>JAWNLJ010000443.1:6890000-7297500 GCA_035042365.1 Drosophila dives | reverse complement strand
TGCCCCCAAAAAGCGCATGTGGCACTGATGAGCACATTAGCCAGGCAATGACATAACTTTGACACAATAAGTCCCATCAACGCATACCACATCCAGGCACAAAATATGACAGAGTATCCTCGCCAGTTATCACCCAGTTTTCGAGCAGCTGTTTTCCAAATCGCTTCATTTGTGCTATTTTCAGTGACACTTTAACCCTTTGACACAGCAACTGTTTGTTCGATTTGGACTGCGATTTTGAAGATTAATAATGATGGAATTTATTTTAAATTTTTCTAGAATTTTTCTAGAATTTTTTTTAGAATTTTTATGCATGCCCTAACAACACTAAAAAACTGCTTTGGGCACAAAATTAGTCAAATTAAAGGCTAAAATTGCTTTTAACAACTTTTTAGAGGCTGTTATTATTCGAATATAATGAAAATAATTATACAAATTTAAGTTAGATAAATATTCGCACTCAAAAGACGCTAATTTAGAATTTATAGCGTGGGCTTAATTAACTTAATTAACTTAATTATCTGTCTAGTTAATGAGCTGCCAAACACAACCAAATTCAAAAGGCAGGAAACTACAAAAATATGAGGACGAGAAGGGGGAGAAGGGGGAGCCATATTGACGCACATATTTTGGCAAATTTCAATCTCAACTTTTTTGGCAGCCAATTGCAAAAATTGCAAATTGAATGCCACTTCAGATGAGCAGTTAGCATAAATTTTGTGTCTGCCCCAAGTGGCAATCAAACTTCATTGCCTGCCGCCGCATGGGCTTGATGAATAGCCACACATAAATCTGCGACGGTATCTGCCGGCCAGGTAAGTAAGTAAGTTGCATAACTAAGGAATGTTGGCCAAACAGACAGCCAGTTGGCCAGCCAGCTAGCCAGCCAGCCAGCCAGTTGGCTACTTGTTTCTGGCCACACGCTAATGACCCAGCGAGCGCTGTGTAAAATAATGGCACGTCCAAGTCTGCTCATGTCCGTTCATGTCCGTTCATGTCCGTTCATGTCCGTTCATGTCATGGCTGCTCTGTTACGCGATCACGCCTGTCATTTTTGTTTAGCCTCGCCATCATGGAACAAATGATGGTCATAAGTCTGCCGCCGTTCGCAGTCAGCTCGGCAGTCAGCTTGGCCCTTTGTTCCGTGGACCAGGAACTCCAATGTATAACAAATAACAACACACACACACACATACGCACAGCACAAAATAGTAGATAAAATGAAAAACCAATGCCCTCGATAAAAGTCAATTAAAAATGACTTATGATATTGTTATTGTTATTGTATTCGGTTAACACAGATTTTGACATGGCCAACTCGAGTCTAATAAATATGTATTTACATACATGTATATGTGTCCTATATCCTTCATACACCACCCAAATCCTTGACCAATCCCAACAAGACTGATGCCTTTTTTTTTGTATTCAAAATTAAATTTTTTATTTTCTTTCTTTTTCAACGAGACTTTTAATATTCATCGACTTTTCAGGGAATGCTTTAAGACTCTGTTTTTTAAAATCTCAGATGCCCTAATCTAGTAGAGATTTAGTTTAGTCTATGTCTATATATATCGCCGATCCCTTAAGACTATCGTCGATTTTAGCCATTAAGTTGGATAAATATATATCCGTCTTTATAGAGTATCTTAACTTCGGTGTGTCTAAATATGTTCAATCTTTTTTTATATAATTTTCTTGATAGTCCCTGTATAATAAATGATTCAGCATTTTATATTTGATTATTATTTGAATTTTTTATCATTTTATATGCGCTGCTTTCACCGTGTCAAGTGCCATCAAATGCAATTGGTTTATATTGCTGCATTCTGGCCTTGCCCCGTAACGCATTTCCCTTAACGTCTTTTCCATTCTGCCTTTAAGTATTTATTACTCATAAGTTGGTCAATAACTTGGAGCGACAGCAAGTTGAATGTGTATAACCACATGTCCCACTTTTCCCCTCACTGGCCAAATTAAGAAGTAGCAAAAATTATTATTAAATCTACGCAAATATTTTTTCTCCATGGCATTTCTTCGATTGTTGATTGATTGACTAATTGAATTAATTCCAATTAATAATAATTTTGTTTCTGGTGATTGATTGGTTCAAAAAGTTCAGTTTCTGTTTTGATAGTGTTAATTTTTGGATAACATTTCTGGTTTCCAATTTTAGACAATTATTATAAATTTCTATTTTAAATTGTTGATTTAATATGACAATTTATTATTAGCAGAAACTATTTTTGATAGTTTATATATTTATTATTTATTTATTATTTATTTATTATTTATTTATTATTTATTTATTATTTATTATTTATTTATTATTTATTTATTATTTATTTATTATTTATTTATTATCTATGCATGCAGTTTTCTCGCATTTAGTTTTATTCTTTTAACTGTTTTTGTTTTTTTTTTTATTGGTTGTAGTTTTTTGGCCGCTTTGCTGTCTGTCAATTAGCTGGTGTCCATGGCATCTATCTATATCGAATATTCGATAGCTTGCTGAACATCCTGTTGCTGCACTTAATGCGCATTAATTGCGCATAATTAAATTTCAACAATTTTATTATGCACTTTACAGCCTGACGCGTTTCGATGCTCGACATTAAAATCAGATTACAGCCCACGGACAACATATTGAACTACATGGGCAACAGCATGACAGCTGGGAGTACCAGGATTGGGGATTGGGGATTGGGGATTGGGGATGTGGGATGTGCGATTTGGCAGAGGCGTTTCAAATAGATGGCACAGCATTCAAGCATCATTTTGGTATACACCCCCACTCCACCACCCCTCTCCTACAATATTTTGCGCACAATCAGATGCTTGCCCCCAAAGTCTTAGTCATGCTCATGTTTTGAGGCGCCACAAGTTTGCATTCAAGCTAAGCGGGCTGCTTGTGTGTGTGTGTGTGGGTGGAGGTGTGGATATGGGCATGGCCAGTGTATAAAAGCTGCACACCGCGAATTAATGGTCAAACTACAGTAGGGCCAAGGCGAATGAACAACAACAACGCAATTTGGTCGGCTTAGTCAGGGCCACAAAAAGTTAATGCGCTTTTGCCGTCTTAGCGAAATTCATATTTATTTATTTTAATTGGATTATTTATCTTTGCAGTGCACACACTGCATGCCCCTGGGGGGGATGTTGAAGGCGCACCCCCCATCCACCCCCTTTTGTCACTTTTTATCAGTCATTTTAGAGCAATGCGTAAATTTTGCTGTCATTTCTCGTATTTTCCATTGCAGTTAAATTTTGCATGAATATTTAATAACATTTAAATGCTGTTTAAATGACATAAACTTTTAACAAAAACGCATTCATGCAAAAGTTACATTTTACAATTAGCAAAACTAACAAGTAAGAGTGATGTAGTCGTGTGAGCTCGACTGCGATATACCCTAATATAACCAGCTAGTAAATATATTTTAATTTCATTCGCAAGTTTCCCATTAAAAAGTGAGTCAAAGAACCAATTTTCTTTATATATAGCAAATCAATAACAAATACATTCATTTGACAAAAATCAGTATTTTATCTAACGCGCATCGTTACATTTTTTAATGGAGTAAAATCAAATAAAAAAAAATATGTGTACTGGCTGTAGAAATTAGGAATAATTATTAATGGACATACTTTAGATTTAAGTATATATAATTAATAAATAATTTCTCGTTTTCAGAGTAAAGCTTCACTTAATTTTTTAATTTATTCGGAAAGTTTCTTTGACATCATTTAGATATATTTAACCGATTCTATGCTTATTTAAGCTAGTTTTACTGTAAGGAAAAAGAAAAAAAATTAATTATTTACTCTCGCAATTGACACATAGAAAATGCTTCGGGAAGTAAGTGTCACAGAGTAACAAGAGCAGTTAGAATTCTGCTTAGGCTGCCACAGAAGATGCAACAGTTTCCATGCCTCAAGCTGGGGAAGGCCCCATGAAAATTAAGGCGCAAGCAATTTAGGCACAGAAATTATATGTCCAACTGATAGGAACATAAACAGCTTGGTTAACAAAGAGGTTGGCAATCGATAATTGTCTATAGCTGAGTGATTTGGCAAGTGATGCTTAGGTAGAAGTCTTCTCTAATGCGTTATAAGCCACACAACAATATCCTTTTCAAGGATTTAATAATCTGGCTGTGGAATCTAGCACAATTTAATTCCAAGTATGTTTAAGCAGTTTTTAAGCCTGCGATCATCGCATACAAAATGCACTTCAGTTTGAAAGCAAGCAAATCCACGAACCAAACAAATTTGTTGCATGCGATAAATAAATCGCATATGTGGGAAATTTTCTCTCTTGTTTGTGTGAGTAAAAAGTACTAAGCACAAACTAATTGTCTTCTTTAGCAGTGTCAAAGTGAGAGAAAGAGCGTCACAAGCGTGCTAGAGTGTGTCAGAGAGAGAGAGAGAGAGGGAGAGTAGAGCAAACACAGTGGAAGACAGAGAGAGAGAGAGACAGTAAAACGCTAATAACCCATCGGAGGAGTGCGTCTGGTTTATACGCATGTTGTTGTTGTTGTTTTTATTTGTTGTCTTTTTCTTGGCGCTGCTAAAATGTTTGTTATCAAAATTCTTTGACAGCACAAAAGGCAACGCATGAAACTCGGCTTGGGATTTGCCTTTGGCTTTGGCTCTCTTAGGCGAGACCATAGAAATGTCACGCACACACACACATTCTCACGCGCGTATGTGTGTGTGTGTGCGTAGATTGCATGGCTAATTAGACATTGGGCAATTATTAATACATTTCAAGTGTAACGCACAGGACTGATGCAAACATGGCAAACAGATGATTCCTGCAGCTACCCCCTCCCCCCTCACCATTTTCCCACCTTCATACGGCCAACATGCGTTGCCAAGTGGGCCAACGCCTTCAAAGTGTTTACAGCTGCGTCATTAAAAGCGGCCGTCGCCATTTATTTCCATTGTTTTTTCGTATGGAACGGGTATGTGGACTGAGGACTGTTGGATGGCTGCTGTCTCAGTTTCAGTTGGATGGCGCCTGGCGTGGAATGGTGTGGGTGATTTGGGTGGTTGCCACCTCGTTGGCGATGACGGCTTCTCACTTTTGTTTTATTTTTATCACATTCTTATTTGTTGCTGCCGCTGTTTTAATTGCTATTGTTGTTGTTGTTGTTGTTGCTGTTGTTGTATGTGGCATAAATCTCTTTCTCTTTTAGTCAACGTGGCACACGCGGATCCTTGCCGTTTACCAGACCATTCTGCCGCTGCCACTTTTTCCCATATCAAACTCGTATTCATTTCAACATATTCAACACGCAAAGGCATTCCGGCGGCGCGTCGCCACCGAGTTAAGAGCTGCCAACACCCCACAAAAACATACAAACACACACACACACACACATACACATATATATTTATGTGTGTTTTATATCTATATAATCTAAATTATCCAAAAGTTTGACTTTTCAACTTTCTCCAAAAACCAAATAAATATATATATATATATATATATATATGTATATATTATATGTATATATATATATATATATATATATATATATAAAATAAAATTCTTCTCTCTAATTGCTATTTAATGGATAAGACAATGGATGTCCACTGAACACTCATGAATATTCTATGAATAGCAATCGAAATTACCAAACTTATTTTTTCCCCATTCAAAACAAAAAAAAATAAATAAAAAAAAAATAATTCACTTAATCCGACAAATAAAATCAATTACTTTATAGAGCTCAGAAATAAGTGTGTGTTTTCAATTGGGATAATCAATCTTTTACACATATAAAAATACTATTTATTTCGTACTAAAATATATATATTTTACAAGACTCGGGGATTGCTGTGTACCGTTATCGGCTCGTTTATAAATCATTGAGTGGAAAATGTGTCCATTAGATTGATTATAAATCACAATTTATTTTCGACAATTAAGTGATATTGCTTCATTTGGGAGTCATTCTATTGTGGAGCTTTTGGGAGTCCCTTTCCGGGCTGGTCGCCAAGGTCGAAATGTCGGCCTGCCGCAACGCACTGGACACACTTGCCACATAAGCCTACCTTGCCACATCGCTCCACCGGAAACATAATCACGGCAAAAGCCCGCTGAGGTAACAAGGGGCAAACACACACTGACGGACACAAAGGGCAACGATGGTCGCGACAAGGATCTCAGAGGACGGGCCGCCGTGCCTGGAATAGCTCTTTTCCGTCAAATGTGTGTCATGCCCTTGGCCAAAAACAAAACCACAGCTAACACTGGACATGCATAGCTATTTTTACAACGCCCCTTCATGACGCACAAAATATAATATAAATATGCATGTCAAAATGTGTATAATCACTTTTGGATTTGATAGGCATCTTAACTAAATGATATGAATAAAATTCAACTTTAAGATTAACAAATTTCGCGAATGGACAGTGAAATCTGTAGCAAATAATGTTATTTTACATTTAATGCAACTGTAACATCAGTAACATAAGTATGTTAAGTCCCATATGATCGATAATTTTAATGTTAATTAACAGTCTTGAATACTCAATTTTATTTTCTTATCCAGGCATTCGCCGCTGGGAAAGGAATTTCGCTCCAACAATATCAAGTAGCTCAAATATTAACATAAGTGTCGAATATGTGTTAATATGATAACTTCTACTTATTTTAGAATTTACACCGTTTACATTTTCAATTTAATTTGATTATAGATTATAATACAACTGCAACTGGAGACACACACACAAATGCCTTTATCCTGGGATTTGGAGAACAATCAAATATTGAAATATGCAGCTTGCCATTAAATTACCGCAGACGATAAAACCTGTAAACTGACAGTTCGACTGACTGATACCACAAATATATGCGGTGTGTGTGTGTGTGTGTATACTCTTCTAAGTATGCTATAGATATTCAGTCAATGTTAATTCAATCGCATTGCGGTCTTTTTGTGTGCGTCTCCGTCTCCATCAAAATGATGGCAGTTGAAAGCATGTGTTGATTTTTGTTTTGCATTTTACCCTGGGGGGGGGGGGGGGGTGGATGGCGCAGAGGGACTAGCTTAGCAAGCTAAACCCACACTTAAACAAATATGAATACCCTATACTATATGCATATAAAATTATACGAAGAGCATAATCTTTCGAAAAGGAAATAATATTCCAAACAGAAACCGATTTTCGACCATTTCAAGCAGACTTTTTAACCTCTTTAATTTAGTAGAAAAATACCATAATTAAAAGATGCAATAAATCTAAAACTAAATAAAAAAAACTAAAAATCTAAAACTAGAAAAAAATATAAACAATTTCTCTAGTATTTTTTTACTATACATAAATACAAAAAAAAAAAACCCACTATTCTGAAAATTAGTAATATTTGCAAAGCACTTTAATTCATCTACTATGTTTCAGTTTTAAAATCCAGAAGATTGAAAAAAGATTCGACTCAATAATTCCAAAAAATATATATTTAGAAACAATTACATGATTGTATTATTTTTTTTAGGTGTATTCAAGAAAACTCCCCAAGCAACATGCGTCTTTTGGAAAAAATTCTTCAGCTTTTTGCTCTTTGGGCTGCCTTGCTAATGAAATAGTCGGCTAAAATTTTATGCGCGTTGGCTGTGTGTGTGTGCGTGTGTGCCTGTGTGTGTGTTTGTGGGTGTGCTTGATTGCGTGTGGTTCTGAGTATTCGAAATGACAACCAGAAAGCGTCAAGAGAGATACAGAGAAAAAAAGGGTAAAAAGGGTTACGACTGTTTCTTTGGCGTTTGTGGCGATGCTATATTAAAATTCAAAATACGTTCGCCAAAAGGCAAAAGCCAATTTCAACCTTCGCTGGTTGGCAAAATTCATTTGGCAATCGACCAAAACGATGACGACGACGACGATGCCGATGACGACGACGACGATGCCGATGACGACGTTGCCACAGATTGGCAACCTCCACGCCTGGATCTGGACCTCGAGCTCATGCATAGTCAAGCGATTCATTTTGCCATCAGTGGCTTAACAATCAGCCCCACAGCAAGACGCTTGTCCACAAAATGTTTACTGTATTTTAGTTAGTCAGCTGGCAGCATCAATTTACACAAAAAAAAATAGCCCTCTCAATAAAACCAGCAAGAAAAACCGTTTATCTTTGGGACGCCGCAGGTTTGCTACCCTTTTTGACAGAACTTGGTCTTTTGACTTGCTTTTTTTTATTTGTTTTTTTTTTTTTAAGCTGGTTGCAAATCTGTGCCTTTAAACTTATCCACTAATAATACGAATTTCGGAGCTAACTTAATATTTTATTCATAACGAATTAGTGTTATTTTTTTTTTTTATTAAAATTTTTTTTTTTTTAAGCTTGTTGCAAATTTGTGCTTATAAACTTATTAACTTATAATTCGAATATCGGAGCTATCTTAATATTTAATTTATAACTAATTAGTGCTGTTTATTTTTTGTTATTTGAATTTTTTTTAAGGTGTTTGCAATTCTGTGCTTATAAACTTATCCACTAATAATTTAAATATCGAAGCTATCTTAATATTTTATTCATAATTAATTAGTGTTGTTTTTTTTTTTTGTTATTTGAATTTTTTTTAAGGTGTTTGCAAATCTGTGCTTATAAACTTATCCACTAATAATTTAAATATCGAAGCTAACTTAATATTTTATTCATATCTTAATTAATGTACATATAAATTTTTAATTTTTTTTTTTGGAGATGTCTTTTAATTACCTTTAGTATATATATAAAATAAATATTAAACTTTTTGAAAAGTATCGATGTTATATTTATATGTTTTGGGTTTAAAGAAAAAATGAAAATACCCACTAAAATGTCATAATAAAAAGAGCAACAAGCGTGGCAAATCAACCGGAACTTCAAAATAAACACACACATTTTCTGTGTTCGTTGTTTTTTTTTCTGTTTATCTGACATTTACGCATTGCAAACATTTTTATGCTTCATGAAGTTTCCGCCATCAATATTCCGTTGTGTGTGTTTATATCTGTGTGTGTGCGTGTGTGTGTGCGTGCATGTGTGTGTGTCTGCTTGCGTTTGTTTTTGATCGTTGTACAGTTATATGCGTTTCAAACACGTAATGATAATAAATTTTATCATGTCGCGTTATTGAACCATTGAACTTTCCAAACTTTAAACTTTATCACAAACAAGAAAGAAACAGTTATCTCAACCACTCAGGAGACTTCTGAAGGTGGATCTGACAACTCGTAAGTCGCAAAAGTTGGCAATAACTGTTAAAATTCAACATTGCAGTAATTATTAAGTTTCTTATGTTATTGCAACACGAACTGAGTTGCAAACACAATTAGAAGTTTTCAACTAATCCACTAAAACTTTAGTATTACTATTTTAATTATTTGACTAAATATTGCGAACTTTAATTTGAGAATACAAAATGCCAAGCAAAAAAAAACTATAAACCAAGATTTCATTAAAGCAATCATTTAACATATTTTCATAGCCAAAATATGTACATTTATGCCTAAAGCTGCTGCAGTCCAATTTTGTCCAAGAATTAGTCATACACTTGGCAAACTGTGAGTTTGAAATAAGCCAGTTTAAAGTGGCCTAAATATGAAAAAGAAAAAACTTACTTTGGGGCACAGAATATAGAATGAAATAAAATTGTGGAATGAAATCGAGAGCAAGGAGTCTAAGCCCCGTAACAGTGACTACAGACAGTGACGGGAGAGGACACGTTGCGATGCAGCAGCAACAGCAGCAGCAGCTTCACTTGCAACGCCAGCTGTTGCAGTGACGCCACTTGAATGCGCAAACACAAAGACTTCCATATGAGGCGACGCACATTGCGGGCCCAGTGAGATGATGGCAGTGGCAGTAGCAGTGGCACACAGACTCAGATACATAAACTTTAACATAATTCGGCTGCGATGTCCTTGACGACACATTCTTTAACTCTCTAAGCTGGCAGGACAAGCAACCCGGCAAGCCAGCTGGACGGCTAGTCGGCCAAATAGTCAGTCAGCTAGTCTGTTTATTTAGCTGACGCTTTATGAAGCTCAAACACACACACACACACACACACATACACACTTGTACTCACACTCGCAAACACCATCCACATAACTAAGACCTGTGCACAAGGCTCTGCAGTCGGAAGCGAATATTTTATATTTGGCCAACACCAACGTGTTTATATGCTCTGTTAACAAAGGCAGCATATATATCGAAAATTGTGCAAAATTATAACAAATTATTATATTTTGTATTCATATTAAATATATATATTTTTGTACAACTAAATTTACATTTTTAATGCGATTTAAAAATAGTTAAATGTTCCCTCAACTTTAAGGAGGCTTTTTTTTTATAGATAAATCGAAATAATTTTTTTTTTTAATTTGAGCTGCTTTCTTTAGCATAGTAAACGATTTCCCTTGGATTTTAACTTACTTATAAAAAATAACATTTAAAAAGCAGCAATAAAACTTTTTAGTTTTTTTTTACACAGAATTTTGAATATTTTTATAGTGTATGACACATTCGGATAGGTCCAACTGCTCGTCGCTCTTGGTTGTTTCATTGTTTCCTTTGTCCGGCTCCAAGTCCACGTGTGAGCCAGCATCAGCCCCCACCCTCCCCCCACCCAACCACTCATATTAGGTCGCTATGCTTATTAGAAATGGTTGGGCTGAGAACATAAAAAAAATTGAAATAAAACCGCTCGTTGTTAAAGTTGAAGTCGAAACTGCTGCTCGAATTTAGTGAAGCGAAATATTTGAAAACGTCCAGTGAAATGAAACGAAATGCGAAGAAAAGCAGAAAAAATAAAATGGAAAATCTGATTTGAACGAATATTTAATGCTCTGACAAGCACCAACTGGAAATTACTTAAAAGAGAAACCTTAAAAAAATAATAATTAAAACTGTAAACAATCGAAATAAAAACGAATAAAAATTAAAATGGGTTAAAAATGCTGATTTTGGATGTGATGCAGAAGGATGACAAAATGAGTGACTGCAATAAAATGTGTTGCAAACTGTTTGCATGATTTGTGATGCCGATGGTAAGGGTAAAGGGACGAGGTCATGTGGCAGCTAGAGCCAGCTGAATCCAAATCACAAATAGGTCCAAAGACGGAAACTCACGTACGGCATATTAAATAAATTGGCATTGCCATGTGATGCGGTAAGACAGCGACAAAGCGGATCTGAACGAGGAGGGGAGTGGCAACATCATTTGTATCTTCTTAACCACACTCAACGTGGCTAAGAGCGAGTAATTACGTGGTCAACATGCCTAAACTGTAACTATCATATATATATATATATTCGAAATTGAATAAAAATAATTCAGCTGGTTCTTTTGGCAATGTAAGTGAAACTGGCTTAGACTAAGCTGCTTGCGTCTTGGTAGATAACTAAAATCATGTAAAATGATATAATGCCGTTGAATGTGTATTAACCTGGTCAACTTGTGCATTATACAGCTTTTTGGCCAGCAGAAGCTTTGGCCTAAGAGCTACCAATTGACTCAAAGCGCCCAAAGTCAACTGCCAACACAAACGACAATGCACAAACACACAAAGATTTGGGCTCAGAGATAGCATTGTGGCCAAATCGGTTTAGGCCAACTGGAATAACAGACCAATACATATACACAAGCTAAAGCGACTGCAATCTTCTATTCTCCAATCCAATCTAACACCGACACAATTGAATTTGTGTAAGTTGGGTGTCCCAAAACACACACACACACACACACACACACACACACACACACACACACACACACAACACACAAACACACACAACACACACACCCACACACAGTCTTTCTAGCCAATGATAGACTCTGATATACCCAGCTGCAAGTTTAGGGCTCAGTAAAAAAATAATAATATTTTATTTTAGTGTGTTTTAAGAAAAGGATTTAAAAATATTTTTTTATGGACTACTCGTCTATTTTCGAACTATTAGGATAGGGTATAGAATCGTAAATGTTTAACTGTTTTTTTAGTTTTGCTGCAAGCAAGTTTTGCGCAAACTTTTGGGCACTGAAATCCCTTGCCGTTTTTCGGTAATTATTTTGTCATTTGAAGTTCAAGTGTTTTCGCCACTTTTGGCCATTTATAGTCAATGCCGATGGTCCACGATTGTGGCGAACATAACCGACCAAGTTTATATTGCTATTGTCAGTAATGGCGGGGGTCGAGCAGTAGCCAAACAAAGACAACTGCAACAACCCTGCGGGGCAACGTAATGCGATTGCCGCCCCTTTTGGGCCACGTCTGCCTGCATCCAGCCACAAACGCAACGGCTAACATATTTCAAGCTACTCCAACACTCCCTTAAAAGCCAGTCCCCCCCTCCCCCCACCTCGTAACTGAGGCATTCGTTTGTTTGCCAACTTGATGAACTATGTGCAGGATGCTCCTTCTGATTTTCGCTTTGCTGCTGGCTTTGGCATAGTTCAGCCTGCAAAAGCACTCAGCATTAAGTACCAAAATTGTATGTATATATAGTACTATAAGTGGCCCTGGGTCAGCTCATAAAAAATTAACACATTTGATCACACAACTCTACACTGAGAAAAAGAAAGATGCTAAAAATGCATTCCTAAATTTTTGTACCGTTGCAGCAAAGTGCATTTTATTAATCTCCATAAAATTATAGCAACGTAAACTGAGCAATTTAATCTTTAATTATTTATATACTAGCTTTTATTTTATTATTTTTTTTATGTATTTTTTTTGGGTAGCATGACCAGCACATTTGAAAATAATGCTACTTTTGTCATAAGCAATTCAATCGAAGTGAAGTGCTTATAAAATATGTGTGCTTTTAGAAACTAACATATGACCAAGGAAATTGGTTACCAACTGTAGAATGTCTAATTTAATTCTGATTTTATGGCACTTCAGTTAATAATTGTCTTTTGAACATATTCTTGGAAGAAATGGTAAAAGCTTGGATGAAATTCGGTTGCTACTGAACAATAATGAAAATTGAAAACTTACGCCAAAACCAATGGTTTTCCAACTCATTATCTGAAATACTAAAAGTATGCTAAGTAAACTAAAATAAATAAAGTCTCTAATTTTATTCATGTCAATCAATTTATTCATATCTAAGAATTATATAAAAAACAAAAGGCTTACGTTAAAACTTAATATTCTTTGGGAAGTTCTAGATTGACATGAGTAAACCCAAAGTGTTGGGCTGATATGGTTCTGTTTATTATTAATATAATAGTTATAAGTAATTAATAATACAGCAACTATAGATAATCGGAAGTTTGAAGTCTTCTTTTGACGAATTGAACTCAATTCATTCTGCTGTTCTTCTGCGACTCTCTTTCATCTATGCTGCCACCCAACAGCACTTTAATCACACTGAAAGTACTCCTTAGACCCATCTATTGCATATATTGAAATGTGCTTATTATCAAAATAAAAACCAATTAAAAATCGATTGGTTTGTTAAATGAAACATGTGAAACAATAATTTTATTAAGGTGTTTTTTTTTATTTCAATAAGAGAAAGAATAAAAAAAAACTTAGAAGAGCTCGCCGACTGGCTTGATAATCATCTCGTGGACTTGCATATGTGGAGGCGTTGATAAGGTAAACAAAACTGCTCGGGAAATGTCCTGGGCCTTTAGCATTGTGTTGCTAACAACGTCACGGACGCTATCTGGCACAATTTCCGTATCTACAACACCCGGACTAATGCTCTGAATTTCAAAAAAGGAAACGAAATCAGTTTATAACAAGTGTTTTTTAGCGTAAATCATTTAAAATAAACTGCAAATCGATGTGGTTTTTTTATAGTCGTCATCCGATGGTAAAAGTGGAATGTCCACCCTTCGGCATGATACTCTTGAAGCTATAGATAATTATTGTTTTCCGTGGTTTGTCTTACCGTGATTTTGATGCGTGTTCCTAGACCAAGAAATTCCTGGCGATACATTTCAGTCAGAGCGGTGACCGCATGTTTGCTGGGCGCATAGATGTTCATATCGGGTGTCTTATTCTTTATAGGATCGTACAGCTTGTGGCCCAGAATGCTGTTGATAAGGATAATGTGACCATCGAAATTTCGCTGCTTCATCGAGGCAAAGGCGCGTTGTGTGCAATTGACGATGCCCATTATGTTTGTCTGCACCACTGTCTGTGCCGTTGCGATTGGCATGTCCACCAGTCGGCCGGTGAGCACAACGCCGGCATTGTTCACCAGTACATCGATGGCGCCCAGCTGCTTTTCGATCGCATCGAATGCCTCCTTCACCGAACTCTCATTGCCCACATCGCAGTGGAGCGCAATTAGCTTCTCTCTAAGTGCAGCCGGCAGAGATTTCTGAAGCTCCTTAACACGTTCAACGCGACGTGCCAGCCCAACGACAATCAGTCCAGCGTTCACCAGATCCAACGCAATGGCCGAACCAATCCCAGAACTGGCTCCAGTTACAACGGCAACGCGATTCTTCCACCGATCCATGTTTCCTTCTTTTTTCTTGCTTCTCTCTCAATCAACCAACTAGTCGGAAAGTTTAATTTGATATGTGCCCTTAAAACGCTGAACCGATACTTTAAATACCATCAAGTCGATAATGTATTTTTTTGTTCCACTGTTCTTGTTTATATTTGTATTAGTTTCAGTATCTGTATATGTATATTTGTATATCTGTCCGTATATGTGTCATTATTGTAACCGGTGAATGTATTTTTTTTTTCAATGGTTTGTGTGAATCCTATCGTATCACTTGACTTTTATTCAGTTTATTGATAAGTGTGCACCGTAAATTAATTAATTAAAAATAATACAATCGTCAATCATGTCTAAAAAATACTCTTAAAAACTAAATTAAGAAGAAAAGCATTTCCCGATTTTTAGACACAGTCTGCAGTTTCATAAAATCCATTTTAATAATAAAATAAAATAAGATTGATTTTTTCAATTGTAGTCTTTCCATTTTTTTGCAGTGCATATTAATTCACTTAAAGAATATATTTTATTAAAATAAAAGAAATCACTCAAAGCATTAATTAAATAAACTAGAAGCACAACTATCAATTGTGAACACAGCTTATCGTGAGAGTTGTGGGTGGTGGGTGTGGTGGGTGTGGTGGGTGGTTCGAATTCAAATTGTTTACAAGTAAGTTGAGTTTTTTTTACTCCCCTTACTGATTGTTATTATCAGTCAAACGGTAAATAATAAAGCATTTATGTCGGTTTCGAAGATTATTTATTTTTACATGACTTGCTGTTTGAATTAAATATGAATTTCACAAAATTGCAATAAATACAATCCAGAAAATTGTTAACAATTTGATATAAGCCAAAAATCGAGAATGATCTGTAGTTCAAAAGAAACCCGACCTGAAATTAAAAATTCACCTTACTTTTGGCCTCAAGGGCAGCTCACTTTATTATTAAGAAATTATATTTGTTTACAAATTATGTTTCTAAATCAAGGATAGGCTTTCAAAAGGCGATATTTTTTGTACATTTTTAAAGTATTTGGATTATTTTATAAAAAAAAGGTTAATAATATTTCTAAAAACCTTTCTTTCTAATGACTGAATGCGTTCGGTGTATTTCTCAGGCCATTTACAAGGAATTTGAGAAATGCACTTTTGCAATTGATAATTTAAGCAATTATCAACAACGAACCATGTGCCATGTGTTGGCCAACAATATTTGCTCGTTGCCTGACCCAGCAGCCTATACCCTATGGACCCAGCCTTCTCCTGCTGTGAACTTGTGTCGCAGTGTTGCACAACAAGTGTTGCATGTGTTGCATTGTGTTCTCAGCGCTCTGCGTCGAGTGTATCGATGGGGCGTAAGTTCAAATATCTGTCAAGAAAAGAGCAGCTTGTATAGTATTAAGTGCTATTCGTATTGACCATGGCTTACTCACTGACTTTTAAGATATACATACACTCAGAATAAATCTCATCTAATTGAAGAAAGTTGACATCATTTTGGGACCATTGATAATATTCAGAAAGTGTTTTTCTAGCACACATGGATGTGTCTTTCTAAAACATATGATTTTTCCATTAGATTCTTTAAAAATTGAAAAAATAAAAAAATGTATCTAATTTGCTGGAATAACATTGGTCTATTTATTATTATTGATTTTATAAATTTACAAATTCATTATATGTAAATATAAATTTTTATTTGTACTTTTAGGAAATGTAATTCTTTATAATAAAAAACCACTCTAATAAATAGAAAAACGCCTTTCTAACTTTAAGAAAATGTAGTTTTCGTATGTGAAAAATTGTTTCTAAGAATCAGAATATTTTTCAAGTTTTCAAAACGATTTACATTTTTGTGTGATTTTTATCTCTGTGAAAAGCTAAGAATTCTGTGGGCTAAAATAGTGCCAGAGTCAGCTGCAATTGTTTGGTTTAGTTATTGGCTTAAAGACATGTAAAGTGTCATATAATATCATCGTGGAACTTAAATGGCATTGAAAAAGACGTCTGCGACTCCATACAGGATATGTATTCTTGATCAGCATCACTAACAGAGTCGATATAATTATGCCCGCCTGCCAATGAAAGTTATTTTTTGATTTGGGAAAGCAAAATTCATTGCCGATCTATTATATCATAAAGCTAACATAAAAAAAACGTCTTCGGTGTGGCTAATACAATTCTGGCTTGTATTAAAATTAGAATCAGTATTAAGTACTAGCAGCAGTTTATGCATATTTAAGCCAGATATCAGATGTAGCTTAAAACAAAGACAAAGTCTATGTGAAATGAGAATGGCTTTTGAAATGTTGGTGAAAACGGGTGACGAATGGAGGACATGGAAAAATAATGAGCCTAAAGTCACTTACACTTAATTCAGGTCATTCCATGTTAAGTATTTAGCTTGCATATTTTATATGGCTATAAATGACAGTTCGTTTCACATGGGTGCACATACCCTGTAAACATAAATGTGGATAGGGGTATGCCCACGTCAGGGTGTGGCAACAGCATCTTAAATATATATTCATATATATATTATGTGAATTATTACATTTTGTAGGATATATCCGAGTTGAGTACAACTTTTGTTTATTTTTGTAGACTTTTAATGTTGCCTTGTCTCGTATCCTTGTCGTTTGGATTGTTGGCTGGCTACTGTGTTAAGTTTTGAAAAGGACGGCAACTGTCATGTTGCAGCGCTGATGATAATGACGAAGACGTGGCTGCAAAAACAACGACAACAAACAAACAAACAACACAAAAAAAAAAATGTTGTCTTTTATCTTTTGCAAAGCATGAAATGCAAAACACTTGAACTGAGTGGAAACGAAAGCGAAAGCAGAATAAGCAGCAAAACGAGAACAACAAGTAAGATAAGTCGACATATATATATACATATACACATATACATATACATATATATATATACAATAAGAATATGAACGCGAGAACAAGATGAAAACGCAAAGCGGCGGTGTTGATAATGGTAAAAGAGACAAAAGCTATGCACACGCTTAATGGGGGCGCCGGGTCTGAGAGAGTCTAGAGAGACGGACGAGTGTCAGTCAGACTGGTCCCTGTCCCTGTTTGTATCCATGTCCATGTCCGTGTCCATGCTCATGTCCTTGGTGATGCAACAACGACTATTCTAGTTTAATTGTCTGTTCTCAGTCGCAGTAAATCAGACCATAACAAATCTTAAAAAAATCTTATCTTGAAAAAGAAACACCAGAAAAAATGGTAATTTTAGGCACGGCTAAGATGACATACCCATATATATCACCGTTAATCTGCTTATATATATTTCATTTTCACCCCCATAGAATATTCTTTTTTTGTGTACTTATATTGTATTGAAAATGATGACCATTATGTCTACACCCAAATACAGATCTTTCCACCGATTGTTTCTGTATGATATAGTGGTCTGATTCCGATGCGTCTTGAGTTGTATAGGCAAAGAGAGGTCTATTTCAAAAGTTGCAATATTATAGTTTTAAAAGTGGGATAGTAAAACCTCAAAAAATGAGAAGACGGCTATATCTCGGTAATTACCGTAAGAAAATAATAGATAATTTATGGAAACAAAGACTTTTTCTTTAATGATTTATACATATCATAAACAAAATTTATTATGTTCTATAAGCGTATTCAAATAATGTAGATACAATTAGAGAATCCAAATGAAATGAAATGTATCGCCAGGAATTTCTTGGTCTAGGAACACGTATCAAAATCACGGTAAGACAAACCACGGAAAACAATAATTATCTATAGCTTCAGGAGTGTCATGCCGAAGGGTGGACATTCCACTTCTACCATCGGATGACGACTATAAAAAAACCACATCGATTTCCAGTTTATTTTAAATGATTTACGCTAAAAAAAAACATTTGTTATAAACTGATTTCGTTTCTTTTTTTAATTTCAGAGCATTAGTCCGGGAGTTGTAGATACGGAAATTGTGCCAGATAGCGTCCGTGATGTTGCTAGCAACACAATGCTAAAGGCCCAGGACATTTCCCGAGCAGTTTTGTTTACCTTATCAACGCCTCCACATATGCAAGTCCACGAGATGATTATCAAGCCAGTCGGCGAGCTCTTCTAAGTTTTTTTTTTATTCTTTCTAATTTGGAAATAAAAAAACCACTTAATAAAATTATTGTATCACATTACAAATAAACTAATATTATTTATATACGTTATATAATAATATAATAAAACATAATGACCTGCTTACGACAAATTTCCTTAATTAAACATATTTGTATATATATCGTAACTTCTCAATTTATAATAATTTCTGTTTCATTAAGCATAGGTAAATTATAAGTAACATCACAAGTTGTAATTAAATAGTTATTAATTTGCAATTCTATCCAGATATATGACCAGGGCGAATAAAGTGTGATTGAAGACGCGATTCGAGCGCAGAAATGTTGGCCTTGAACAAAGCTTTGCCGTCAAACAAATTTGACAACGCACAGCTGGCGAGGAGCAAACAGACAGGCAAACAAACATACAAGCAACATGCTCTAATAAAGCCACAAATCTCAAATCACAAACAATGAAAGCCATTCAAGATGGCTCACTGAGAATTTAGTATCCAATATTAAACTGTACAGAATAAACCCATCAAACAGACTTAAATATACTCTCTACTCATTTTTATTGTTTTATAGTTATTATTATTAATTAAAATAAAATAAACAAGGAATTGCCTTACAATTTAATTTCTAGCTCATATAATTAATCAGATAATTTTAACCCGTTGTATCAAATTAATTTATATATATTATTTATATATAATTATTTATTTACGTATGGAAATATGAGGAAAAACTAGTAACATAAACAGTTAATATACGATAACACAACTTTTATAGCAAATTCTTTAAATCAAATTTAATGATTGATTTTTTTTAGCACTTAGAATTGCATTTGTTTATATTATTTAATGGTTTGACTTATGACTTAAATCATTTTGTGGCACAATTGTTTTGAGCGCACAGCATTTAGTCAATTGGAAAATAAAAATAAATAATTGATTTTATATTCACACTGAAGTCAACAAAAGCCATTGCAATCCTTATTGAAAAAAAATCATCAAAACTTAAATAAAACTCTGTTGGCAAAATAACATAAAATATTTAAAAATTTTCACATTTTCAGAATTTATTAACCTTTATAATTTTAAAATTTAAAAACGAAAATTATCCATTATATTGGCTATAAAGGAAGGGGTTGGACAACCGCTGACTATGAATTTACAATTCCCTTTTCAGTCGATCCCATTAGGAACGCCTTCCCCTAAGACTAAGAAAGTATATTCTTTTGAAATTATAATAAATAATAATATGAAAAATAACAGCAGTGAAGGGTCCAAAATAATAAAGGCACCACTTGCGAGCAAATACCCTAAAATCCTTGGATGCAGACATGGACGTTCCCGAAAAAATAGATTGAGGTCAACGGTAAGCTTCAAAATTTGGATCAGATCCATTGCAGGATTTCTTATGATATCAAATCATATCAGAATCAGACAATAATAGCTATTCATCAATCAAGCATAAATGTAAACTTATTGTTTTTGTTGCATTGCGCAGGAATTAGTGAAATGTATTTTTATGCGGCAAATATACAAAATTAATTAAGATCAATAAATTTCTACAAAGCATATTGATGTTGGTGTAATTAAGTAATTAATATTATGTACATATGTTTATTGTTAGCCAACTTTTTTTTATGTTCATTTTTTCATCATGTATATATAAAATTATTCAAATCATCAATTAGATGTCTGGTTGAAAGCGATGCATAAACTTGTACAATTTACAGATAGTATTTTTACCAAGTTTCAATGGATGCAGCCTATAATTAAATAAAATTAAATATTTGGTGAAAAATTTAATTGAAAATTGTGATTCATACTTACGTATCAAACTTCTAAATTATTTGTATATGCTTTAACAATGCGTTGATAAATATTCCATTTGATATATTACAAAAACTGCATTAAAACATTTTTAAAAATTTTACCTGGAAATATGGTATAAAACAATAATTTTGAGTGAATCTAATCGATTGAAATTATTATCTGAAATTTAATTTGGAAGCAAAATTGAATCTACATTATTTATTAGTTTAATTTGTATATCCATACAAATCAACAACATGAATAAATAATAATAAAATAAATGTATAATAAAACAGCGTTGATACAACACAAATGGAAAATTTCCATGTGCCTCAAAGCTAAATGCTGCGCGTGTGGAAAATGTGTATTTTGATGATTAAGTACCTTAAAGTTGACCCACATTCGTATACACGGAACATGTACAGTGTCTGTAGCACATAGCAGAGAGAAGTGTTCGTCGTACAACTGAACATCAAATCAACATCAGTGTCAATATCCAGGCTAAGTCTGGCAATGCTAGCAACAAGCGCAATGAGCACGTAGCAACAGCCTGTCATCGTTTACGATACGTTAGAATAACGGAACTGCGACGGAGGAGTCGCAATGGGTGCGGGGATGCGAACTGAAACAATGCGAGAGTAAGTATCAAACAAAGTAGCGGCATTCGAACAGACGCCGACGCCGATGCCAACGCCGACGCCGACGGCGTCATCATTTATCAAACGCATACACACACAAAGGTCAAGTAAAGTGTTATCCTTGGCGCTATCAAGGCAAACGTGGCAAAAGCAGCTGGCAGCTGACAGCTGTTCCCTTTTGATGCCATCCGACTTCTTTTCATATATATGTTTGGAACACAGACAGAGGCCTTGGGCAGACATTAATACATACATACTCACATGCATACACAGATTGACGGCTTGTGAAAATCATTATCGAAATGAAAATATCAATTTTTGTTTTGAAAATGTTATGGCCTGGCTGGCTGCCATGCTGTGACGCCGTTTGCTTTTTCTTTTGAAACTCGATAATCATCGGCAGCAACGACAATGACAGCAACTGAAAACATCATTAATAAAATAATCCATATGAACGCGTTTTGAGCTCAACTTGCTTTCATTTTACTGTAAGCTGCCAGCTTCGATTATTGCATATTCCTTTAAGCTTTTGTTATTTTCAGTCAGACAAATATATACAATTTAAAAGTTGAATTTTGCAAATAGACAATTTTTTTGGAACACATAAAATAACACAGAAGAAACTGCTTTTCTTGTTATGAACAAATTTGCTTTAATTAAGGGACAATTCTCATTTACTTAAGTGGTCGCTCCAGTACCATATATTTATATTAATTTAAAAAAAACTTTACTCGTTTATTTTTTTTTTTAAATATTTAATTGCAAATTTTTTACTTAATTTTTTCGTCGGTTTTTTTTTTTTTTTGTTTTTACTGCCGCTGTTGTTTACATTTGATAATTGTGTATATATATTTTAAATTGTATGAATTAACAATAAATTTGTTCTTGGTTCACATACACTGTCAGCATATTTGTGTGTGTATTTTGTTGCTATTCATGATATTTCCCTACTATGTTGTTGTTATTGTACTTATATATGTAAAATTCTTGCAGAATAAATACCATTTGTTTTCAATTTCAATAATTTGCACAGAAATTTAATATGTAATACAATAATTTTTATTATATATGCAATCACACTATACATAAATTAGATTCTGTAGCACAAAAGGTTATTTTTTGTATGGTTTTTGTTTGGTTGGTTTTTTTTGTTTTATTTTGCTTGTATGTTTTTAGACACACCACTGCAAAGAGCGAGAGGGAAACAGTTTCTGTTCTTGCTGCTTGTATAGAAAGCAGAGGCATATGGCAAAAAGTTATTAAAATTTTAACAAAAGCAATAAAAAACACCAATAATTTAGTATTGGGTAAGTTAACGGCAAAGCTTAAACTTTAATTCTGACCTGATTTATAAAAGTACAAACGTTGTCTCTTCTCGCTCTTTTACGGGTTTACAAATTTAATGGAGACCTAAACAACTCGTTGATTTCAAAACTTGTATACAAAATAATAATTAATTAATTAATTCAAAATAAAATTGGATCAAAAACAGAGGATTTTTTTAACGTATGTTAATCAACTTTCTTGTTATATACGTATGCTTTCAAAAAGTTTTTCATTTTATTCCATTTTATAGCGATATATCTTATAAACATGAATTCGCTTCCGCTTGACTTTTCTTCACATAAAAGAGTATTAGTTAGTTAAAAATTGCTTAGTAAAATTAGTTTGTAATAGTATTCATTTATTTCTCTTTTTTATTTGTTAATAATTTATGCATTCTTTATTTATACTTCATTAATTCAACGCGTGTGGCTTTGAGCGAGAAAAAATAAGAATCTAACTAATTTAAAATCAAAAATTGTGGTTTTTTTTTTAAATAATTACAAAGAACAAAATGCGCAACATTACAGCTTTATTTTTCGCTTACTTACTTCGATTAATATATTAATGTAAGCAATTACAAGTTTTGTTACGCTGCATTTCCTGTCGTAGTACTTTGTTAGTATAAAACTCTTTTGTTCTCTTTAGGACGCCAAAAAAAAATATCTAAAAAATAATACATAAAGCCAGTGTGTGTGTAGTTAATTAATATAATTAAAATGTACATACAAGCTATCAACTACAGTTACGTTTAAGGGTGTATGGGTGTAAGTGTGTGTGTGTGTGTGTCTTTAAGCATTTACCAAACCCTCTGGGCACTTCGGGCATAAACTTGTGAAATCTCTTAGTGCGCAACAGCATTGCACAGTTGACACATTCTAAATTACATTTTAAAAATTACATAATTTAAATAATTTATTATACACATGTGAGGCCCCAAACTACGCAAAAAAATCATATATATATCAATTTATAGATTAAGCACATTCATGTAGGAAAGAAGGAGCATGACAAGGACGCGCTGTCCCCTCTTCTCCCAAGTTATTTACTTTGATAAGCGGTTCCATAATGTTTGTGTGTGTGTGTTTTTTGTCTTACATTTTTCATAAATGTTTGCGTTTATTTATGTTATGCGTAACCTACACAATGCGAGAGCTCATAAAATGCTAATTCACTGAACGATACACACGTTCAATTCAATATTTAATTTCATTTGCAATTTCAATGCGGTATTCAGCTAGACATGGCCTAAACATGAGGCAATGCTTTATAGCTCATTGTATGTGCAGCAGCGTTTGCCAAACGTTTAATTTTCGAATCAACCAAAAAAGCGCTTACATTAAGAGCCGAATTTAAAGTTCATGCATTATTTTGTATTGTTCAAATTATGAGTCTTTGCATTTGAGTTGTTTTTTTTTTTTTATCTTTTTCTTTAGTGTTTTCGATTTAAATTACTATGTGTGCTGCTGCTGCTTGGTATAACTGTTGTTGCTGCTGCTGTTGTTTGTGTTGTTGTTGTTGTTACTGTTGTTGCTGCTGTTTATGTTGTCGTTTGGGAAATACACATTCAACACTCACTTTGGGACATATCAATATCTTTTTTAACGCTGCGCGCCAACCGATCCAGCTCGGCAGCAGCATCGGAGCGAACGGCGAGCTTTTCGGCGGTCATAAGTGAATCGGTGCCATTGGATGTGCGCGGCGTGGACATGCCACCGCCACCTGGACTGCCGGGGCCAGCCGGTCCACCAGCTGGTCCACCCGACTTTTTGTGTAGCAGCGAATTAAAGAAATTGGCCAGCACACCTTCACTGCCGGGTGCGGCGGGTGTCAGCTTGGGATCAATCTAAAATTGATTCAGTTTAGTTAACGTTCACAAATACAATATCTACATTCCGTGTGGCACTCACCTTTTTGGGTGAACTTTGACCGGCACTGCCGGGTGTGCGTGGTCCACTCTTGTTGCCGCCAGCGCTGGCTCCTTGCGAGCGTAACGGCGACTCTCCGCGCACCTGGCCGCCCTGCTTGAGTATCTCCTGTTGGCGTGCCAGGAATGCCTGCTCGTCCTCTGTCTGCACCTCGGCTTCGCGATTGGAAACGGCCTACAACGAAGTCGGGATTATTGTAAAAAGTAAGCAAAAATGTTATGCATTGTCTTCAAAATAATTCGATACGCACCTTTCGTGTGGGCGGCGCCTTAATGATATCTGTGTAATGATTCTCGGCCTTAACCGCATGCATGTTCTCATACAGAATACATATTTTCTTGAGGCTATCCCAACCCGCCGGACTGCAATGAAAGAAAACAGTTTTCAGATTAAAAAATCCTCTGGATGGAAATGTGTGAGCGCAAAATACAAACATGAGCACCGCATCCTTTTCAACGACAAGAGCTGGCGTTCGGAATGGTAGACCATAAATTCGATGCGTTAGATATTTGTAAAGGAGATCACAGTTTTTATCCTCTTTCACACTCGTGTAGAAGAGCGAGGTGCCATGCCGCAGACAAAAGTTTCGTATCCATTGCTGTATGAAATCGAAATGCTCATCGCGGTATTCATACTCCTTTTCCAGTGTTGACATGTAGTCCGTCTGTGTGTAAATCAAAATTAGTATTAATCTTTCTCATAATGCATCGTTACAAAATGTTGCAATGTGCACCTTTGTGACGACAACAACAATGTCCAGGCCCAGATTTGTAATTAGTGCGTCCTCTGTCAGCGGCAACAGATCATCCTCATCGATGGAAGTGTTGTGCATGGTGCGCTTAACCGGCGAACCGGGATCCATATCATCGCCGACCTCACAGTAGCTTTGCCACGTCGTTGCTAAACGCTGACGTGCCGCCTCCTTCTCTTTGGGATCTAACTGCAGGCTCTCAATGTGCTGGGCAAGCACCTTGATCCATTGGTTGAGCTGCTCGAGCCAGCCCCAAGGCTGTGTCATCGAGACTGTTAGTATGACGAGGGTGTGTGCATAGTTCGTTTCGTTTAGCGCATAGTGCAGCAGATTTGTGTGTCCTGGATCGCCATCCAGCACCCAAACGCTTAGGCGCGTCATGTCTGCAAATTATTAATATTTATAATAATATATTGAAACGTGTAAGGCTTGCTGTACTTACCGTCTCTGTACTCGTCCTTGACATCAATGTAAGCATACTCGAGGCCAGATCCCTTCTTTGGATCCTCCACGCCCTGCAGCTTCGCAATGAGCGTCGTCTTACCAGTGGCATTATCGCCTAATACTAGTACAGATTTATTTGACGGTAACTTTGTGCTGCCTTGTGTTTGTACTTCATTCAATATCGCTGACCTGCAAAAAGCAATAAAAATAAATGTGTCAATAATTGGTACGTTCCGTTGGCTATACAATTTTTGCAATATACATTAAGACTGCTCCAATTTCATGTCACTGCCAGTAACCAACTCAGCTCAACTCAAACCGATCCACATCCTTTCAACGTGCCATGCCATAAACCACAATTCTGCACTGTACTGTGCCATGTCAGGCAATCAAACTAATTGCATCCCTTTGCTATTTATGAGCCGGACTTTATACATATATATATATATATATATAAAGTATATATATATCAACGCGAATAAGTATGTTTAGTTCGAGAGGGCTCTTAAATTAAAATGAATTAAATAGATTTCGATTGAAAAGTGACCAGCTAACTGCCCAACTAGCTGATTCGCTGACCCGCTAATTCACCCACTTCAATATATTTTTGCCGTTTAGCAGGCCAACTGACTGACTGACTGTTTGACTAACGGAATAACATGCAAATGGCGTTTACTCCATTGGGGAACTGGACGCGGGAGCTCCTTCGTGCCAAAAACTGCGAACTGCGAATATCGATTGCCCGCTTTCTGACTTTTAGTTTTTTAACTATTCGCTTCTATTGTGTGTTCAAAGGTATTGTTCAACAGTGCACAGTGGTTCACAGTGCTATAAAGTAAACCAAAAGTATATATATATATATATATATATATATATTAATGCAAAAGTTTTATTATGTAAATCCCAATTCGCAATTTTTCAATAATTTAACAAAATCCTTATTCAAATTATTAACATATATTTTACATATATAAAATATAAATTTAGAATACATCAAAATCTGCCGTGAATATCTGAATATTAATGTTTTATATTTATATTTTCTATTCAACAACATTCAATTTATGGGCCACTATGCGCTAGACAGCCTTCCTGGCTAAGGGTGGCGGACAACAACAACTCAAACCGAACCGAGCCGAGCCAAGCCGGCAACAGTGGCCACCACCCCATTCCCCCTGGTTCCCGGCTGGTTGGCATGGTGCACGAAAGGCCCAAACGAAAAGTACATCTACATATACATATTTTTTATTTTATTTTTTTTCAAGCATGTGAAAGTTTGCCAGCCTGCCTGGCTGCGTGGTTAGAACGGCAGTGAGATATAAACGGCAGACAGTTGGCCAGGTTAATAGAACTGGCATTACCAATGCGCACTTTGTCAGCGCGACGGCGTTAATCGTGGACCGACCACTAGACTACACAGACAGACAGGAGAGACCCGTAGGAGATTCGTTTCAATTGCTTAAAGTCATCGGTCAGGATGAGTGTGTTGCTGAAGCGACGGTCGCGCAGCGAAACGCGTCTAATGCAAATCAAACAGGAGTTGCCCACAAAGAAGCAGCAGGAGCAGAAGTCACGCAAGGAACAGCAGCAGCAGCTGGCAACCAGCGTGGACAACAATGGCAGCGGCATACAACAAACTGTGCAGCGGCAAAGCCTGGGCATGGGCAGACGCAAAACATCCGCTGAGCTGATTAGCGAGGCAAAATTATATCTGGGCGATCTGACAACTCCAACAGCAGCGGCAACCGCATCGATGACAGCAGCGGGCGGTGCTCGCCTGGTCAGCACACGTCGTCCCATAACGCCACGTGAGCCTGGACGTGTCCTCTATGGCAAGGTGTCATTGGCTGGTCGTCCGCCCAGCGCCTTCTCGTAAGTGAAATCAGTGAAACCAACCAGCGAACCAACATATAATCTTAAGCCATGTCCGCCACCCCCGATGGGCATTCCTCCCGTTTCCATAGCATGCGTTATTTGCAGATGGAGAATCACAAGTCGCTGACGCCGTCGACACCCGTGACAAATGCTGAGTTGCTCCTGAATCGTCGTGCATCGGATGGAAAGTTGGCACCGCCGCGTCAATTGCCATCGTTGCAGACAACAACAGGAGCAGCTGCAACTGAAGTGGGAGTTGGTGTGGGAGTGGGCACAACGCCGCCGACACGAAATGGAGCACTGCTTGGCCAGTGCAGCTCGGAGATGCTCATCGAGATGCTGAAGCAGCATGCAGGTCTCAAGGATTGCAGTGCCGAGACCGTTCAGCACATCAATGCGGTAAGTGCAAGCAGCCAATCATCACGTAATCATTGTCTCATTCCGTATCCTGCATCCGGCACATCTTGTTTTCCAGATCCTTCTCGAGCTATATACGCGTGTGCGCAAACAGGAGCGGAACTTTAAGCGCGCCTTCATCCTGGGCGGTCTTTATGGCCTGGTCGAGTGCACGGCGCCGCGTGTCCTTTTGGCTGTGGCACGGGTCGTCCTTGCGGTATGTATTGTGTTTTTAAATCTATCGCATTATCGATAACAAATATGCATATCGAATGTCTAATTGGTTTCTTTAGAAGATGTGCATTTCATCAGTAAACCAAGCAAATTGTGTCTCCACATTTAACCAATTATCGGTTATTAATTCGATAGTTTGTGTTTGTGTTTAAAATGAAAGTTCACATCGATATTATTAATCGATTGTAAAGAAATTTAACATATTTGAATGCTTTTGATTTTGCACCTGATGCTGGGAAAAACTGTATATTCCTTATTTGGTAATTAACGATTAATCGATTTTTATTGATAATTCCATAGCTGCGCGTGACGGGCAGCAATTTAACCGGCGCCTGCAAGCTAATCTTTAAGGTTGCTCGCCACGAGCAGCACGACGTACTCTTCCATGAGAACGATGTACTCGAACTGCTGATCGATGGATTGGGTCGTGCCTCACCGCTGGACGAACCGGAGGCATGCATTTATGCGTATGGCTGCATTCGATTCCTTACAGCCAGCAGTGCCCAGGAACGCGATGATGCACTCAATCGCAATTGGGCGGTCGGCTTTGAGGAACCACTGATGCCGCCAGCAGCAAGCGCAACGATAGCAGCCGCAACAATTGTTGCACCAGCAACAACTGCAACAACAGCCAAGCTAAATGGCCAACAGACGCTAGTGGCGCGTCTGGCACGTCACGGCGCCGTTGAACTTATGATCCTCCATTTGCAAATGCTGAACGAGGCGGGCGCCACAAGACGCCTCAACGGTCCGCCACTGCACACACTCTACCAGCTGTCGGCGGCGTTGCGCGCCTTGGCCGATGTTGCCCAGCAACAGCAGCAGCAGCAACGATTGCAGCTGCAACTGCAGCTCGCCTGTCCGCATCTGATACGCGCCGCCGAGGTCGCCATGGGTGAACTGGAGGTGCAGGCCAATGTGGTGCGCACCCTTAGGTAAGCGCAGTGATGCAGTCAGCGAGCCACAAATCGGATACTAATCATCAATTGTTTTCATTTTCAGTGTGCTGTCCGAGGATGCAGAGTGCTGCGAATCCTTGCTGAACTATGCGGCACGCATTGGTCTGCTGCTGGGCCCCTACTCCAACGGTGGACCGTGCAGTGAACGTCTCCTGGCCGTGCTTAGCCGCCTAGGCTATATGCTGGGCAACATTCTCGCCAAGCACGAGTCGGCGCGTGTCCAGGTGAGTATCCAAACATATATTTTTATATATATCTGTATCTGTATCTGTATCTGGATCTGCAGTACTATCACAACGATGTGGCCATGGAGTATCTGCTGAATGTGCTGCAGCAGCTAAGCGAACGGCAAACGGCCAGCGAACCGGCGCTGCTGGATGCCCAAATCAAGCTGATCCGTGTCGTGGCCAATATGAGCGTCAATGCCGAGGTGGGCGCTGCGCTGGGCACTTTGCATGCTCTGGGAGCTGTCCTGTTGCGCCTGCTACAGAGTGCAGTGAGGGCGCTGGACACCGTGCAACATAACGCAGAGCCTGCTGCTGCTGCTGAGCGGCTGGAATTGTTGCATGCAACGCTGGGCGCATTGCACAATCTATGCTTTTACCAGGACAACCAAGCGACAGTAGCACTATCAGCATCAGCATCAGCTGCTGGATCGCTGCAGAGCTCAATTGCAGAGCTGACGACGGCGTTGGCTGGCGCATTGGCGCAATGTGCGACGACGGCTGTGATCACCAAGGTGGAACTGGCCCGCGTCCTTGGCAATCTGACCCGCAACGAGTTGGCGCGTCGTTGCTTTTGCGCTGCGGGAGGATTGCCACTAATGGTGCAACAGCTGACGCGGCAGGCGAGCGGACAGGACTACGAGCTGCGCACCTGCGCCATCGGTGTGCTGGTCAATCTGTTGGGCGATGGCGAGCAGCGTGCACCGTTTCTACAGCTGCGAGGCGCTGAACTGCTAGCGTTGCTCTTGCGCGGCGCACTGGAGCAGGAGGATTGGTTTCTAGCCAACATCGTGTGTCAGGCACTGTGGAATCTACTAATTGATGCACAGAGCGCCGCGGCACTTGGTCGCACCGGCAGCATTCTGGATGAGATCAGTGATCTGCTTGCTGATTATTTGGACGAAGAGCGTTTGCCCAACGGCGATGAAACGGAGACAGAGGCGGATGCGGTAACGGAGACGGAAACAGAGACAGAAAAGAAAAGTCCACAAAAAGAGCATGACCCGAATGAGGATTCGGAGGCTGATGGAGGCCAAGATGCCTTGTGGGAGGACTTTGCGCTGGTGGCCACCGATCTGTTGGAGCGCATACAAAACAATTTCGATAAACAGCAGCAGCAGCAACAGCCGCAAGAAGGGGCACAATTCGGCAACGGGGATGACAACGATAACGACGATGTATTTATCGAGAAATTGTAAAAACATTCATAAATCCTAACGAATACATTAACATATACATACATAGATATTTATATGTATATATATATATATATATATATATATACGCCAATAATTATAAACGATATACATTAACTGATTCCCAAGCAAGTTAAGACAACAAATATATATCAAGGTTCTAATTCAAAAGATTTTTTTTTCAAGAAAGCCAAATTCATAGAAAGTGCAATCGATAACCGATAGCTGAGAACTAAGCAAACAATGTGCTAAAAACAAATTCATAAAACTAAAGTGAAAACAGATATTGCTGTGTAACTAAGATATTTAATCTTCGCCAATAGTTCTAAGCAATTAAATTTGCATCAGTTTGTTTTATGGTAAAGCAATCATCTGTTTCCAATTGAAGATGGATCTGCCTCGAACACTTTCTGCACATGCGCGCCACCTGACGGTCGCCTATCAACGTCAGCGTACACACAGACACATACTTGGGCGATGACAACATCGCCTACACACACACACGCACGCACAACTTGGCAACTGTGCGTTCATTGGGAAATGCTAATTTCAATTGGATTGTCAACTGACCACATTAAGTTGAATTACCGATAGCTCAGCTTAGAGTGTGCACATATATATTATGCATGAATGTATGTGTATATGCCTATAAGACATAACAAAAACTTATAAAGCAAAAGGTGCTCGCTGCCGACTGCGCAGCCTGCGACGCTGCCCTCAATTTTAGCTGTTTCATGAATCATCATTGGCAACTCTGCTTGCTCGCATTTGCTCTATCTCGCTTTCGCACACGCACACTATGCATATTATAATTTCTGTTTTAGCATTAAGTTTTTCTTTAAGCCACAAATTCATTAAATCAGCGCACAAGCGAAAATTTCAAAACAAAAAAACATAATGTTTGTGTGTGTGTGTGTGAGCCAAACGGTTTGAGGTTAGGCGAGCTTAGTGCAAAATGATAACATGTCTTTAAATTGTACAGCGGCAGAAAATCAGCTGCTTTTTGTGCCCAAGTAATTGTTGTGTGCCGTTGGGTAGGTGTGGAGAGTAAATAGCACCTCCCTCCACCCGGCACGTTGCATACTAAAAAGTGGCTGAGTGCGACAGAGAGAGTGACTGAGAGAGAATAACGACAGTAAAAGCGAGATGGCACCAACTAAAAATTATTGCAAACGTCAGCTAAAGAAAGTCGATAGATGGCCAAAAGCAGCTGTTTTTTTTTTTTTTTTTGCTTCTTTTTCTTCATTTGTTGTTTGCTGCGTTAAAAGTTCTGTTGCACGCACATGCACACATACATAGTATGTAGTTGGGTCAGCTTGTCACAACTAGCAACTCACCAGAGGTTCTCCTTATCGGCGGCGGCATCCTTCTTCTTGTTTGTCGTGAAGGATGATGTCAGCGCATTGCTGCCCGTCATTGTTTGCGTGCCGCTGTCCAATGCCATTGCTCCAGGCGACCTCTTCCTCTTCTTGCACGCTGCGTTTGCTGCTCTCCTCGTAATTTCTCCTTGTTCCTTGTTATCTGTCCTTTGGCCAGTTGGGCGCCAGCTGCTGCGGGATGCACACGTAAAGCGTTAGACAAATAAACACAGATACACGCAACGCACAAACACACAATTCTAATAAGAAAAACAAAAACAACTGAATTGCATTGAACTTGAGAAGGCAGCCCAGCAGAAGAAGCAGAAATAGCAGGAGCTACAGTTGCAGTTGCAAGGTGTCTGCTCCCTTTGAAAGCGCCCGATATTCTTGAGTTTCTGGTTACGTTGCGATTTGAGGGACTGACAAAGATGAGACGGCTGTATAGATTATGCATCAGATTATTAATCATATGCATCTTTTTAATTGTGACATCAATATTGCTCTGTGCGCAGCATGTTACGCAGCACAGCTGCTGCAGTCATATCACTGCTCCTCCTCCGCGGCCCCTGCTGTGCTACTGCTCCTGCTGCTGCTGCTGCTCAATGCAAATGAGAATGAACCATTTGCAATTTGCAAAATTTCTTGTCGTTTGCTTTTGTGTTTTACGTTTTGTTTCTTTTCTTTGCAGTTCTTTTTTTCTTTTTACATACTGCAGCGTTTTCTCGATTTATTTTTATACACTCCGCTTGCAGATGGGATCCCTGGTACTGAATCTGAAGTTTAATGCAAAAATTGCTGCGTCTGATGCTCGTAATTTGGTTTTACGTTATTATTGTTTCAACATAATAACAAAACCAAAAAATATACGCCCGATACTATGATGATGAATTTTTCGCTGAAATAATACAACGAAACTATACAGTGTGCACACACTGCGTTATAATCGGCCAAATTTATTTTAGTGTTGGCAAACGTCAAGTAGGCATGCGATAGTAGTATGGCAACACTAATAACACTGTATCATTCGTTGTTGAATTATTTTTTACTGTATGGCAACATTAATTCCCGTTACAACAACGACAATAGCAGGTACAACAAACATCAACTAAAACTCTCACTGCAACGTTCAGTGTAATTCATGAACACGGAAAATACTCAATAAGAGTAAAAAGCTAGTAAAATGCAAGCGTATGTGTTCATTATAACTGTGATATTCGCTACAATTGCCAGCAACGCGCTACAAACCAACGGTAAGCCAAGTTCGCTGCTCATTAAAGTCTTTGGTGCTCACACACACACACACACACACACACGCATGCATATGGGCAACGTCACACTTGCGCAAAAGCGCAACAGCAAATCTGTGTGTATCTGTGTGCCTGTGTGAATACGTAATGCGCTAAAAACCGTTTCGTAAATAAAGTGCGTTTAACGTTATTCACAGCGCTACTGGGTCGCTGCTATCAATGCCGCTCGCGCGGCGCACGGGGAAGCTGCAAGGATCCGTTTACCTTCAACGCCACCGATGTTGACAAGAAGCCGGGACTCTTAGCCATACCCTGCACCAGTGGCTGGTGTGGGAAAGTGATAGAGGGTGGAGGCACCTATGCTCTCGACGGTATGTGCGAGTGAGAGACCAATGTACCGCTATACTCCACTGAAATGCATGCAAACAAATTATTCTTTTTTTTTTGTTGTGTTATTTGCATAATTTCCCTTGCATTTATGTGTTTTGCCACATTTAGTGAATAATTATCAATTTCAATTGAAACATAACTTTTCTCAATTCAAACAGTTTACCTAATTTTTTTTTCTTTTTTTTTTTTAATTGACTCCTATGCAAATGGAATTGGAATTTTATTACAATATGCGACTCCCAACGTACCATTCCCTTGCAAATATATATATTTATATGGTTTCTTTGTGCCATTCAGACTACGATCTCGCCATTCAGCGGATGTGTGTGCAGCGTGGACCGGATGACAAAATGGATCGATGCGCGGACACAATCTACAATTATAAGAAAGTTCATATGTGCTTCTGTCAGGGTGATCTCTGTAATGGAGCCCAAGGACCCCATTGGACGGATCAGCGACTGGTGCTGCTAGCATTTGCTATTGTGGTGCATTCAAAATGGTTAATTCAATTGTAAAATGGTATTTGTAAGAAATGCTTGGCATTTTTGCTAGTAGCAAATAAAAGAAATAAATGTTTCAAACTAGTCTTCTTTTATTTGAAAAAATCTCTTTGGTATCACGCTGAGCATGAAGAACCCTTAAGTTACATTAGGTTGCGTAGCACGCGAGACTGTGGAGTGGTCTCCTGAGGGAAACAATTTGGGCATGAAGTGTACGAGTCAATGCGGTCAAGTTTCGAGTTGCAAGTGATACAATTAGTTTTCTTCACAATTTTCCTGCCACGAAGAGAGTGTAAACCTTCATTTTCCTGGTTGCAAATCTGCTTTTCGATTTCGTGCTGCAGCTTAAATATGCGCTGTAATAGAGAACGTTTGCAGCAATTAGGATCAATAGATGGATGAATAAGAAAGAATCTTAAATTGACTTACGCCACTGAGGTGACGAAATTTAAATTGCCGCTTGAATTTTTTGCCTCAACTCGCGAATATTAAATGCAAGCTGCCAATTGTCTAAAATAAATTTTCGTTATGCGCAAACCGATAGACAGTTACACTAACTCAACAAATAAACATATGCATCGTCTACATACATATATAAGTCGTGCCTTGCAACGTGACCAATTTTTGTGTATAAAAACAAGTATTTACTTAGGTAATCCGTTATGACATATTTAAATACATATCTTAATATATACATTTTTGAAGTAACACAAAAAAGAAAATAAAAAAATAAAAAAACAAAAATTCGTATTTTGGATGCAACAAAAGGCGAACACACACTCGTTCTTAACAGATATGTGAAGAACAAACTGCTTAGCAACTAATTTGAATCACATTCTTGCCTTCGCATCCTTGTGGCAGTCCAGCTAAATTTTGGCATGGCAGCACGGGCATCTCACCTGCGACAAAAGAATAACCATATTAGTATAAGCAGTTAACAAATTAATATTATATAATTAAATATATAAGCCTGATGATTTTCTTAGAACACGAAAACAAAAAAAAAGAGAGGGACAAATATATTGTTGATTTTTTTGAATGCATTACGACTGAATGAAAGAAAATCAATTAATTTTTCAACTTTCCAGCAACCGCAAAATATATATAGTGGATGTGTGTAAAGCGTGGACTGGACGACAACATGCATCGATGCGCGGACACAGTCTACAATTATATAAAATTTTATATGTGCTTCTGTCAGGGTGACCTCTGCAATGGAGCCCAAGGACCCCATTAAACGGATCAGCGACTGGTGCTGCTAACAATGGCATTTAGTAAATAATTATCAATTTCAATTGAAACATAATTTTTCTCAATTTAAACATGTTACTTAATTTTTTTTCTTTTTCTTTTTTGGTTGACTCCTATGCAAATGGAATTTTATTACAATATGCGACTCCCAACGTACCATTACCTAGCAAATATATATATTTATATGGTTTCTTTGTGCCATTCAGACTACGATCTCGCCCGATATTCTTGAGTTTCTGGTTACGTTGCGATTTGAGGGACTGACAAAGATGAGACGGCTGTATAGATTATGCATCAGATTATTAATCATATGCATCTTTTTAATTGTGACATCAATATTGCTCTGTGCGCAGCATGTTACGCAGCACAGCTGCTGCAGTCATATCACTGCTCCTCCTCCGCGGCCGCTGCTGTGCTACTGCTCCTGCTGCTGCTGCTGCTCAATGCAAATGAGAATGAACCATTTGCAATTTGCAAAATTTCTTGTCGTTTGCTTTAGTGTTTTACGTTTTGTTTCTTTTCTTTGCAGTTCTTTTTTTCTTTTTACATACTGCAGCGTTTTCTCGATTTTTTTTTATACACTCCGCTTGCAGATGGGATCCCTGGTACTGAATCTGAAGTTTAGTGCAAAAATTGCTGCGTCTGATGCTCGTAATTTGGTTTTACGTTATTATTGTTTCAACATAATAACAAAACCAAAAAATATACGCCCGATACCATGATGATGAATTTTTCGCTGAAATAATACAACGAAACTATACAGTGTGCACACACTGCGTTATAATCGGCAAAATTTATTTTAGTGTTGGCAAACGACAAGTAGGCATGCGATAGTAGTATGGCAACACTAATAACACTATCATTCGTTGTTGAATTATTTTTTGCTGTATGGCAACATTAATTCCCGTTACAACAACGACAATAGCAGGTACAAAAAACATCAACTAAAACTCTCACTGCAACGTTCAGTGTAATTCATGAACACGGAAAATACTCAATAAGAGTAAAAAGCTAGTAAAATGCAAGCGTATGTGTTCATTATAACTGTGATATTCGCTACAATTGCCAGCAACGCGCTACAAACCAACGGTAAGCCAAGTTCGCTGCTCATTAAAGTCTTTGGTGCTCACACACGCATGCATATGGGCAACGTCACACTTGCGCAAAAGCGCAACAGCAAATCTGTGTGTATCTGTGTGCCTGTGTGAACACGTAATGCGCTAAAAACCGTTTCGTAAATAAAGTACGTTTAACGTTATTCACAGCGCTACTGGGTCGCTGCTATCAATGCCGCTCGCGCGGCGCACGGGGAAGCTGCAAGGATCCGTTTACCTTCAACGCCACCGATGTCGACAAGAAGCCGGGACTCTTAGCCATACCCTGCACCAGTGGCTGGTGTGGGAAAGTGATAGAGGGTGGAGGCACCTATGCTCTCGACGGTATGTGCGAGTGAGAGACCAATGTACCGCTATACTCCACTGAAATGCATGCAAACAAAATATTCTTTTTTTTTTGTTGTGTTATTTGCATAATTTCCCTTGCATTTATGTGTTTTGCCACATTTAGTGAATAATTATCAATTTCAATTGAAACATAACTTTTCTCAATTCAAACAGTTTACCTAATTTTTTTTTCTTTTTTTTTTTTAATTGACTCCTATGCAAATGGAATTGGAATTTTATTACAATATGCGACTCCCAACGTACCATTCCCTTGCAAATATATATATTTATATGGTTTCTTTGTGCCATTCAGACATCGATCTCGCCATTCAGCGGATGCGTGTGCAGCGTGGACCGGATGACAAAATGGATCGATGCGCGGACACAGTCTACAATTATAAGAAATTTTATATGTGCTTCTGTCAAGGTGATCTGCGCAATGGCGCCCAAGGACCCCATTAAGCGGATCAGCGACTGGTGCTGCTAACATTCGCATTTAGTAAATAATTATCAATTGCAATTACTTAATTCTTTTTCTTTTTTGGTTGACTCCTATGCAAATGGAATTGGAATTTTATTACAAAATACGACTCCCAACGTACCATTCCCTTGCAAATATATATATTTATATGGTTTCTTTGTGCCATTCAGACATCGATCTCGCCATTCAGCGGATGCGTGTGCAGGGTGACCTCTGCAATGGAGCCCAAGAACCCCATTAAACGGATCAGCGACTGGTGCTGCTAACATTCGCATTTAGTAAATAATTATCAATTGCAATTACTTAATTCTTTTTCTTTTTTGGTTGACTCCTATGCAAATGGAATTGGAATTTTATTACAAAATACGACTCCCAACGTACCATTCCCTTGCAAATATATATATTTATATGGTTTCTTTGTGCCATTCAGACATCGATCTCGCCATTCAGCGGATGCGTGTGCAGGGTGACCTCTGCAATGGAGCCCAAGGACCCCATTAAACGGATCAGCGACTGGTGCTGCTAACATTCGCATTTAGTAAATAATTATCAATTGCAATTACTTAATTCTTTTTCTTTTTTGGTTGACTCCTATGCAAATGGAATTGGAATTTTATTACAAAATACGACTCCCAACGTACCATTCCCTTGCAAATATATATATTTATATGGTTCCTTTGTGCCATTCAGACATCGATCTCGCCATTCAGCGGATGCGTGTGCAGGGTGACCTCTGCAATGGAGCCCAAGGACCCCATTAAACGGATCAGCGACTGGTGCTGCTAACATTCGCATTTAGTAAATAATTATCAATTGCAATTACTTAATTCTTTTTCTTTTTTGGTTGACTCCTATGCAAATGGAATTGGAATTTTATTACAAAATACGACTCACAACGTTCCATTCCCTTGCAAATATATATATTTATATAGTTTCTTTGTGCCATTCAGACATCGATCTCGCCATTCAGCGGATGCGTGTGCAGGGTGACCTCTGCAATGGAGCCCAAGGACCCCATTAAACGGATCAGCGACTGGTGCTGCTAACATTCGCATTTAGTAAATAATTATCAATTGCAATTACTTAATTCTTTTTCTTTTTTGGTTGACTCCTATGCAAATGGAATTGGAATTTTATTACAAAATACGACTCCCAACGTACCATTCCCTTGCAAATATATATATTTATATGGTTTCTTTGTGCCATTCAGACATCGATCTCGCCATTCAGCGGATGCGTGTGCAGGGTGACCTCTGCAATGGAGCCCAAGGACCCCATTAAACGGATCAGCGACTGGTGCTGCTAACATTCGCATTTAGTAAATAATTATCAATTGCAATTACTTAATTCTTTTTCTTTTTTGGTTGACTCCTATGCAAATGGAATTGGAATTTTATTACAAAATACGACTCCCAACGTACCATTCCCTTGCAAATATATATATTTATATGGTTTCTTTGTGCCATTCAGACATCGATCTCGCCATTCAGCGGATGCGTGTGCAGGGTGACCTCTGCAATGGAGCCCAAGGACCCCATTAAACGGATCAGCGACTGGTGCTGCTAACATTCGCATTTAGTAAATAATTATCAATTGCAATTACTTAATTCTTTTTCTTTTTTGGTTGACTCCTATGCAAATGGAATTGGAATTTTATTACAAAATACGACTCCCAACGTACCATTCCCTTGCAAATATATATATTTATATGGTTCCTTTGTGCCATTCAGACATCGATCTCGCCATTCAGCGGATGCGTGTGCAGGGTGACCTCTGCAATGGAGCCCAAGGACCCCATTAAACGGATCAGCGACTGGTGCTGCTAACATTCGCATTTAGTAAATAATTATCAATTGCAATTACTTAATTCTTTTTCTTTTTTGGTTGACTCCTATGCAAATGGAATTGGAATTTTATTACAAAATACGACTCACAACGTTCCATTCCCTTGCAAATATATATATTTATATAGTTTCTTTGTGCCATTCAGACATCGATCTCGCCATTCAGCGGATGCGTGTGCAGGGTGACCTCTGCAATGGAGCCCAAGGACCCCATTAAACGGATCAGCGACTGGTGCTGCTAACATTCGCATTTAGTAAATAATTATCAATTGCAATTACCTAATTCTTTTTCTTTTTTGGTTGACTCCTATGCAAATGGAATTGGAATTTTATTACAAAATACGACTCCCAACGTACCATTCCCTTGCAAATATATATATTTATATGGTTTCTTTGTGCCATTCAGACATCGATCTCGCCATTCAGCGGATGCGTGTGCAGGGTGACCTCTGCAATGGAGCCCAAGGACCCCATTAAACGGATCAGCGACTGGTGCTGCTAACATTCGCATTTAGTAAATAATTATCAATTGCAATTACTTAATTCTTTTTCTTTTTTGGTTGACTCCTATGCAAATGGAATTGGAATTTTATTACAAAATACGACTCCCAACGTACCATTGCCTTGCAAATATATATATTTATATGGTTTCTTTGTGCCATTCAGACATCGATCTCGCCATTCAGCGGATGCGTGTGCAGCGTGGACCGGATGACAAAATGGATCGATGCGCGGACACAGTCTACAATTATAAGAAATTTTATATGTGCTTCTTTTGGGGTGGTCTCTGCAATGGAGCCCAAGGACCCCATTAAACGGATCAGCGACTGGTGCTGCTAGCATTCGCTATTGTGGTGCATTCAAAATGGTTAATTCAATTGTAAAATGGTATTTGTAAGAAATGCTTGGCATTTTTGCGAGTAGCAAATAAAATAAATAAGTGTTTCAAACTAGTCTTCTTTTATTTGAAATAATCTCTTTGTTTTCACGCTGAGCATGAAGAATCTTTAAGTTACATTAAGAAGATGAAGAATCCTTAAGTTGCATTACCTAATGCATAGGGGGCACGACCCTTGGTAGATTCCGACCCGGTCCGGATAGCACTCCAGATGATAACAATTTGGGCACGAAAAGCACTTTTCTAAGTGGCCACTTTTCAAATTGCACGCCATACATCTCCGATTCTTCCTCTCAATTTCCTCTTTCTCTTTCCGTCTCTCTGTATAACGACGTTGCCTGTCTTCTCTTTCCTTCTGGATAATCTCATTGTCCATATCTTGCTGCAGCTTTAATAAGCGCTGTAATAGAGAACATATGCAGCAATTAGGATCGATATATGGAGGGATAAGGAAGAATCGTAAATGGACTTACCCTGTTCCGGTCGCCAATGACGGATTCCATTTCTTGAGCGAGATATTCTTCTATAGTCGAGGGCATTGTGTTTTGGGAGACACGTTTTTTGAGGATTTTGTTGGTGGATTTGGTTTTAGTGGAGCTGCAGCCGGGTTTACTTTCTTGATCCTTGACTTTTGAAGTCTTAGTCAAGCCCAGATTGGCCATGAACAACTCCTTTGCGTAGTCGTCCGGCAGGTCGGCAGGTGGAAATCTGCACACAAGCGACTCAAAGTTTCGCTCTGGTTTCGGCGAATCGCGCTTGGATTTCTTATCCTTCTTATCCTTTTCCATTTTAAGATCGATATTCTTCTTTTTTTCGGGGTTCGAGGTGGCAATTGCTACGACAATTTCGGAAATGACTGAGTCGCTTGAATTTTTTGTTTCAATTCTCAAATGTCAAATGTAGACTAGCAACTGTCATTTAAGACCTGTCAAATAAAATGGTTACGCTTTCGACTAATTGCACGAATGCTTTTACGATTATTGGCATCGATTAATTGCGATTATTCATTTTAATGGAGCCCAAGGACACCATTGGACGGATCAGCGACTGGTGCTGCTAGCATTTGCTATTGTGGTGCTTTCAAAATGGTTAATTCAATTGTAAAATGGTATTTGTAATAAATGCTTGGCATTTTTGCGAGTAGCAAATAAAAGAAATAAGTGTTTCAAACTAGACTTCTTTTATTTTAAATAATCTCTTTGGTATCACGCTGAGCATGAAGAATCCTTAAGTTACATTAGGTTGCGTAGCACGCGAGACTGTGGAGTGGTCTCCTGAGGGAAACAATTTGGGCATGAAGTGTACGAGTCAATGCGGTCAAGTTTCGAGTTGCAAGTGATACAATTAGTTTTCTTCACAATTTTCCTGCCACGAAGAGAGTGTAAACCTTCATTTTCCTGGTTGCAAATCTGCTTTTCGATTTCGTGCTGCAGCTTAAATATGCGCTGTAATAGAGAACGTTTGCAGCAATTAGGATCAATAGATGGATGGATAAGAAAGGATCTTAAATTGACTTACGCCTTGCAGATCGCCAATGAATTGATTCAGTGGATTTAAGCGATTCTTGTTGTTCCTTACGAGTCTCGAGTGCCGGGTCTCACGTCTGGGGGCTATGTTTTCGGGTTTGGGTTCGAAGTTGGTTGAGTTGCAGTCGACACTCAGTTTATTGATGTCATTTGGCTTTTTCATTATGCCCAGATTGGCTACGAACAACTCCTTTGCAAAGTGCTCCGGCATATCGCGTGGAAGTCCACTCACAAGTAATTCAAAGTTTCGCTCTGGCTTTGGCGAAATTTGCTTGGATTTCTGATTTTTCTTACGGTTTACCATTTCAGGCTCGAAATAAATCTACTTTCTGTTCGAGGTGACGAAATTTAAATTACCGCTTGAGTTTTTAACCTCAACTCGCGAATATTAAATGCAAGCTGCCAACTGTCTAAAATAAATTTTCGTTATGCGCAAACCGATAGACAGTTACACTAACTCAACAAATAAACATATGCATCGTCTACATACATATATAAGTCGTGCCTTGCAACGTGACCAATTTTTGTGTATAAAAACAAGTATTTACTTAGGTAATCCGTTATGACATATTTAAATACATATCTTAATATATACATTTTTGAAGTAACACAAAAAAGAAAATAAAAAAAGAGAAACTAAAATTTTGGATGCAACAAAAGGCGAACACACACTCGTTCTTAACAGATATGTGAAGAACAAACTGCTTAGCAACTAATTTGAATCACATTCTTGCCTTCGCATCCTTGTGGCAGTCCAGCTAAATTTTGGCATGGCAGCACGGGCATCTCACCTGCGACAAAAGAATAACCATATTAGTATAAACAGTTAACATATTAATATTATATAATTATATATATAAGCCTGATGATTTTCTTAGAACACGAAAGCATACAAAAAGAGAGGGACAAATATATTGTTGTTAATTTTTTTTCTTTTTCTTTTGTGGTTGACTCCTATGCAAATGGAATTGGAATTTTATTACAATATACAATTTTTACATGTACCTGCTAAAAGGCTTAAGCTCTGACGTCATGCACAGACGCTGCGCATAATAAGAACATCTGCTTTTATGAGCATGCGTGCGTGGGTTGCGCATCAAGTAGGTAAAAATGATGCAAATCGTTTCATCTTCCACTGTCTCATTCAACTTGGATTTATGATACAAAGGGATAAAAATAAACACTGCTAATCTCTATTGTAGTTCATTAATAAACACTACAAAAATCTATCAACTGCCCATCTCTAGTGCGTAAATGTGTTTGTGATCAATGACAAACATTTTGATTTGTGTTCATAATTGGTAAGAAAACAAGTTGAACAGATTTGTTAACTGCATTAGTTGGTTAAAATCGCGATACAAATTTTAAAGTACATTCCATATAAAATATAAAATATATATATAATATTTTTCTTTTGACTCTAGGAGCAATTGCTGCTGGCATATAAAATAAATCACATTCAATGATATTTTTGCCGGTCACTTCCGGCTTTTCGCCTGGCCTGCAGGAAAATCAATTCATTTTTTAGCATCAATAAGATTATTGGCATTTCATTGGAGTGAATAACCCTTTCCACACAGTTTTCGCAGATATATATATAAAAATTAATAAATGCGTCGCATTGGGTGCAACCCACCTTATGCTTTGCCAAGTTTGCCGGCAACTGCAATTGCAAATATTGCTCAAGTTGGGAGTCCAAAAATGAGAAATCAATCACAGAAGTTGCTGCCTTACGGCCTGCTTCATATGATTGAAAATACACCTGCCCATTTACAGTGGGCCATATTCGTGAATAAATGCATAAAAGACAGTTTTATCTTAAAGGAATATTCCAGAAAAATTATTTTATATATTAATAAAATTTGTAATTTTCTTTTAGCATCATGTTATGCCATGGATTTATATTCAATACGGATCAGCGACTGGTGCTGCTAACATTCGCATTTAGTAAATAATTATCAATTTCAATTGAAACATAATTTTTCTCAATTTAAAAACGTTACTTTATTTTTTGTTTTTTTGTTTGACTCCTATGCGAATGTAATTGGAATTTTATTACAATATGCGACTCCCAACGTACCATTACCTTGCATATATATATATTTATATGGTTTCTTTGTGCCATTCAGACATCGATCTCGCCATTCAGCGGATGCGTGTGCAGCGTGGACCGGATGACAAAATGGATCGATGCGCGGACACAGTCTACAATTATATGAAATTTTATATGTGCTTCTGTCAGGGTGGTCTCTGCAATGGAGCCCAAGGACCCCATTAAACGGATCAGCGACTGGTGCTGCTAACATTCGCATTTAGTAAATAATTATCAATTTCAATTGAAACATAATTTTTCTCAATTTAAAAACGTTACTTTATTTTTGTTTTTTTGTTTGACTCCTATGCGAATGTAATTGGAATTTTATTACAATATGCGACTCCCAACGTACCATTACCTTGCATATATATATATTTATATGGTTTCTTTGTGCCATTCAGACATCGATCTCGCCATTCAGCGGATGCGTGTGCAGCGTGGACCGGATGACAAAATGGATCGATGCGCGGACACAGTCTACAATTATAAGAAATTTTATATGTGCTTCTGTCAAGGTGATCTGCGCAATGGCGCCCAAGGACCCCATTAAGCGGATCAGCGACTGGTGCTGCTAACATTCGCATTTAGTAAATAATTATCAATTGCAATTGAAACATAATTTTTCTCAATTTAAAAACGTTACTTTCTTTTTTGTTTTTTTGTTTGACTCCTATGCGAATGGAATTGGAATTTTATTACAATATGCGACTCCCAACGTACCATTCCCTTGCATATATATATATTTATATGGTTTCTTTGTGCCATTCAGACATCGATCTCGCCATTCAGCGGATGCGTGTGCAGCGTGGACCGGATGACAAAATGGATCGATGCGCGGACACAGTCTACAATTATAAGAAATTTTATATGTGCTTCTGTCAGGGTGGTCTCTGCAATGGAGCCCAAGGACCCCATTAAACGGATCAGCGACTGGTGCTGCTAACATTCGCAGTTAGTAAATAATTATCAATTTCAATTGAAACATATTTTTCTCAATTTATAACATTGCAATTACTTAATTCTTTTTCTTTTTTGGTTGACTCCTATGCAAATGGAATTGGAATTTTATTACAAAATACGACTCCCAACGTACCATTGCCTTGCAAATATATATATTTATATGGTTTCTTTGTGCCATTCAGACATCGATCTCGCCATTCAGCGGATGCGTGTGCAGCGTGGACCGGATGACAAAATGGATCGATGCGCGGACACAGTCTACAATTATATGAAATTTTATATGTGCTTCTGTCAGGGTGGTCTCTGCAATGGAGCCCAAGGACCCCATTAAACGGATCAGCGACTGGTGCTGCTAACATTCGCATTTAGTAAATAATTATCAATTGCAATTACTTAATTCTTTTTCTTTTTTGGTTGACTCCTATGCAAATGGAATTGGAATTTTATTACAAAATACGACTCCCAACGTACCATTCCCTTGCAAATATATATATTTATATGGTTTCTTTGTGCCATTCAGACATCGATCTCGCCATTCAGCGGATGTGCAGGGTGACCTCTGCAATGGAGCCCAAGGACCCCATTAAACGGATCAGCGACTGGTGCTGCTAACATTCGCATTTAGTAAATAATTATCAATTTCAATTGAAACATAATTTTTCTCAATTTAAAAACGTTACTTTATTTTTTGTTTTTTTGTTTGACTCCTATGCGAATGGAATTGGAATTTTATTACAATATGCGACTCCCAACGTACCATTCCCTTGCATATATATATATTTATATGGTTTCTTTGTGCCATTCAGACATCGATCTCGCCATTCAGCGGATGCGTGTGCAGCGTGGACCGGATGACAAAATGGATCGATGCGCGGACACAGTCTACAATTATATGAAATTTTATATGTGCTTCTGTCAGGGTGGTCTCTGCAATGGAGCCCAAGGACCCCATTAAACGGATCAGCGACTGGTGCTGCTAACATTCGCATTTAGTAAATAATTATCAATTGCAATTACTTAATTCTTTTTCTTTTTTGGTTGACTCCTATGCAAATGGAATTGGAATTTTATTACAAAATACGACTCCCAACGTACCATTCCCTTGCAAATATATATATTTATATGGTTTCTTTGTGCCATTCAGACATCGATCTCGCCATTCAGCGGATGCGTGTGCAGGGTGACCTCTGCAATGGAGCCCAAGGACCCCATTAAACGGATCAGCGACTGGTGCTGCTAACATTCGCATTTAGTAAATAATTATCAATTGCAATTACTTAATTCTTTTTCTTTTTTGGTTGACTCCTATGCAAATGGAATTGGAATTTTATTACAAAATACGACTCCCAACGTACCATTCCCTTGCAAATATATATATCTATATGGTTTCTTTGTGCCATTCAGACATCGATCTCGCCATTCAGCGGATGCGTGTGCAGCGTGGACCGGATGACAAAATGGATCAATGCGCGGACACAGTCTAAAATTATATGAAATTTTATATGTGCTTCTGTCAGGGTGATCTCTGCAATGGAGCCCAAGGACCCCATTAAACGGATCAGCGACTGGTGCTGCTAACATTCGCATTTAGTAAATAATTATCAATTGCAATTACTTAATTCTTTTTCTTTTTTGGTTGACTCCTATGCAAATGGAATTGGAATTTTATTACAAAATACGACTCCCAACGTACCATTCCCTTGCAAATATATATATCTATATGGTTTCTTTGTGCCATTCAGACATCGATCTCGCCATTCAGCGGATGCGTGTGCAGCGTGGACCGGATGACAAAATGGATCAATGCGCGGACACAGTCTAAAATTATATGAAATTTTATATGTGCTTCTGTCAGGGTGATCTCTGCAATGGAGCCCAAGGACCCCATTAACACAGTCTAAAATTATATGAAATTTTATATGTGCTTCTGTCAGGGTGATCTCTGTAATGGAGCCCAAGGACCCCATTGGGCGGATCAGCGACTGGTGCTGCTAGCATTCGCTATTGTGGTGCATTCAAAATGGTTAATTCAATTGTAAAATGGTATTTGTAAGAAAATACTTGGCATTTTTGCGAGTAGCAAATAAAATAAATCAGTGTTTCAAACTAGACTTCTTTTATTTGAAATAATCTCTTTGTTTTCACGCTGAGCAAGAAGAATCCTTAAGTTACATTAAGAAGATGAAGAATCCTTAAGTTGCATTACCTAATGCATAGGGGGCACGACCCTTGGTAGAGTCCGACCCGGTCCGGATAGCACTCCAGATGATAACAATTTGGGCACGAAAAGCACTTTTCTAAGTGGCCACTTTTCAAATTGCACGCCATACATCTCCGATTCTTCCTCTCAATTTCCTCTTTCTCTTTCCGTCTCTCTGTATAACGACGTTGCCTGTCTTCTCTTTCCTTCTCGATAATCTCATTGTCCATATCTTGCTGCAGCTTTAATAAGCGCTGTAATAGAGAACATATGCAGCAATTAGGATCGATATATGGAGGGATAAGGAAGAATCGTAAATTGACTTACCCTGTTCCGGTCGCCAATGACGGATTCCATTTCTTGAGCGAGATATTCTTCTATAGTCGAGGGCATTGTGTTTTGGGAGACACGTTTTTTGAGGATTTTGGTGGTGGATTTGGTTTTAGTGGAGCTGCAGCCAGGTTTACTTTCTTGATCCTTGACTTTTGAAGTCTTAGTCAAGCCCAGATTGGCCATGAACAACTCCTTTGCGTAGTCGTCCGGCAGGTCGGCAGGTGGAAATCTGCACACAAGCGACTCAAAGTTTCGCTCTGGTTTCGGCGAATCGCGCTTGGATTTCTTATCCTTCTTATCCTTTTCCATTTTAAGATCGATTTTCTTCTTTTTTTCGGGGTTCGAGGTGGCAATTGCTACGACAATTTCGGAAATGACTGAGTCGCTTGAATTTTTTGTTTCAATTCTCAAATGTCGAATGTAGACTAGCAACTGTCATTTAAGACCTGTCAAATAAAATGGTTACGCTTTCGACTAATTGCACGAATGCTTTTACGATTATTGGCATCGATCAATTGCGATTATTCATTTACAAATTTCACAAAATGAATTATGGTTAATTTTTGCAGAGTTTGCAGAGAATGATCAGAAAACCATTTGCATATTTACAACTTAATATATCAATATTACAGTTTATTTATTTGAAACACATTTATATAGTATCGATTGCGTTATGTGCATAGATTGGTTTGTAAAATATACATATATAAGTCGTGCCTTACAACGTAATCGATAGGTGTGTAGAAAAACAAGTATTTACTTAGGTAATCCGTTATGATATATTTAAATACATATCTTAATATGTGCAATTTAAAGTTAAAACAATAAAAGAAAATAAAAAGAAAATAAATTTCGTATTTTGGATTTCAGTATTGAATGAATAACAAAAGGCGGAGACAGACAACTTCCGCCACTCTCTTAACATATGAATGAAGAACAACTTTCTTAGCAACTAGTTTAAAACGCATCCTTGTGGCATTCCAGCTTGAAAGACCATATTTGCTATAAAAAAAAACGACTTAGCTTGAGATGTGTTAGGAGTTAGGAAATGTAATGGCAACTTACCCGCATGTAACACGCATCTTGGGCGACAATCACTTCTGCTTACTAACGTACGGCATATGGCAAATGGCCAACGGATCGGACAACTTCTCCGGCGTTTTGCTTTTGCGATTCGCAGCAGCGGCTGCTGCTTTGTGGGCCGTCTTTGCCTGCAGACGTTTGACTTTGGGCGACAATAGAAACTCGGGCTTGTTTTTCAGCTTCTTGTGACGCACCGCATCGATGGCCGCCAGCTGCTGTCCATAGTGAAAGTCGACGCCACTCGCATTCTGTACGGTGCGACGCTTCCTCTTCGAGTGACGCTGGCACAGTTTCTTAACCATGTCAGGTGTGTACAGTCCAAAGAGGCCAAGGAAATTTTCCTGTCCGTATTCATCGGGCAGGACACGCGTCTCGCGCGGCTCATCGCGCCACTGTGCGGCCGACGCACACAGACGCTGCTGTTCCTCTTCCAGCTCCTTTTCCAGTTCCTGGTACAGATCATCCGACGAGCCCGATGAAACACCACCTGGGGTGGTCTTAGCTTGCTGCGGCGTTGGCAGCAGCTTCTGCTGCGAGTTCGGTGGCTGCGTTGGCGGTGTTGTCATTTTCCGTACAGTGTCCTGCACATTGCGAGTCTTATACGGTTTGGCAGTCGGCGCCGATGCCACTGTTGACCTTCTCGACGGCATCGCAGTGCTGGGGGCTTTTGGTGCTGCCTGAACTATTTTTCCCAGTTTGGTCTTCAACTGTTTGATTGTTGCTGGTTCTGCTGCGGCTGTTGTGGCTTTGCTGCTGAGCGTCGTCACTTTTGGACTCGGCAGCTCGAGAGCATCCTCTTCATCGATTTTGCGCGGTTCCTGTTTGGTTTTGCGTGCACGCCGCAGCGCCTCATGCAAATTCTTGCGACTCTGGGCGACTTCCACAAAGTCTATTGACGGCGATGGCAGCGTCGGCGTCTTTTGCACCTTTGAACCAACGGTCCCTGCGGAAGGTGGCGCCACCTTTGCACCAACGGGCGACAAAGTTGAAATGCGTTTGTTGGCCGGCTTCTGGACATCCGAACGGGGCAATCGTTGTTGCCGCGCACCTGTGGCAGTTGCTCTCGCAATCGCCGAACATGTTGCTTCTGTTAATTTTGGTGGCTTTGGTGGCTGCTGCTGTGTGCCATTTGATTTTTGTGGCGCCACCCTTGCACCAAAGGGATCCCCAGATGGAGGCACCACCTTTGCACCAACGGGCGGCAAAGCTGAAATGCGTTTGATGACCGACTTCGTGGCATCCGAACGGGGCAACCTTTTTTGTCGGGCAACTTTGGAAGTTGCTGTCGCAATCGCCGAAGATGTTGCTGCTGCTGCTGTTGGTAGCTGCTGCTGTGCGGCATTTGAGTTTTGTGGCCACAATTCGCCGTCCTGAATGCCCCGCGACAATACCTTCTTTAGCAGTGACATCTGCCGTGGACTTGGCGGCGAGAGAGGCAGTGGTGGTGGCGGCGGCGGACCCATCATCATCAACATTGAGGGTTCATCGGATTTAATGTTAAGTTTGATGTCCGCCTCCTCTTCGAGCTGCTGCAGCAGCTTTTGTTCGCTGAACATATTGCTGCTGGTGGTGCCTGGCGTCATTATGCAACTATTTTTCCTGTTGCCGCTCGACGGGGGAGCCCTCATGGTTTTGGCATTGACGAGCATCAGGGGCACATTCTCGTCCAGCTCGCTGAGCTTAAGCGGCTCAATGCCAGCATCATCATCCTGCGAAATAAGAAAATGCTTCCGTATGAGCATGTCCTCGGTGTCGCGAGACAACACCGATTGCGGACAGACAATGTAGTTGGCGTCGCCAATTAAAGGCACTATCAGGATGGATATGTAGGCGTTGCCCACCTCATGCACAGTCCGAATGTTGTTTTCCTCCAGCTTCTTGTAGAACGCGTCCAGATCGTCGTCCAGCCGCAGCATTAGAAACTGCTGTTCCGCATTTATCTCATGCACCTCCATCTGCAGTTCATCGAGGATGCGACGCATCTGGATCGGATCCTGCAAATGCAATTCATATGCAATTAGTTTAAATTCGTCTTGCTTATAAGTGCCTTCAACTCAAAATATATATTTATATATAAATATAAACATATTTATGTTCACATAACCAAGTGCAAAAAAAACAACAACAGAATCAAACCAATAGTGAAAAACCCAATTTGGACGCGTGTCGTGTTTTTTCACATTTTTTTTTTAGCTAATTTGTATAATATATGTTGAAACTAAAGCAAAGAAGAGTAAATTTAATAGTAGTGTTACCACAAAGCAGACAACAAATAAAGGCGTCAAATCGAGAGATCGAATCCTAGAAATCCTCCACATACAAAGTTATTGATCGAAAATTTCTTTGCATGTATGCGTATGTGTGTGATCGTCAAGAATGTTGTATGTGGGGAGAATGATAAAGTTTTTTTTCTTCATATTTTCACCACACATTTTGCAGTTTGTGGTCACAAAATTGTTGAACATTTAGATGACCTCACTTTATGAAATTTTACACATCTCGTCCAAAAACTACAAAATTGAAAATTAAGTGCAAACTTGCAAAGGAAAGAACAAAGATTTGCAAGCCACGAGCAATATTGCTGCTATTTTCGAGGTCATAGAATAATTCTTTACCTGCTCGGATGCACAGTCATAAAGGGACAAGTAAAGTATTGATATGTGTTCGCTGCTCGACTCGCAAGCCTGCAAAATTTTTGCGACGCGCTGGCTTGGCGCCGCTGTTTTCATGAAAAGAAGCAGCCATGGGTCAAAAATTTTTTGTGTAATTTAATTGTTTTTTTCGATTTGACGCCATTATGTCTCGTCTAACTGCCTAGTGGTGTTATATACATGAAATATGTATGTATGCACATTTTGCTCTAGTTGGAGTTGGCAACCCTGCCAATCTGGCATATATGCTGGCTCCGTTGCCTTTACCAATTACAACACACACACTTTGTATGCGACAAACAAAGAAAATATATATATTTAAATATATATGTATTTAACTTTGATATTTGTGCGTAATGCAGAAAGTGGGCTAAAACCAAAATTCGTATTTTGGATGCAACAAAGGCGGAGACACACTCGCTCTTAACAGATATGTGAAGAACAAACTGCTTAGCAACTAATTTGAATCACTTTCTTGCCTTCGCATCCTTGTGGCAGTCCAGCTAAATTTTGGCATGGGAGCACGGGCATCTCACCTGCGACAAAAGAATAACCATATTAGTATAAGCAGTTAACATATTAATATTATATAATTAAATATATAAGCCTGATGATTTTCTTAGAACACGAAAGCATAAAAAAAGAGAGGGACAAATATATTGTTGTTAATTTTTTTTTCTTTTTCTTTTGTGGTTGACTCCTATGCAAATGGAATTGGAATTTTATTACAATATACGACTCCCAACGTACCATTTCAATTTTTACATGTACCTGCTAAAAGGCTTAAGCTCTGACGTCATGCACAGACGCTGCGCATAATAAGAACATCTGCTTTTATGAGCATGCGTGCGTGGGTTGCGCATCAAGTAGGTAAAAATGATGCAAATCGTTTCATCTTCCACTGTCTCATTCAACTTGGATTTATGATACAAAGGGATAAAAATAAACACTGCTAATCTCTATTGTAGTTCATTAATAAACACTACAAAAATCTATCAACTGCCCATCTCTAGTGCGTAAATGTGTTTGTGATCAATGACAAAAATTTTGATTTGTGTTCATAATTGGTAAGAAAACAAGTTGAACAGATTTGTTAACTGCATTAGTTGGTTAAAATCGCGATACAAATTTTAAAGTACATTCCATATAAAATATAAAATATATATATAATATTTTTCTTTTGACTCTAGGAGCAATTGCTGCTGGCATATAAAATAAATCACATTCAATGATATTTTTGCCGGTCACTTCCGGCTTTTCGCCTGGCCTGCAGGAAAATCAATTCATTTTTTAGCACCAATAAGATTATTGGCATTTCATTGGAGTGAATAACCCTTTCCACACAGTTTTCGCAGATATATCTATAAAAATTAATAAATGCGTCGCATTGGGTGCAACCCACCTTATGTTTTGCCATGTTTGCCGGCAACTGCAATTGCAAATATTGCTCAAATATTCATTTTACTGCGACAAGTTGGATTGCCAATCAGCTGAACAGCACCTTTGACTCAAGCTCCAAGATCCCAACTCCTGGCACCGACTACGGCACTGGAGTAAACAAATTATTTCTGCGGTTGCCAATTACATACTTCTATGAATTTATCTCCCGAGCTCGTCCACTCCACTTCACTCCACTCCAGCCAATACATTTATCCGATTTCTTGCAAATGCCGTGAAATTACCAAATTACTTGCAGGCATTTAAGTAATACAGCTATTTGGTGTTAAAATTCCAAAAGTGTCAAATATGCGGTGCAGAAAATTTGAGTTGGGAGTCCAAAAATGAGAAATCAATCACAGAAGTTGCTGCCTTGCGGCCTGCTTCATATGATTGAAAATACACCTGCCCATTTACAGTGGGCCATATTCGTGAATAAATGCATAAAAGACAGTTTTATCTTAAAGGAATATTCCAGAACAATTAATTTATATATTAATAAAATGTAATTGTAATTTTCTTTTGGCATCATGTTATGCCATGGATTTATATTCAATACGGATCAGCGACTGGTGCTGTTAACATTCGCATTTAGTAAATAATTATCAATTGCAATTACTTAATTTTTTTTCTTTTTCTTTATTGGTTGACTCCTATGCGAATGTAATTGGAATTTTATTACAATATGCGACTCCCAACGTACCATTACCTTGCATATATATATATTTATATGGTTTCTTTATGCCATTCAGACTACGATCTTGCCATTCAGCGGATGCGTGTGCAGCGTGGACCGGATGACAAAATGGATCGATGCGCGGACACAGTCTAAAATTATATGAAATTTTATATGTGCTTCTGTCAGGGTGATCTCTGTAATGGAGCCCAAGGACCCCATTGGGCGGATCAGCGACTGGTGCTGCTAGCATTCGCTATTGTGGTGCATTCAAAATGGTTAATTCAATTGTAAAATGGTATTTGTAAGAAAATACTTGGCATTTTTGCGAGTAGCAAATAAAATAAATCTGTGTTTCAAACTAGACTTCTTTTATTTGAAATAATCTCTTTGTTTTCACGCTGAGCATGAAGAATCCTTAAGTTACATTAAGAAGATGAAGAATCCTTAAGTTGCATTACCTAATGCATAGGGGGCACGACCCTTGGTAGAGTCCGACCCGGTCCGGATAGCACTCCAGATGATAACAATTTGGGCACGAAAAGCACTTTTCTAAGTGGCCACTTTTCAAATTGCACGCCATACATCTCCGATTCTTCCTCTCAATTTCCTCTTTCTCTTTCCGTCTCTCTGTATAACGACGTTGCCTGTCTTCTCTTTCCTTCTCGATAATCTCATTGTCCATATCTTGCTGCAGCTTTAATAAGCGCTGTAATAGAGAACATATGCAGCAATTAGGATCGATATATGGAGGGATAAGGAAGAATCGTAAATTGACTTACCCTGTTCCGGTCGCCAATGACGGATTCCATTTCTTGAGCGAGATATTCTTCTATAGTCGAGGGCATTGTGTTTTGGGAGACACGTTTTTTGAGGATTTTGGTGGTGGATTTGGCTTTAGTGGAGCTGCAGCCAGGTTTACTTTCTTGATCCTTGACTTTTGAAGTCTTAGTCAAGCCCAGATTGGCCATGAACAACTCCTTTGCGTAGTCGTCCGGCAGGTCGGCAGGTGGAAATCTGCACACAAGCGACTCAAAGTTTCGCTCTGGTTTCGGCGAATCGCGCTTGGATTTCTTATCCTTCTTATCCTTTTCCATTTTAAGATCGATTTTCTTCTTTTTTTCGGGGTTCGAGGTGGCAATTGCTACGACAATTTCGGAAATGACTGAGTCGCTTGAATTTTTTGTTTCAATTCTCAAATGTCGAATGTAGACTAGCAACTGTCATTTAAGACCTGTCAAATAAAATGGTTACGCTTTCGACTAATTGCACGAATGCTTTTACGATTATTGGCATCGATCAATTGCGATTATTCATTTACAAATTTCACAAAATGAATTATGGTTAATTTTTGCAGAGTTTGCAGAGAATGATCAGAAAACCATTTGCATATTTACAACTTAATATATCAATATTACAGTTTATTTATTTGAAACACATTTATATAGTATCGATTGCGTTATGTGCATAGATTGGTTTGTAAAATATACATATATAAGTCGTGCCTTACAACGTAATCGATAGGTGTGTAGAAAAACAAGTATTTACTTAGGTAATCCGTTATGATATATTTAAATACATATCTTAATATGTGCAATTTAAAGTTAAAACAATAAAAGAAAATAAAAAGAACAAGAAAATAAATTTCGTATTTTGGATTTCAGTATTGAATGAATAACAAAAGGCGGAGACAGACAACTTCCGCCACTCTCTTAACATATGTATGAAGAACAACTTTCTTAGCAACTAGTTTGAAACGCATCCTTGTGGCATTCCAGCTTGAAAGACCATATTTGCTATAAAAAAAAAACGACTTAGCTTGAGATGTGTTAGGAGTTAGAATATGTAATGGCAACTTACCCGCATGTAACACGCATCTTGGGCGACAATCACTTCTGCTTGCTAACGTACGGCATATGGCAAATGGCCAACGGATCGGACAACTTCTCCGGCGTTTTGCTTTTGCGATTCGCAGCAGCGGCTGCTGCTTTGTGGGCCGTCTTTGCCTGCAGACGTTTGACTTTGGGCGACAATAGAAACTCGGGCTTGTTTTTCAGCTTCTTGTGACGCACCGCATCGATGGCCGCCAGCTGCTGTCCATAGTGAAAGTCGACGCCACTCGCATTCTGTACGGTGCGACGCTTCCTCTTCGAGTGACGCTGGCACAGTTTCTTCACCATGTCAGGTGTGTACAGTCCAAAGAGGCCAAGGAAATTTTCCTGTCCGTATTCATCGGGCAGGACACGCGTCTCGCGCGGCTCATCTCGCCACTGTGCGGCCGACGCACACAGACGCTGCTGTTCCTCTTCCAGCTCCTTTTCCAGTTCCTGGTACAGATCATCCGACGAGCCCGATGAAACACCACCTGGGGTGGACCTAGCTTGCTGCGGCGTTGACAGCAGCTTCTGCTGCGAGTTCGGTGGCTGCGTTGGCGGTGTTGTCATTTTCCGTACAGTGTCCTGCACATTGCGAGTCTTATACGGTTTGGCAGTCGGCGCCGATGCCACTGTTGACCTTCTCGACGGCATCGCAGTGCTGGGGGCTTTTGGTGCTGCCTGAACTATTTTTCCCAGTTTGGTCTTCAACTGTTTGATTGTTGCTGGTTCTGCTGCGGCTGTTGTGGCTTTGCTGCTGAGCGTCGTCACTTTTGGACTCGGCAGCTCGAGAGCATCCTCTTCATCGATTTTGCGCGGTTCCTGTTTGGTTTTGCGTGCACGCCGCAGCGCCTCATGCAAATTCTTGCGACTCTGGGCGACTTCCACAAAGTCTATTGACGGCGATGGCAGCGTCGGCGTCTTTTGCACCTTTGAACCAACGGTTCCTGCGGAAGGTGGCGACACCTTTGCACCAACGGGCGACAAAGTTGAAATGCGTTTGTTGGCCGGCTTCTGGACATCCGAACGGGGCAATCGTTGTTGCCGCGCACCTGTGGCAGTTGCTCTCGCAATCGCCGAACATGTTGCTTCTGTTAATTTTGGTGGCTTTGGTGGCTGCTGCTGTGTGCCATTTGATTTTTGTGGCGCCACCCTTGCACCAAAGGGCCCCCAGATGGAGGCACCACCTTTGCACCAACGGGCGGCAAAGCTGAAATGCGTTTGATGACCGGCTTCGTGGCATACCGAACGGGGCAACCTTTTTTGTCGGGAAACTTTGGAAGTTGCTGTCGCAATCGCCGAAGATGTTGCTGCTGCTGCTGTTGGTAGCTGCTGCTGTGCGGCATTTGAGTTTTGTGGCCACAATTCGCCGTCCTGAATGCCCCGCGACAATACCTTCTTTAGCAGTGACATCTGCCGTGGACTTGGCGGCGAGAGAGGCAGTGGTGGTGGCGGCGGCGGACCCATCATCATCAACATTGAGGGTTCATCGGATTTAATGTTGAGTTTGATGTCCGCCTCCTCCTCGAGCTGCTGCAGCAGCTTTTGTTCGCTGAACGGATTGCTGCTGGTGGTGCCTGGCGTCATTATGCAACTATTTTTCCTGTTGCCGCTCGACGGGGGAGCCCTCATGGTTTTGGCATTGACGAGCATCAGGGGCACATTCTCGTCCAGCTCGCTGAGCTTAAGCGGCTCAATGCCAGCATCATCATCCTGCGAAATGAGAAAATGCTTCCGTATGAGCATGTCCTCGGTGTCGCGAGACAACACCGATTGCGGACAGACAATGTAGTTGGCGTCGCCAATTAAAGGCACTATCAGGCTGGATATGTAGGCGTTGCCCACCTCATGCACAGTCCGAATGTTGTTTTCCTCCAGCTTCTTGTAGAACGCGTCCAGATCGTCGTCCAGCCGCAGCATTAGAAACTGCTGTTCCGCATTTATCTCATGCACCTCCATCTGCAGTTCATCGAGGATGCGACGCATCTGGATCGGATCCTGCAAATGCAATTCATATGCAATTAGTTTAAATTCGTCTTGCTTATAAGTGCCTTCAACTCAAAATATATATTTATATATAAATATAAACATATTTATGTTCACATAACCAAGTGCAAAAAAAACAACAACAGAATCAAACCAATAGTGAAAAACCCAATTTGGACGCGTGTCGTGTTTTTTCACATTTTTTTTTTAGCTAATTTGTATAATATATGTTGAAACTAAAGCAAAGAAGAGTAAATTTAATAGTAGTGTTACCACAAAGCAGACAACAAATAAAGGCGTCAAATCGAGAGATCGAATCCTAGAAATCCTCCACATACAAAGTTATTGATCGAAAATTTCTTTGCATGTATGCGTATGTGTGTGATCGTCAAGAATGTTGTATGTGGGGAGAATGATAAAGTTTTTTTTCTTCATATTTTCACCACACATTTTGCAGTTTGTGGTCACAAAATTGTCGAACATTTAGATGACCTCACTTTATGAAATTTTACACATCTCGTCCAAAAACTACAAAATTGAAAATTAAGTGCAAACTTGCAAAGGAAAGAACAAAGATTTGCAAGCCACGAGCAATATTGCTGCTATTTTCGAGGTCATAGAATAATTCTTTACCTGCTCGGATGCACAGTCATAAAGGGACAAGTAAAGTATTGATATGTGTTCGCTGCTCGACTCGCAAGCCTGCAAAATTTTTGCGACGCGCTGGCTTGGCACCGCTGTTTTCATGAAAAGAAGCAGCCATGGGTCAAAAATTTTTTGTGTAATTTAATTGTTTTTTTCGATTTGACGCCATTATGTCTCGTCTAACTGCCTAGTGGTGTTATATACATGAAATATGTATGTATGCACATTTTGCTCTAGTTGGAGTTGGCAACCCTGCCAATCTGGCATATATGCTGGCTCCGTTGCCTTTACCAATTACAACACACACACTTTGTATGCGACAAACAAAGAAAATATATATATTTAAATATATATGTATTTAACTTTGATATTTGTGCGTAATGCAGAAAGTGGGCTAAGATTGGGAGATAATTAAAGTGGACTTACCGCATCGGGCTGCTCATCGAACACATCGGATACCAGCTGAAAGAAAGCGAAGGTTGTTGCGGAGTGGAGTTTGGATGGGGGAGGGGGGGGGGGTACGGGTAGGGATTTGGTGGAAACGAAGATCGTGTTTAGTCAACGGATTTCAGAAAATTTATTTTTGTTGCTCTCACTCGCTCTCTTTCTCTCTGACTTCTGCTGATTTTTACTCACCGCGTGCACATTGAGAAAGTCGCGCATTGCACGCTGGCAGTAGATAATGTCATTCTTCAGGTCCACCGGAAGCACGTAACACTTTTCTATGTAGTACTTGAACAGTGAGGAGTCCTTGGAAACATCGTTGTTGTTTTTGCTGGTGCTGCTGCTGATGTTGCTGCTGCTAATGCTGTCGGTGTTGTTGGTGTTGGTATTTGTTGTGGCACTCATCTTGGTATTGAATTTGGACGAGATTCGTTATTTAAGGCATACGCGTTGCACAGATACACCTCCTGCTCTACGCTTGTGGGGTTCACCTCTTTTCCTTTTTTCTTGTTGTGAGTGCTTTTTTTTTTAATTTTAAAGACTGTTTTTAGCAGAATTAGCGGAGCGATTCCAAAATTCGCTACCTGCTCGTAGTGAAGTCGGCGCAGGCAGCAACTAGAAGGCGACAAAGCAACAACAGGCAGCAGGAAGCTGCAAAATATACCAATTAAATTGATGATGCTATCGATGAATCGATATTTTTTGGCTAGCATAATACTGTCTGGCAGCCTTGACTGACCAACTATCGCGGTATCGATACTCTGGCATTTGTCTTGGACTCAGTTTTCAGTGTATCGGGCCAAAGCCAAACATTTTCATTTTAATTTTTTCGCATTAATAAATAAAATAGCAAATAGATAAAACAAAATTGACTACTTAATAAAGTTGCTTCTAGTGCACATACAACACACAAAAGCAAATAAATAATTTTTTCTACAAAACATATACTTACATATAAATTCGAATTAAGTTCAAAGTGCATCAAATAATTCTATCATCCTACAAATTTTTAACATTGCAACTCCCAAAATGTGTAAGTTCAAAAGCATAGCGAGCTCGACAAAGTTCCAACAACAATTTGACGATATAATGAAAACATAATAATAATGGCAAATTTATCAGTAGCAGTAGCAGCCGCATCACAAGTAGTTTAAGTTGCTGTTGTTGCAGTTGCTTTTGGTTCTGATTGTGCTTAACAATGCCGTTCACGTTTCGTTTTTATGTGAGACGGCGAGCAGCTTGCTGACGCCCCAATACGGCAGCAACGAAAGTAAAATTTCACCCAAATCTGTTTGTTTTTGCTGGTTTGCTCTTTGCCTTCGACCCCTTCCTGCTCCCTGCTTCCGGCTCCATACTTGCTCAAAAGCTGAACAAACAAGTTTTGGTTGTTACTTCTGTTTTTTTTTCTTTTTCTTTTGCTTCAACCCTTTACGTTGATTTGTTTAGATTTGATACACCAAAAAAAAACAGCGACGGCTTGCGCGAAAGTTTAAAACGGTATATTGAGCCCCCCCCTCTGTCTCTGGTACCGCTCGATTACTCATCAACTACTTCTGCGTGAGTGAGTGTGTACATATGTGCCGTTAAACTGGTTAAATTGCACGCTGCGGTATCCATCGCTTCAGTCGTCGATGTGAATTTTTCCTTTATTGTTGATGCTTAACTCTGCAATGGAAGATAAAACAGTCTTGCAAATATTTCTACTAGAGTTTACTTAAATTTTAGTGTCCCTCGTCAGATTTGTGAGTGTGTGTATTTATACATACGTACACATGTCTTATGTGTTTACTCTAGCAATTTCTTCCCATCTCACTTTTTCAGCGTAACCAACTGCTTCGTTTATTACTTACAAACACACACACATGCACACATATACAATTGCAACAGTTCTCTAAAAATTGCACAATTTGTGTTGTTTGTGGAGTGGTGGCGTCATTCTCTGTTCTAGCTCTGTGTCTGATTTAATAACAAGGCAAATAGCAAAAAAGTGTACACTCATTGCACACACACACAAACAGTTGATGAGTTGCAGCTGGTGAGTGGCGCTGGGCATAAATCTATTTGCACTTATGCGCAGCACGCAACTCTTTGTGCTTAGCACGCACCACGCCCACTAAAAGACAACAACGCAATTCTCGATCAGCAACAGTTCCGCAATAAAGCTTCTTGCCTATGATCATGCATGCGTGTGTGTGTATGTGTGTGTATATGTTGCATAAATATAAATTATTTTAATCTCTTTTGTATCGATACATTAATTATATTGAAATTATGGAGTTGTTCAGAGCTCCTTTCAGCCGATCTTACAGGAACAACAACAAAAATATGCATATTCTTTTATTAAAATTGTGGAATGGGGAAAGGGCATAATAAAAGTCGAGTCAGAGGAACTTAAATAATTGAACAAACAAAAACATAATAAAGTAAATATCTACATATTAAGAAAACAATCAAAATAAAATTTTCAAAGTTACGTGATTGAAATTGATGTATAAGCGAATGTAATCGATAATCATCGCAAAATAACTGTAAAAGCGTTTGTCTTAACGGCTCTTGCATCAGACCATAATAAATTTCTGTTGTATGTGTTTGCACGACAACTGCTGCTTGAGCAGTGGGCAGATGCAGGTGTTATGCAAACATTATATGCGTACAAGTTTAGGTTGTTGCACAAATCGCACTACAAATACCACTATGCTTGCAGCTGACGATATTACCCGAGGTGGCGGCAATGGCAGCAACAACAACACCACCGATGGCAGCACTTTTAATGCGACGGGCAATGCCATCTCGCTGGACCTGTTGAAGGAGTGGCGAAAGAATTTCTACAGCGCCCCGAAAAATGTGTTGGCGCTGAATGTGTGCACCCGCGGCGATCCGTTCGATGTGTGCCTGTCGCGCCACGTTCTGGAAACGACCAATCATGTGTTCAACTATAAGGTGGAAACGGAGGGCAAACCGGTCACTAATCAGCGCAGTTCCGGTCGCTGTTGGCTATTCGCGGCACTGAATTGCATACGCCTGCCATTCATGAAATCCTACAATCTGGACGAGTTCGAGTTCTCGCAGGCGTTCCTCTTCTATTGGGACAAAATTGAGCGATGCAACTACTTTCTCAATAACATTGTGAAGACGGCGAAGCGTGGCGAGTTGGTCGACGGGCGACTCGTCTCATTTTTGCTGCTCGATCCCACCTCGGATGGTGGCCAGTGGCACATGCTGGTCAACCTCATAACCAAACACGGTCTGATGCCAAAGAAATGCTTTCCGGAAAGCTATAGCTGCGAGTCCAGCATACGCCTAAATGCCATACTGAAGAGCAAGGTAAGCATATCAAATCCCCATTTTATTCCCAATCAGACTTTACTCAACTCCTGTCATCTCTTTCTGTTTGCATTTGCTGCATTAGCTGCGGGAATATGCGCGACATTTGCGAGACCTGATGGAAAATAAGGCAAGCGATAAGGAGATATCCTGCAAAATACAAGAGCAAATGGCTGAGATCTACAAGGTGGTCGGCATTTGCCTGGGCATACCCGATGAGACCTTTACATGGGACTATTATGATAAATCGAAGAACTTTCAAAGTATTGGGCCCATCAGTTCACTTGAGTTCTATGAAAGCTGTGTGAAGCCACATTTCAATGTGGAGGACAAAGTGTGCCTTGTCACCGATCCACGTCCGTCGAGCCGATACGACCAGGTCTACACCGTCGACTGTTTGGGCAATGTTGTTGGTGGCCGGCCGGTCCTCTACAACAATCAGAACGTTGAACTGCTACTGGCCATGGTCACGAAATCGCTGCAAGCTGGCGAAGCTGTCTGGTTTGGATGTGAGGTTAGCAAGCGTTTTGCGTCCAAGCAGGGCATCGAGGATATGAATGTGTGAGTTAGAATAACAATTTCCTGGCCAATATAAATATTTACATATATATATATATATATATATATATATACCTGTCTCTTTTGCATGCGTGTGTGCGTTTAGCCACAATTTCAAGCTGGTGTTCGACATCGATATACAAACAACACTCTCGAAGGCTGATCGTCTTATCTATGGTGAATCAGCCATGACGCACGCCATGGTTTTCACAGCCGTTTCTGTGGATGTGAGTCAATCAAAATTTGCTAATTCCCATGATTATGATTATGATTATAATTGTCTAATCGTTTGCCTTTTCAGAAAAATGGTGTGGCGAATAAGCTACGTGTGGAGAATTCATGGGGCGAGGATCGTGGCGAGAAAGGCTATCTGGTCATGTGCGCTGATTGGTTTAGGGAGTTTGGCTTTGAGGTTGTCATCGACAAGAAATATGTGCCCGAGGATGTGATGCGAGTTTTCGACATGGAACCCATCGTTCTGCCCGCCTGGGATCCCATGGGCACGCTGGCGCAATAAAATGGTTATCATCCAAATTGAAAAGCTTTAGAAGAACGAAAATAACAATAACAACCAGTTAGCACTGCAAGCAATAATCCACAAATACTAGAAATTATATGTTCACTTTCGTCGATCATATAATTTAATATTTTTTAGCCAGATTTTCTATATACATATATCTGTTTTTTTTTTTTTTGTTTTTTTTTTCGTTACCTATATTTATATATGCATATGTATATATGTATGTATACATTATTGGTACATGTTCAGTTTAGCTCAGCAAATAGTATGCATTAATGGCTCACATCAGAACAAGGATAATTAAAAACAATTTATATAAACAAATATACATATGTAAATATGTATACGTAAATGTGACGTCAATTATTTTTTAGCATATTAAATTATCTATATATATATATAATCCTAACATGCATAGAAAATAGTGCGTAGCTTAAGTAAAAGTTTGATTGTTTTTTGGAGGTGGCAAAGGCAATGGTTTGCGTAATTTGTTGCGGACCAAGCGCAGAATAACACAATCATTTGATACGTAAAAACATACATACACACACACACACCTACACACATACATATATATGTATATATATACATATACATATACATATACATACACATCAATAAATACATTCAATACAAATATAGAATATCCAAATTGTATATTTTGTATCTACGTAACTAGCAATTTAACCATGAACAGTTCTTTTTATTTTTAAACTTAAACTTAGACAACAGCGATCAATTGCACTTTATAAGTTTTGATGGCCAACAACCTTAGAAAATGCAATACCAATTGGTCGGAATATAATCTCGATCTGCACACAATGCGTGCTGCCTGCCATGAGAAGTACCCGCCGTATGCAGTGTTGAGGCAATATTTCAATTTAACTGTCGTCTACGGCGGTCCTCATACTCGAACCGAAATCTCAGCCAAATGCCCAGACATATCCGCACCAGGCGCTGGTCGTGCTCCTTGTGCTTCATTGCAAACTGATACTGGGCGCGTATCATTTGCTTGGCCTGACGCAGCTGTCCACGTTGGATTAGCGATAGTTCCTGTAGTAAACTTTGCAGCGCGCCTGCAGAAATGGATTACCCAGACGCAGACTCCCCCCCCCCCCTGTTTGCTACATGTGTATATTGAGTAAGTGTTTTGTAGATTGAGATATATGCTTCGAACAATATAAACCCTAAATATTCCTTTAGATGGGTATACGATTCGTGGATGTTCCAGCGAACTGGATAATTCTACGCTGAAGGCATGCAACAATGACAATGAGTGTGTGACCTGTAGTTTCGCGAATGGCTGCAATAGTCATATTTTCCCACAGTTCCGGCTCAAGTGTCTGCAGTGCTCCGGCAACTCAACCAACTCAACGTGCGCAACCGAGTATCATGCCTACAGCAAAGTGTGCCCAACTTATCGTTTGGGTGACAAGTGCTTCATCCGCAACAGCAATCGTGTGGTAAACGGCTCCTTCCAGCGCGGTTGCCTGAGCAGCGCTCAGGCCAAGAAGCAGTGCGTTATCGATGGCAACTGTTACACCTGCGAGGGTCACGGCTGCAACGCTCTGCCGGCCAACAACACGCTTATCCCAGTTGCACGCGACGGTGCCTCCACAGTGCTCCTATCGCTGGTCCTTCTGCTTGCCTGCGGTCTCGCCAATTGGTCGCTGTAGGACATGCTAGCTGCAGTTGGCTATTGAGCATAAAACGACATTTGCATTTGGTATTTTGAATTTTTTTTGTATTCTGTATTAGAAACAGCATTGTTAGCATATGCCTTAATTAAATAAATATATTTATATATATTTATATATTTATATATATATATGAATAAAATAAAACTCGACAAAATAACCAAACAACACAATTCTTCTCCAAATTCACTCTGAATAAGACAAACGCGGAAACAATTCTAAGGAGAGCATCCATCACACGCATACATACAAGCATAGATGCATACATTCACACATGCATAGATGCATACATTGGAATAGAAACAAAATTCCCTTTGGCATGTTAAATATTTAAATTTTCTAGCTTAAATGATTTAATTCAAAGTTTTCTTAATATCGTTCAGTGATGCATTTTTACATTTAAAAAGCACCGATAGATTATAAGCTTTCCAAATTGCTTAACATTTATTTTTCATCTTAAGGTTTATTTAAAATCATTTAATTTGTAACTTAAATTTTACCTTTATTGTACATTTTATCATTGAAACCCGTTTTAAATAAACAATGCACAGAATCAGAAGCTTAATTAATTAATTACTTTAATGACATTTCGAGTATAAAAAATATAATATTATGTTCAATTTATGCAAAACTTTTCAAATTCGCTTTTTAGAATAATCTTACGTTTTTCGGTTCGCTTTTGGCTGGTGCAATTTCCGTTTAATTTTTATATTGATTCGAATTTCAATTTGAAAAAAATATATGTACATTGGATTTGTCACAACTGGTGCTTTGACTCTCCATTCGTTTTCGAAACAATCAGATTCAGATCAGAATCAAAGCTCACAATTAAAAAAAAATTGCCTGAAATTGTAAATAAATATATTTTGTTGTTTAGTATCAGTTGCGCTATTTCCAAAATGCACACATTGTTTATTCAAGTTTTGACCCGCGACGGTCAAAGCAAAACCTATGAGACGAGCTACTTGCAGAAAGTGGCCGAATTGAAGAAGCAAATTGGACGCAAAATGAACGTGCCGATGGGATTCAGTAAGCTGACATACAATGGCCATTTGTTGACCGACAACTGCATTCTTGAAAATGAGGGGATTACAAACAATTCCACTTTGGAGTTATGCTGGAAGCCGTTCGTTCTGACTCCACTGCACTATAGCGAAAAGGAGCTGAAGGAACAGACAGCCAAGAAGGTTGACCACGGTTGCAAGCCTAGTGGTGTAAATGTGTGGTTCAAGAACAATTCCACTTTGGAGTTAGGCTGGAAGCCGTTGGTTCTGACTCCACAGCATTTTAGAAAGAAGGTGCTGAAAAAGATGGCCAAGGAGGATGACCACGGTCGCAAACCCAGTGGTGTCGACCGCATTCCTGAATATGAGGGGATTGCGAACAATTCCACTTTGGAGTTAGGCTGGAAGCTGTTGGTTCTGACTCCTCAGCATTTTAGAAAGAAGGTGCTGAAAAAGATGGCCAAGAAGGATGACCACGGTCGCAAACCCAGTGGTGTCGACCGCATTCCTGAATATGAGGGGATTGCGAACAATTTCACTTTGGAGTTAGGCTGGAAGCCGTTCGTTCGGACTCCACAGCAGTATAACGATGTGCTGAAACAGAAAGCCAAGAAAGGTGCCCACGGTCGCAAACCCAGTGGTGTCCGTTGGGCACGTAGCAATGTGCAGGTCAAGCAGTGCGCACCGGTTGATCTCGGGTCATTACGCTCAGATCAGCTGGACAAGAGTGCCTACTAGAAATGTCAAAAGATTGGTGGGCTGCATTGCATCGACGCAGATGCTGATGTCGATGGATGTTCAAAAAACCGAATGTTGCATCTGTGACATCCAAAATACGTGCAATTTGCCCAGAACTGTTAAGTGGATGATTTACTTTTATTTTATTTCGTTTATATTTAGAAAATTGCATTCCAAAAACTGCCCAGAATAAATATTTACGCTGAGCTTAACATATTGATTGATATATTAAATTGATATTTATAGACATATAAAATTGAATAAGTGCGTAGTTTAAGAAAAAGTTTAATTGTTTTTGAAGGCAGCAAAGAATTTTTAGCGAAATTTGTTGCGGACCAAGCGCAGAATAATACAATCATTTGATACGTAAAAACACACATACGCACACACACCTACACACATACATATATATATACATATACATATGCATACACATCAATAAATACATTCAATACAAATATAGAATATCCAAATTGTATATTTTGTATCTACGTAACTAGCAATTTAACCATGAACAGTTCTTTTTATTTTTAAACTTAAACTTAGACAACAGCGATCAATTGCACTTTATAAGTTTTGATGGCCAACAACCTTAGAAAATGCAATACCAATCGGTCGGAATATAATCTCGATCTGCACACAATGCGTGCTGCCTGCTATGAGAAGTACCCGCCGTATGCAGTGTTGAGGCAATATTTCAATTTAACTGTCGTCTACGGCGCTCCTCATACTCGAACCGTAATCTCAGCCAAATGCCCAGACACATCCGCACCAGGCGCTGGTCGTGCTCCTTGTGCTTCATTGCAAACTGATACTGGGCGCGTATCATTTGCTTGGCCTGACGCAGCTGTCCACGTTGGATTAGCGATATGCTGTAGTAAAGCTTGCAGCGCGCCTGCAGAAACGGATCACCCAGACGCAGACCAATATTTAGTTGTGTCAGCGAGATTTTTCCCGCCGTCTGAGCCTGTACAATTTTGTAAATTTCCAGTTACAATCTATTAATTAGTATTGGGCACTTCTTAGATGGCACACTTACGCATCTTTCGAACTGTTCACCCAGCGCCGAGAATCCTCCTCCCAGGGTGGAGAGCCATGACATTAAATGTTCTACCTCGATGTGTTCCCATATTGTATGCGCCAGCATATCAGCAAACTTGTAGTCAATTTTGTCGCATTTGGGTTGATGCAGTGACAGCCACAATAACTGGACTCCATGATCACGCTGTAATCGGTCACGCAACACCTCCTGCTGCAGCAGCTCGCGCAACCAATAGTTGGCAGTGATGGCATCCAGCTGCAATCTCAGACGGCGAACGGCACCTTTCTGGCCGGTGCCGGTTTTGCTTGTCGGCTGAATCGGCCCTTGATCATAAAAGTGGCGGCGTTGCCAATAATCGCACACGCACACAATTAGTGTCATGTTGTGTGTGGTTGCGTCCGTGTTGCAGTTTGAATTAATGTCTCAGCTGAACACATTAAATACCCAGGATTTTCAGCAAGCGTATTCTTAAACTCGATGCACAATCTTCCGATAATGTGGCAACGCTTGCGATATTTCAGCTCGATATATCGATAACTTCTATTCAAACTGAAATAATTAGGGCAATTCCTCAACAATTGTAAAAAAACCCTTAAATGTAATTAATTAACTTTCACTACATATTTGAATTTCAAATTAGCAATACATAATATAAATATAATGTTCGTAATTTCAGAATATATGTATATTTATATATTTTCCATATTTTCCCTCTTTTCTAAATGTTTTGTAACCGTCGACGAAACCAGATACTGTTTCTACCATCCTGATATTCCTGTATGGATAAACTTTATTTTATTTTTAGATTCCCTTTTTATTTGGAGTCTAACTCCGAAGCAAGCAATTTCTGGTTAAAATACCTAACTGAAGATGCGAGAAGCGCGACAGGTTCGTTGGTGTTGGTTAAGGGTATCGGGGTCCTAGCTGTTGTTTGCCCCGATAAAGCGCTCTTTACCCACCCATCCAATTGCACTTCCTGCGCTGCATGGTTAGTTCTGGAAGTCCCCAGAAGCAAGTCCGTTGCTCACTTAAACTATCATTTCGGCCAGTAGGAAATAATAACTCAAATTACGTTTCCATGTTTCTTAATCATATTAAATATTAATAAAAAAAATTCAATTTGTTGTACATTCATTTTTAACAAGCTAATTATAACAAAAAATACTGTATTACTACTTGTCTATTTTACTTTCGTAACAATTTTTCTCATTAGACTTGTGGCATTTTTACAATGTTTCGTATGTTAATGTCTCATTGGTTTCATTGTTGATACAAGTGGTAAACGTAATATACTTGTGTCCTTACTTGACTAATGATTATTATTTATTATGAACATAACTAATGATTATTATTTTATAAAAAATTTTTTAATAAGAAACAAAAATTAAAAAAAAAAACAAAAATTAAAAGATAAGTGTGATGGTGTTCCAGTGGCCACGTGTTGATGATCGATAAGATTCTTGTCTTTCGTATAATTCCAATCGTTTTTGGATTTATAGTTTCACGTTTTTCTCGATGTAAATTTTTTTTTTATATGGCGAATAGTTTTTTTATTAGGTTAGATCGGTTTTCGTTGCGGGGGTTTTTTCTATGCGGTAAAATGTGGTAGTCATTTTTCTCATTCTAATTTTTCTGGAATAATTTTTTAAAGTAATGATTTTTAGGCTGAAAAACGTTCGCGGGTTGTTTATGGAAGTCCCTCACTCGGGCTTATCATTTATTTAACTTTTCACCAGCCGAATCACGTGGTTCTTGATCTTTTTTTTTACCGGTGATGTGTACTTTGACTTTCGACGTTTTGAGACTCGAAACAATCGAACAAAAAAGAGAACTTCTCAAAACGGATCTGGGCTTATATACGTCTGTGGGGGCAAGCTCTTGCCTTCAGGAACTTATTCAACAGTTATCCGCGCAAAGCTTTCACCTTAAGCAGGGCTTGCCTCCCACAACGTTTTGCTAGCGGCCAAACGTATGCAACGATTTTTCCTACCCAGATCTACTTTTACATCGCACCCAAAAGTCTGCGATGTAAACATATTCAAAGCTCTAGAGCACCGACCATTACAGTTTACAAATTCGTATATATAAGATAGATAAGCAGTTATATGTATATTTGCTTTGACATAAAACGATACTGTATAGTCGACGGTCGGTACCCACAAATTTCAGTTGATTTCTGCGCTTCGGAAGGTACACATCAAGTGCGGTGCGATTAAATATATCAAATTACTTGTCTCAAAGTTTTCGATAGTCAACATGAAATTTTATTTGTTGGTATTGGCGGCACTTGCCTTTTTGGCATTCGTCAGTTGTGGTAATATTTTTTATTTGTTTTTATTGTTTTTACGGCTTTTATAAGTGCATGTGTGTTATGTAAGAATTTGTCACAAAAGTTCTTAAGCTAATATATTTATGTCGTTTTTTTGTTTTTTTGTTAAGTAAGTAACCAAATCTTATCAATACGTATGAAGGCATTTTTTTTTTATTTACTGATAAGTATTGGCGTTGGATTTGTATCAGTGTTGAATACTATGAAAATAGTTCAAATTAATTGGGAAACACTTGTTTTACAAATGTCTTCAAAATACACACAGATGTTCATATGTTCCAATTATATGTATGCATATTTGGAATAGATTTGCAGAGTAAAAGACAACAGGCCGTAAAAAAAATATATAAAGTTCAGATAATACGATAACATAGGCACAGTCGCACTTGATAGTGGACCCAAGTTCTGCAACGCTTTTATCGTAGGACCGGTTTTCATAATGAGTCATGCAACAAGTGAACCGATTATCATTTTCATACCCAAAAAAAAGCAAAATTTTCGAGGAATTCTTTTTTTTATTTTTAAGCAGCATGAGTAGTGAGCTCGTTACTGATCGGCATTGAAGTCCGGGATATATATAAATAAAAACATGATTATAGAATGCCACTGTACAGATTTTTATAGATATACATATATACATGCATACGTACGTACCTAAATACATACATACACTGATAGAAAAAGTTAACAAATAAAATTGTGCTTATCGCTATACTTAATATGACTCAGATAATGACAATGATGTCAAGCAGGTTAGGGCACATATGACACATTATATGCAATCGCCTTAAGAACAGTATTATAACTCCATTACTTATAATTTTCTGGCAAATATATACACCTAAATAAATATGTGCAGACAAACTCGCCAAATATTGACAAGATTTATAAATTACTTTCTCAATGTGAACGACTTGAAATTTTCATGACGTTAAGTTAAGAAAATATTTGGTAAATTACCATACAAAACATAAAATATAATGCTTTAAGCTTTTTTTTATCTAGTAATTATTATGGGGTTTTTTGAATTAAGCAGTCTTACTTTATGAAATGCTTATTATATAAAGAACAACATTTTTAATTTAATTTTTTTTCCCTCGATAAGAGTTCTTCTTTTATTGATTAGCAACAGCAGTTATAGCTCTGTCAATACTTTATTTATAATGAATGACAGATGTTTTTCAGTGTTTTAATGGTTTACCCTGCTCATTTTTTGAAACTTAAGATGTTTTGCATATATATTATGCACATATGAAAATATTTATATATTTCTACATGTTTGCATCACATTCGCAGATACTTGCGTGCAGTGCAACTCCAAAACTGATGAGCTCTGCGCCACACAGCCATACAACATATTGGCCAGAGACTGCCCAAACAACACAATTTGCTACACGCGTATATTGAGTAAGTGTTTTGTAGATTGAGATTGAGATTCGAACAATATAAACCCTAAATATTCCTTTAGATGGGTATACGATTCGTGGATGTTCCAGCGAACTGGATAATTCTACGCTGAAGGCATGCAACAATGACAATGAGTGTGTGACCTGTAGTTTCGCGAATGGCTGCAATAGTCATATTTTCCCACAGTTCCGGCTCAAGTGTCTGCAGTGCTCCGGCAACTCAACCAACTCAACGTGCGCAACCGAGTATCATGCCTACAGCAAAGTGTGCCCAACTTATCGTTTGGGTGACAAGTGCTTCATCCGCAACAGCAATCGTGTGGTAAACGGCTCCTTCCAACGCGGTTGCCTGAGCAGCGCTCAGGCCAAGAAGCAGTGCGTTATCGATGGCAACTGTTACACCTGCGAGGGTCACGGCTGCAACGCTCTGCCGGCCAACAACACGCTTATCCCAGTGGCACGCGACGGTGCCTCCACAGTGCTCCTATCGCTGGTCCTTCTGCTCGCCTGCGGTCTCGCCAATTGGTCGCTGTAGGACATGCTAGCTGCAGTTGGCTATTGAGCATAAAACGACATTTGCATTTGGTATTTTGAATTTTTTTTGTATTCTGTATTAGAAACAGCATTGTTAGCATATGCCTTAATTAAATAAATATATATATATATATATGAATAAAATAAAACTCGACAAAATAACCAAACAAAACAATTCTTGAATGATGAAATTATCGCGCCTTTGATCTGTAATAACAAAGATTTCCTTTTCTAGTCTCGTCATTTTGTTGTAGTTTTTATGAGGTGCCATTGAGTTGGCCACTGCCTCAGAACTGACTGCCACTCTAACAGTTGACATTTGCTGCCAAGCGCAAACATCCTCTCTCTCTCACACACACACATACACACACACACACACGTAGAGGCGAATGGAACCGGAAGCTCCGCTAATGTGGCGCATAAATTCATCAACGCCTTCAAACGAACAGCATTCTCCCAATTCACTCTGAATGAGACAAATGCGGAAACAATTCTAAGGAGAGCATCCATCACACGCATACATACAAGCATAGATGCATACATTCACACACACATACATACATACATACATAGATGACTACATTGGAATAGAAACCAAATTCCCTTTGGCATGTTAAATATTTAAATTTTCTAGCTTAAATGATTTAATTCAAAGTTTTCTTAATATCGTTCAGTAATGCATTTTTACATCTAAAAAGCACCGATAAATTATAAGCTTTCCAAATTGTTTAACATTTATTTTTCATCTTATTTAAAATCATTTAATTTGTAACTTAAATTTTACCTTTATTGTACATTTTATCATTGAAACCCGTTTTAAATAAACAATGCACAGAATCAGAAGCTTAATTAATTAATTACTTCAATGACATTTCGAGTTTAATACTATAAATATAAAAAATATAATATTATGTCCAATTTACAGTTTTACAGTAATCTTCCGTTTTTCGGTTCGCTTTTGGCTGGTGCAATTTCCGTATAATTTTTATATCGATTTAAATTTCAATTTGAAAAAAATATATGTACATTGGATTTGTCACAACTGGTGCTTTGAGACTCCATTCGTTTTCGAAACAATCAGATTCAGATCAGAACCAAAGCCTTACACACACAAAAAAAAAAAAAAATTGCCAGAATGCGTACATTGTTTATTCAAGTTTTGACCCGCGACGGTCAAAGCAAAACCTATGAGACGAGCTACTTGCAGAAAGTGGCCGAATTGAAGAAGCAAATTGGACGCAAAATGAACGTGCCGATGGGATTCAGTAAGCTGACATACAATGGTCGTTTGTTGACCGACAACTGCATTCTTGAAAATGAGGGGATTACAAACAATTCCACTTTGGAGTTATGCTGGAAGCCGTTCGTTCCGACTCCACTGCACTATAGCGAAAAGGTGCTGAAACAGACAGCCAAGAAGGATGACCACGGTTGCAAACTCAGTGGAGTCCGTTGGGCAAGTAGCAATGTGCAGGTCAAGCAGCGCGCAATGGTTGATCTCGGGTCATTACGCTCAGATCAGTTGGAAAAGAGTGCCTCCTAGAATTGTCAAAAGATTGGTGGGCTGCATTGCATCGACGCAGATGCTGATGTCGATGGATGTTCAAAAAACCGAATGTTGCATCTGTGACATCCAAAATACGTGCAATTTGCCCAGAAATGTTAATTTGATGATTTACTCTTATTTTATTTCGTTTATATTCACAAAACTGCATTCCAAAAACTGCCCATAATAAATAATTACGCTGAGCATATATTAAATTGATATTTATCACATATTGTTAGTGCTGCAAAGTTCTTAAAAATCAAATATTCGGCAAATGCCAAAAGTTTTTATTGCTGTTTATCAGTTTTGTTAATAACTTTTTGATTATTATAAGTTACTTTATTAACTGATAACCTTTTAATGTGCAAACTGTGCATTAAAACTATTCGAATAGCCAATTTAGGATTAGCCTTCATCGCGGGATTTATATGTTTTACTACGTACCGATGCAAACTGGATATTTACGATAGATTCAATACATCAAATTAATTGATTTGCATTTTTTTTTTAATTGACTTGGACTATTGCAATAATTTACTTCTTGCGACGAGTAATCAATAAGCTATAGTTTCTTTAAGAATTAAATCGGAAAGGAAAGAAAAGAAAAGTAAATTGAGACAGAGAGAGGGATCAAGAAGAGGTCTGGTAAGAGGTACAAGTTATTATAATAAGTTTCCATGTTTTGTGCGTAACGATAAATAAATATAAACCTTCACTTTATCATATACAGTCATACCATATTTTATGATTCATACTGGTACTTTGATAAATGGGTATTTTTGAATTGTTGGCATTTTAAAAAAGATAATGGCGAAAGGAAACACATTAAATATTTATGTATATTTATGTATGTTGCTTAGTTGCAGTTATAGAATTGGTTGAATTCTGGATCTGGTTTAAGTACTGCTACTGTTTTGGTTTCTGATACTTAAAGGCAAACAAACCGGAATCCACTTAATTCAAAATAATTGTAAACAGCTTACAGAGAAACAACAGAGCACCCAAGCGGAGGCAATGTGAATCCTGGGCGTAACCGAGTGCCAAGATTTATTATGTATATATATGTATGTGTTCAACAAAAATACGGAGGTAAATAAATAGACTGAGTTTGGAATTGCGGTGTGTGGGGGGGGGGGTGGGGGGGCTGCAGGTATTACACAGATTGCGGAGGGTTGGAATCAATTCAAAATTAAAACAGTTTGGAGCAACAATGGCGGCCGCTGCTGCATTTACCGTTAATTAAATGAGTGCGGCTGATGAAAAGCAGACACAAAACAAGCAAAGCTGAACAAAATAAAAAAACACAGAAAAAAAAGCAGAAAATTCTGGCAACACAGTTCCCCAACACACTATGACCTTTTGCCACAGCAGCCTGCCACAGATTCCATTTATATGAACCATCTTCTGCTCGCATTTGCTTTGATCGCTGCAGCAGCACTCGCTGGCTAATGCTTATGGCTAACAGCCGCCATTTGTTTTTTTTTCTTTTTCTTTTTTTTTTTTTAATTTTCTTCTATCTTCTGGTCGAAGAGCAACAGCCAGCGAAATGTTAATGCCCCGCTGTTGCCGCCGATGCTCGGAGATCTGATCATGTTGGGCCGCTTTTATGGTTTATTTAGTGTCGAGGTTATGGCGCAATTTGTATTTATGGCCCTGCTGGCTATAACACAGTACCAACACCAACACCACCAACACTGCCATGTGGTAGCAGTCCAATTAAAAGCATTTTTCAAATGAGGGCCATGTGAAGCGAGTGCTTCGGCAGTCTCCGTACATCCAATGAGTCAGCACGCCCACTCGCGCGCAAAGATCCTCAATTGAGAAGAGCAATCGACCAGTAATGAGACGATGGGGGCGTGGTCTATACGCTCAATCAAACACATTTGTAAAGAGAGCAAGTACAGTGCGCACTGCTTTCAATGTACAAGTGGAAACACTGCTATGGATATTAAAATGTTACAAGATTAAATTGGAATTTTTACCGGTTATAATCTATATGATATATAGTGCTAAAGATAAACAATTTAATCTTGCTCAGGACGTAGAAAGATATATATTAAATCTGATAAATATTATATCTGAAGTCACCATGTACAGTATACATATGTGTTCTCTGTTGCTGTTGCTCCAATTGATGCTGCCCTTTCACCCTACAATGTAAATGTTGGGCACATCACTTTTTACAGTAAGTTTCCCCGAACCCGGAAAATTTATTTAAACTATTAATGATAGGCTCGAATTTGCACTTATATAGATAAAGGGTATATATATAGTTTTTGACATCATATAGCATCTATATAGACTCAAAAATAAATCGGCGTGCAACGGACATGAAAATCTAGAAAAACTAGAAAAGTTTTCAATATCATAAATAATTACTTTATATACAAAATAGTACGAATAATTGGAATGGCGTATTATCTATTTTTCAAATATATTTATTTCTTGATAATAAAATATACATGTTAATAGGTACAATTTATATAAAATTGAATAGCAAACAATTTTTTATATAAAAAATATAGAAAAAAATATTTCCGGACAAAATAGCTATTTAATTTAATGGCGGGTTTAAATCATCGAGAGATCGTCAGGATTGTCTATATAAAAAACGAAGTAGAAACTGAATTTGAGTAGAAAAAAGAGAGTTGGTGGAGTAGCGCATCCAGCGACCAACAATGGCTAAAAATTTCACTCTTCGATGATCACTGTGAAGCTCTGCTGCGATTGGCCACTTGATGCGCACCCACACACAGAGACATGCATGCACACACACACACACACACACACATACACACACACAGAGGCAGTGCTAAATTTGGATACTGATGCGGCGGCTGGTCTCCCGACCATCTCAAGTGGCACAGCGATTGGTGAGCACCGCCGTCAGCGCCTGCAGCTTCAAGATCCCCGGCAAGGCAAGCATCCATTGGACGGGCGGGCGATGCTTGGTCTTCATTCCGCAGCCAAACTCTTGACAATACGGATGCGAGCGCGTGTGCAACGGCAACCCAGTGGAATTCAAATTTGAATTTGAGTCAAGTGGTAAAGACGCGTAACGCGGAATCGCGGCATAAACGAATCACGCGGCACACGCTTCACGGATAGACACCATCAGTTCGCACTTGGCCGGAAGGTGGCAATTGAGAGACCTCAACGATTCGGATTCGCAATACACATTAATAACAACTACAAAAAAATGTACAACTATTAAGCGAGCTGCAGAGTGCATCATTCCATCAATCATTCGCTCAATCAATTTGTTTTGTGTCAAGAAAACAGAGAATTGCCAGTCAACGCGATTGGGCCATAAAACGCAAAACTCCAAAAAAATTAAGCGGTAAATCGAATTGAAAAAAAAGTAAACCACGGAAAAAATAAAACAAACAAAATAAATAAAAAAAAAAAATCGGTAAAAATATTTGAAAATTGCGTCGAGGTGTTGAAGCGATTGCAATTTTCTCTGTGTGTGTGTGTGTGTTTTTTTTTCGAATTCTTGTATTTTTTTTTTGTTGTTGTTGTTGTTCTGATTGACACACTGACAACTTGAACGGCAGCTTTGATTTTTCAACACATTCGCAGGCCTCATTTGAATTTGTGTGCAGACCCGAACCGCCACCGCATTGTTGTTGCTGTCTTCATTTTTTCCAGTGTATCCGTGTTAATGATTGTGTGAGTGCAATAATCAAATTTGACAACTGCGCGAAAAACTTAAGAGATCAAAACAAAGCACGAACTGAATACGAAAAATATCAAAAAGCCAAATAAATGATTCTGTAATTTTTCAAATAACGTGCTTCTTTTCCATTTTTTTTTTTTTGTTATTATATTTTTATTGGACATAAAAAAAACAATACAAATATTTGATCGCCTATTGGTCTCTGAAATAGACAGATACTTAATAATTCGCATAAGGTAAAGGTGCACAAATTGCACAAATGACACACATGATGGGTCCCACGGAATGCGCCAGTGCAATGGTGTCCACAATGCCATTCCTGGACAATGGCCTCAACGGAAATCTGGCCGATTATGGTTGTTATGCGAATGACTATTGGACATCGCCCTATACAACCGGCGGACTTAGTCCCATGAAACAAATTGAAGGTGAGTCGACTGACTGACAACAAATTATATTTGTAATTTGTGTTTAGTAAATTGTTATTTAAATTAAACAATATCAAAGTGTCATCAAGATAGCTATTTAATTGTTGGAGTTGAGATTATAAAAACAGAATAATTTAAAATGGTTATTTCGATTCGGCTTAAGAATTTACTTTACCCGAAACAAAAAAAAAAAATCACAAATAAACAATAATACTACAAATAAAGGCAACAAATAATACCTTCACATTTAAATTTTAGTTTAACAAATATATAATTAATAATAAAAAAATTTAGTTAATAAAAACATTTCTTTATTTTGCTAGTTAAAGGAAAATACCAATACATATTTTAGATTGAATTAAGGAAATTCAGAAAAGGGTTCTTAAACATTCGCAAATAAATCTAATATCAAAAAAAAGGCTGTAATGCAAAATCAAATGGTGCTTAACTTATTCAAATTCACAAAAAAATTTTGAATATAATTTTTTTTCATAAATCAATGAAATGATCAATTAAATAAATATATAGCGATTTTAAAAATTTCAACTTCTCGATTTGTTTATAACGTAGAAATAAGCATATAGTTTTTGGCAGCACTCTTTTAAAATGAACAACAGATTTTTATTTATTTATGTGTTAAGCCATCCATCAGCTCCAAGGCACAATTGAGCCGAAAATGTAATTATTCAAAATTGGCCAAGCGTTAAACAAGAATATAAACAAAGCTGAGAATTAACGCAAAACTTCTTCGTTTTCATGAGCCAATTGCAATCAAATTTGGTTTTTTCCTTTTCCTCTTTTTTTTTATTGTTTTGGTTTTTATTTATTTATTTATTTTTTTTTATTGATGGTTGGCGTGACAGAAAAACGATTATTTGTGCCAAATGCTAATTGATTTTAGAATTCATTCGTGAAGCGGTTGCCGGCAAAATCAGTGAACAAACTACAAAAAAATTGTCTCATTAAGCGACAATTGATGGCGGAGCGCAAGCGACGTCGACGGCGACCTGTCATGGGTCATTGGCGGTGACTCCAAGCAGCACGTTGCATGCTGGCAAGCAAGCAAGTGGAATGCAACTGCATTTGGCAAGCTACAACTTGCTACATGCGGCAATTAATTGCGAAATTTCATGCCTCGCCCAGTCCCAGGCCCAGTCCCAGTACCAGTACCAGTACCAGTCCTAGCCCCTGGCTGTGGCGCCTCTTGCACACGTCCTACACAACCGGCCCTCTTGCCACCACTCAAGGGCTGCCGCTGTTGCACTAAATTTAGCTTGCAACTCAATCAACAGCCGTTGCTGTGACGACTTTTATAATTGGATTGGCGTTGTTGTCGCTGGTTTTATATGCCTCTCATTATAGCCGACGCATCCAATTTGTCGTGCGTGTGTCCTCAACACGCTGCCCGCCCTGCCCGTCCCGTCCTGCCCTGCCCTGCCCGATCCTTGTGGCTTGCGCCTGCGCAACCTACTCCAAAGCCAACCATTTGATGTCTTGCTCTGTCGCATTTTAAATCAAATAAATCATAATATACACATGTGAAAATGCCGCCTTGCCACATACCTCTAAAAAAAAACTGTTGGCCAACATCTCGCAACTAGTTCAAACGTATTTTCAATTGATTTATGTGCATCGCATTTCCGCTCATTTGTCTTGAACATTTTTTGCAGCATGCCACACATCAAATATAGTTGTCAAGCACATCAAAATGTTTGCAAATATGTGTTACATTTATAATAAAAAAAAAAAATACACTTAAGTTATTTGTATTTAATTGGTTGTATCTTGAGAATCATTAAATACCTGTTGCCTGAATTAATACAAATATTTCTATATCAAATATTAATCCTATTTTAACGTGGGTAATATTTGACACATAAACTATTAAAATAAAATGCTAAAATTTAATTTTTCCAACTGAGCTACAAATTTTAAACAATTGAAAGAAAAATGAGCCCATTTTTTCAGCTTTTAAAAATTTTCGTAATCGTTTTGGTACTTGAAAAATGTTGTACGTATTTAAATAAATTAGTTAAGTTTGTCAGTTCAAAGAAATCGAGTAAAAATAAGTCTGCAATTTAACTAAAATATTTAAATTAGTTAGCGAAGACCTTTTATTTTTTTTATGAATTGTGGAATCCATTTAAAAATGCATCTGCAAACTTTAAGTTTGTATATGAATTTTATTTTGGACTGATATATAATATATAATATGATATATAATATATAATATATATAATATGTCTAACGATCAGTTTGATTGAGCTGATTATTAACAAATAAGTGAACCCAACTCTGCTTGGACCTCATTCACAGCCTGCATACAAACGGCTGGCAAGGATCGGGCCTCTTACAAGCCACTTGAACAGATCGATGCCAAGATGGCGGACATTGATGCACAGAGCACAGGTAGCAACACAAGCAGCACGAGCAGCAGTCAATCCAACGGCGTCGGCAACTGTCAGGATCAGACGACGTCCGTCATTCCTGATTACACTGGCAGCAGCAGCAACATCAACAACAGCGAAGCGTTAAAGGGCACAGCAGCAACGGGAGCTGGAACGGGAACGGTAACGGGAACGGGAACAGGAATGGAAAGAAAGAAATATAAAAACAGCCACAAAAAAGACAACAGCAACAACACAACAAACAACTCGGCAAACAGTAGCAACAACATCAAAAACAACAATAACAACAAAGGAGTAAGTCTCAAAAAAAATACCAATAAATTAACAATAACAGTTAAAATATATAAAAAAAAAAATATATATATGTATATATTGAAATACATATGTATTTGCCTATATTCTCGAACAGCTTCTGTAAATCTAAAAAAAAAAAAAACATATCTTTATGCGAATTTAAGTTTTTCTGTGATTACTCCATATCAAAGTGGATCGACTAGAATAAAGAAATATAGCACAAATAGCAAAAATCACGGGAATAAAGTGTATATATAATATATGTCAAGTTCCGTCGGATTGCGACTTACAAAGAGCCAAACATATTTAATTAAACAAACAATAAACACACATTTCTGAGAACTTCTCGCGAATACTGGTTCTATTTGCATGGCCGTGACTGTATATGCTTCAATTGCAATAAAGAACTTCTGTATATATATGGATTTAAATTAAATCTGTATATATTTTTTTGCTGTTGAACTAACATAATTAATACTTAATATGACCAGGAACCGGACGCAGTGCATCCAACGCTAGCGCAGGCCATTGTCGTATTGGAAACGAAAGCGCTTTGGGATCAGTTTCATGCGCAGGGCACCGAGATGATAATTACAAAAACTGGTCGTCGCATGTTTCCCACGTTTCAGGTGCGCATCGGTGGCCTCGATCCGCATGCCACCTACATCTGCATGATGGACTTTGTGCCCATGGATGACAAGCGCTATCGCTACGCCTTTCACAAGTACATAACCCAAATGCAATCCTGCATTTTGCATAATGATCAACGCTGATAATTGTCCGTTTTCTATGCAGCTCCTGTTGGGTGGTGGCTGGCAAGGCGGATGCCATATCGCCACCGCGGATACATGTGCATCCGGATTCACCAGCGGCCGGTGCCAATTGGATGAAGCAAATAGTGTCCTTCGACAAGCTGAAGCTGACCAACAATCAGCTGGATGAGAATGGCCATGTGAGTAAAAAAAAACCAACGAACAAGCATTTTTAATGGGCCATAAATTTATGCTTTTGGCTATTTGTATTTTTTTTGTTTTTGTTTTTGTTTATGCGGGGAATGAAACATTTGGTCGCCCCAAAAACAACTGATATTTGTTGTTGTTGTTGTTGTTGTTGTTTTGTGTTTTGAAACCGCTAAACAAAAGCCGGCAGCCGTCATCCAAAAAAGCACTCTGTACACATTCATAAATCTATCTTTTTCTCTCTCTCTCTCTCTCTCTCTCTCACTCTCTCTCTCTCTCACTCACTCTTTATCTGTTTATCTGTGTGTCTCTGTGCCATTTGCCCGCTAATGTGTTGCCAAACCAATTGCCATTCACAGATCATATTGAACTCCATGCATCGCTACCAGCCGCGCTTCCACTTGGTCTACTTGCCGCCAAAGAATGCTTCGCTGGATGAAAACGAGCATTCGAGTAACTTTCGCACGTTCATATTCCCGGAGACGAGTTTTACGGCCGTAACAGCATACCAAAACCAGCGAGTGAGTAGCATGACCACAAAATCCATGGGAGTGGGTTTGGATTCAGGGTACGGGGTACGGGGTACGGGGCACTTGACCCACTTGTCATCGTAGCCACTTGTAAACGACAACCGCCAATGATTTTCAGTTTTAGAATTTACATGTTGAAAACATTTGGTCTACAATACGTTAGCCCCCCCCCAGGCCCCTCCGGCCACCCCCTTTTATAAAATCATTTTACAAAGCTTTTGCTTCCATTTAATGCCATTTTAATGCCATTGTTTATGTTTTCATTTAATATGTTTGTTATTCCCTTTATTAATTAATGCGTAACACGCATGTTAAAAAGAAATTTCATAAAAAAAAAAATAACAACTATTAAATACACTTTGATATGAAAAATATTTAAGATTCTAAAACATAAATCAGTAAACCACATTTATTTGATTATAGAATAATAAAAATAAATAAATAAATAATCATAAAATTTTCTCCAATTAAAATTACCAATATAATTATATAATATAAATAAACATAAAATGATCTTATATAAAAAAAAACCAATATAGATTTTAATAACAGAATATAAATTAAGTCTCTAAAGATCTTATAAAAAAAAAGTGAGAATAATTGTTGAATTTAGCTACTCTTCACACTAATAATACCCCTTTGTCTAAGAGTTCAAGAGAATCTTTCATAATTCCCCACGATAAAGACAGAAACAGCAACAAAAAAAAAAATAATATTTAAAATCTCTGGCATTTTATTTTTAGTGGCATTTTGTTGGAAAGTATTTAAAAAATTTATGTGCTCAACGTGGGTGTTAACACTTTTCACTCCACAATTTATTGCAAATAATTTAGGTGTTCTGTGTGTGTGTGTGAGTGTGTGTGTGCGAGTGTGAGTGTGTGCGTGTGTGTGTGAGTGTGTGTGCTGCTTATGTAGTTGCTGTTATTCTTTAATGCTTTGTAAACATTTTCTAATTTGTTGCATTTAACGAAATAAAAACAACAACAGCCAATTTCAACCATCAACAAGCACACTGGAATATTATTAATAATATATAAACGGGGCCAAAACCGTTTACCATATTTATTTTCAAATTGGGGAAAGAGAGAATAAAAAAAAAATGAATTTTGAAAAATGTGTCTATGTTTTGCAGGTGACACAACTGAAAATATCGAGCAATCCGTTTGCCAAAGGATTTCGAGATGATGGCACCAACGATGTGTAAGTAGGCCAAATTATTTATACAATTTTAAGTCTCTTTTATAATAATAATTAAGCTATGAAATAATGACAAAGAAACGGGAAAAATATCATTGGCATAATTATAGAAAAAATATCAAATGATATCTTTAAAAAAAACGCGATAATTTTTTTTTTTAAATTATCAAATAACTCAAGTTGCATCTGATGTGATAATAATTAAATTTGGGCAAACTGAATGATAGATGATTGAAATTTGGCTGAATAGATGATTTGTAATGAGATTTACCCACTTGGAGCAACCCCCAACCCGATCGTTGTTCACCAACCAGATCCAAGTGGCCCACTAGACAGTCCGTCGACCGCTGTTGTTAGAGTCATTCCGGGAATTGGCGGCGCGTTGCGTCGCGTCGCGTCGCGTCTACAAAAATAAAACAATATACAAAAAACAATAACTCAAAATGGGCGAAAGAACTTCAACTTAGAATGTGAAGCATAAGCAGCTCCGGCTGGCAATGATGGGGCAGCTGACAGATGTGTCTGCCATAAACAATTTATTTTTTTTTTTTTTTTTTTTTGTCGGTCTTTGGCTTTTCATATTTTCGGCAGTGCGGCAGAGGGTCGATTGTAAACAAATCGGCAGAGCAGCGATTGCAATGTTTATCAAAAGCGTTTTCCCATTTTCAATTTCAATTTCAATTCAATTGGAAATATTTTAATTGCAGCACCAGTGGCAGCCTGGGTATGTCCAGCATGAGCCATGAGAGTCAAGCACGCATGAAACAGCAGCAGCAGCAGCAACAGCAGCAACAACAACAGCAACAACATCAACAGCAACAGCAACAGCAACAGCAGCAACTACAGCAGCAGCAGCAGCAGCAGCATTTAAAATTAAAGGACAGAACGCTGAACAACAGCTTCAGCTTGAGCTGCACAGAGCTTGTGGAGCAGCAGACAGCGGTTGCAGCAGCAGCAGCAGCGGCGGCGGCAGCAGCAGTGGCAACAACAACAGCAGCAGCAGCAGCGGCAGCAACATCTCAATTGGTCATGCAGCTGCCGGCAACACCTTCGAGCAGCTCAACGTCAGGCAACTCGCCCGATTTGTTGACATTTCAGCTTGAAGCGACGCCACTACAACAACAGCAACAGCAGCACCAACAACAGCAGCAACTGCACCAGCAACAATTGCAGCAACAACAGCCAGCAGCTCAGCAATTGCAACAGCAACATCATCATCAGCAGCAGCCGCAGCAGCAGCAGGCGCAACAGCAACAGCAACAGCAGCAGCAGCAGAGCCTTCACCAAATAACCAATAACTATGGAGGCAGCTATCATCATCCTTATCAGCATCATCATCAGCACACAGCAACGCCACTGACACCACTCTCGGCCAGCTCAGCGTCACCACCAGCAGCGGGTGGTGGTGGTGGTGGTGCTGCAGCCGCTGTTGCTGCCACCCAGGTAATGGCAGCGGCAAATATATACTCAAACATTGGTCAGCCCTATGCGGGGGATCAGAGTAACTTTGGTGCGATCTATCATCACAATGCGGCGGCACACTATCATCATGGCCATGGTTATGGCAGTCCCTACGACAAGCTGAAGGTATCCACTGGTCACATGCGACAGGCGGCGGCAGCTGCCGCATACGGCATGGGCAGCTATCAGAGCTTTTATGGCACAGCAGCGGCAGCACATCAAATGATGCGACCCAACAGCTACATCGATCTGGGACCACGCTGATTGGCAACGGGTCGCCACATTAAGTATTATACACATGTAGTTAGCCAGCTGCCAGCTAGCGGCCAAAACTCAAGTATTACAAGTATTTTGCAACTATACCAAAATTCAATTGAATTACAAATTATTTTTTTTTGTTTTTTTTTCTTAACTTTTAAGCGCCAGTTTTGTGTCTAGTTAACAAAAACAAAAAACAAAAAACAAAAAACATGTATCTTTTCTGTACACAAATTGTAGTTTGTAACTAAAATATGTTAATTTTTTTTTTTCTTATTTTAACAATATTATTTTATCACATATCGCATTGTCTTTTAGTTGTTATTAAAGTGTAACATTGTGAAAGTTTTCTTAGTGTTTTATTTTACTCGTATTATCTCTCATTGCGCTCATTGTACATAATATTTACTATAAACATTTAAATGCTGCAACAGATTCAACAATAAATGCCAAATATAAATTAACCAAAAAAGTAAAAATGGGATTTTTTATTCTTGGCTAACGATTAAATGCTTGGCCCAACAAAATGGTTGCCTGCACGTTGTAATTGGTTGCCATCCAAAACATACAAACATACACACACACCAACACAAACACAAACACACACCCACACAAACACACACACTTCCTCCCGCCTGCTCTTTCTGGTGTATAAACAAAAAGTGCCACGGATTTAATTAATACAAGCCAACAAGACAACAGTCTGTAGAAAATACATGTATTGTACTAATTTACATACATACATACACACACACACACACACATGCACACCTCGAAACCAATGTTTTCGGGCGCTGAGAAAAATTTTGACTTTGTTGTTTTCACGGTTTTTATATAAATTTTGATAACCTCTCTTCAAAATGCAACCTTTTACAAATGGGCAGTGGAACTCATCCTGACCATTGGAATTAGGGGTCTAGTTCTAATGAAGGCTCCATTACAGTCTTTGAGGTTGCAAAATATGCAATAGTCCCGAAAGAAAGCAGAATCACAAAAAGATAGTAATATTTTCAGGCAAATAGACAGATTGGCCCAAATATGGTATGGCAATGTATAGATTAAAAGCTGTTTTAAGTTGAACCCAATTTTTCTGGGGTCTTGGACTATTTGGTGGACAGGAAATAAAGTCGAAAAATCTTTAAATGTTGACTTTCTGAATTATATCAAAAATTATAAATAACAATTATAATAATCACAATATATTTGCATATTATGTCAGAGAAGTTATTCAAAACTTAGGAGCCTCTCGCATATCTCAGTCAGTTCATTAACAACTCCGAACTGCGAAAAACTATTTGTATAAAAATTTTCAAATTTATCTAACTGACGAAATGTCTATATTTTTAAAATGCATTTTTGCTGTTTCTATTATTTTTGCTATTATTATTTGTTTTGTTTTGAAATATAAGAAGTCTGCAGCACGTCGTCTGTAGTCATTAGTTCTTCTCTGTTCTGCTGTATCAAATAAAACTAAGAATATCCCAAATATCGGCCTTTTATCAGGTGGCTTACTCTAAAGATATATAAGGACCCAAGGATAAGGCTCTAATGGAATACGCAATAAGACCTACTCAATAAGAAACATACTTGAATCGCATATCAATTCTCGAGGATCTTTGGTGATAAAGATGTGAAAGAGTTTCCAGGGCTATTTGGGATGATTTTCAATGTTTCAGTTATATGAATGGATTTTTTCAAGATCTTGTGTTTTTTTTTTTTTTAAATATAATATTTATAATGAAAAATCATTTTTCATTATGATATTTTCGATAGCATCAAATTAAAGCTCTAATAAATTAAAAAAAAAAGTTTAAAAATATATATAAAATAAAGTTATGAACGAAAAAAGCGTTTTTATTTATTATTTTTATTATTTATTTTTATTATTTGGTTCCAAATTTGTAAATATGGATATGATTTGCCGAAAAGTTATTGAGTATTTCTGATGGCAAAGCAACGATGTTTCACTAATTTTTATCGATTTTTGTGGCATTCATCATTGCTTGCAATACAATAGGCAATAATTGCAATCAAATCGAGTCAATTTCAGTGGGATCACCATCGACATCAACATGCCATTATCATTATCATACAAATACTTTTTGCGGCAGATGCAGCTCATCCGCCTGATGTGGGGATGGCGTTGCTGTTGCCGATGTTGCAGCTTCTCTCGGCTGTGCCAACAAATCTGTTAACAGTTGGCAATAATTGTGCTGCAGCAGAAACATCGTCATAATTTTAGTTGCTGCTTTGTCCCTTTTCGGCAGCATAATGTTGGTATGCGTCGGCTATTTTTGGGCTTTGCCTCTTATTGTTGCAGGCAGAGTTGTCATCGATGGCATTAATTTTGGTAAGTGCGCACTGAGCATCGGGAAGCGGGATGCGGGAAGCGGCAGTTGAAGAGGCGCTTTTCAACACGCAGTGGCAAACGATTTTTATGGTGCGACATTTCCGAGCAACATTTTCTTGAATTACTTGCTCAATTTCCGTTGAATCAACACGAGACCCATCTCCGGGACTCCTTCACATGCAACTGCAAAAGTGCAGCATCAACGTGCTGTGAACGTTAATTGATGGTCTCTTGCAAATATTGTGTAATATTAATTAGCCCGACGCCGACAACCATCAAAATATAATTTGTAAATACAAATTTGCGCAAAAACATTTCATGATTTTCTCAAGTTTTTATTTCATAATTTTCACGGCTCATAAACGAAGCTACTTTGTTGCCTGTCAGCTTTTGCACTGCATTTATTTTCTTCAAGTCTCTCTCTATCTATCTCTCTCTCACTCTATCCCTCTGTCTCTCTCTCTCTCTCTCTCTCTCTCTCTCTGTTAGTTGTCGTTGTCATCAGTGGGCACGTGCGTCTGGCATGGATGTATACAAATGAAACTGGGGCTGGAGTCTGCCAGTATCCTTGTCTGGGGCATGCTGCACAGATTTGTTTGTGGGCGTGTCAGCAATATGTCAATATCCACTCGAGAGTCGCGCATGCGTGCACCCAAATCCCCGGAAAAGGTAGTTTCAGACTTGAAGGCGTGCAGCCACAAAGGGTTGTGGCACTTCAATTCTGACGAGAGATCTCGAAATAAACAGTGCCAACTAAACAAAATAGTATCTTTAAATCAAATACCCTGCCAGCCTATCAAGGGGATATATACAGTATATATATATATATATATACCAATTGGCAATATGTCTAAATTAATCAAAACGAAAATTAAATAAATATCACACATTTTATATTTGAAGTATTTTTAGTCTCTTTCAATGTTCCATTTTTTGCTGTAGCAAAAAATTATGCTTGTTGTCCGTTCCGAAATTGCATTTCTACAATCAAATATATATTTATATATAATATAAAAAATATTTATTTATTTAGCGCATTTAAATGTTAATGAAACTAGACTCAAGTAAACATTGCCGAATGCATGTGAGGGTAATTGGCTACTGCTACCTAAGTACATATGTTACAGGGTATATGTATATATATATGTATAAATATATATATATATAGAGAGAAAGGAATACCAAACAGACGATGCTCACATAAACAAAGGCTCAAGTGTCAATGAAAAAGCGGAAAAAATAAGGCAAAATATAAACACGGTTTCACTTTCAAAGCGATTAGCTATGGACGCGCCTTGAACTTGTGCGGAAAATGTAGCAACAACAAAAAACAACAACAACAACAACAACAACAACAACAACAGCAAGAACCGTTCGGCACTGGGCAAGTTGATAAGAATAACAGTCACAGCCGTTAGTATTGTTGTTGTTGGTGTTGTTGCTGCTGGTGCACGCCACTTGAAAACCTTCCAGCCATTTGACACCATAGAATGGATCGTTCGAACAAACAGAATATGTACATATATATATATATATATATATATGTATCGATCTAACAGGCGACACACCGCACACCTACAACATTGACACACACACACACACACACACACAGACACACACTTATAGCTTATATGTAGTTGAAGACCTACCGCAGCGCTGCCTGCAATAAATATTCAAATTTTCAATGTCGATATTCATTTTGCAGTGGCATCCAGAAATCATTTTTCAAATGGTCTTCGTTTGCGTCTGACCCTTTTGAAGTGCCTGGCGTCTCTGTCCAGCCCATTATCATCATCATATCGACAATTGCTGTTAGGCGTAATCGTAATCCAAGGTCCCCCATTCTCTGTACAACAATTTTCCTCTATGTTGGCCTGAGCACATTTGGAAACATGGCCCCGGTTACGTCACTCCACGATAGGCCTTATCAACAATGATAACGAGCAGAAGCTAACAGACTCAAGTTTAGTACTTTTGTGGCTAACTTTGTCGCCTTTTTAAATTTTGATTAAATCGTTGTGCTTTACCAACATTACGCATTTTTGTATTAGTGCTTTTACACAGTAAAGTCTTTGGATAACGAATGATTCAATGTTTAAACAGTATGAATAAACCCTCCTGGTTACATCAAAGAATAAATAAGCGACTTGTGTTTTCATAAACAGGAAAGAAATTATATATTTCTGTATTAATGCATGACTGTTTGCGGTTTTATCCCAATGATAAGAACTTTAATATCGATTGCGGCTTAAATTCTTTTATTCCAAATACATCATCATCCAAATACATCATCATTAAGTATATTTTTATTTATTGTTATTAATTAAGTGATTGTACATATTCAAAACTAAGTAGCTCTCGCACATTTGTTAGTTGACTTCGAACTACGAAGCATCAAAATATATTATTTTGGCATTTAAAAAATTCTAAAATTTGTGCATACCAATTCACGAATTTAACTATTTTTTGAAAGCCGCAAACGAAATGCCTTTTTTTGATATTCTGTCGAAATGGACTTTTGCTGTTATTGCTGTGCCGCTGTTGATTATTGAATATTTGTGTGGAAATTTCTGGACATGGAAGATTCCAACTGCTAGCATGTGCACAATTTGCTTGGACAATATTGAGGAACATAAGAAATTTGGAGCATATCGTCTGCCCTGTGCTCATTGGTTTCATTGGACTTGTCTAACCGACTGGGTCGGAGTGCAGAATTCTTGTCCCAATTGTCGTTCTAATATTGGTTGGCTGACTTTAAATAAAACAATATGGTTCAATTTAATATACTCACGGAATACTCATTGCAAACGTACTTGAATCGCATATCAATTCTCGAGGATCTTTAACATGTAACTTGGTAATAAAGATATGAAAGAGTTTCCAGTGCTATTTGGGATGATTTTAAGTGTTTCAATGTGTTTGTATCACCTAAAACCTATCTCAAATATATATGCACTTGGAGCAACTCTAACAGTATTTCTTATCAAATATATGTATTAAATATATTTCATTCTGATATTTTCGGTAGCATCAAATTGAAGGACCTAGCATCAATTGAAGTATTTTCGTGATGTTATTTTGGAAATGAAGAATTTGCGCATACATGTTTATCCCAATGATTGCAACTCTATCTACTAACAATTTTAACCATAATGTTATTCTTATTATTATTATTCATAAAATGTTTTAATAATATAAGCTATAGTTTAATAACTTTTTCTAAGCAGCAATACGCCTAAGTCTGTGATATCGACCAAATAATTGTTCTAAATTTATCTAAATTGTTTATTATTCTGATAACATAAAACCATATGATAATATTAAATGATTAAGGCCTGGAAGTCAAACATGCTTGATATTCGAAAGATAATAGTTTATATTTTCCTATTTACTTCCATTTTTTTTTTTTTTGTAGATTATTTGACAATTCACAACTTAGATATAAAACTATTCGATTATATTAGATTATATTCGATTATTCGCTTTATATATGTATGTATGGGTTGTAAGTATTGTTATGTTTTTATGTTTTCATTAAACAATTTTGTGATGTCTTTTGCCCTCTGTAATATCGATCGACGGCACATCTGCTGCTCTCGTTGGTATTGGCTCTCAGTCACTTTTTAATACTCTGTTACTGAATGTACAAGAGTATATTGCGCTTGTCCCATCATTTTCCCTGCTTATAGATCATCTGTGTGTACAAATTTTATAATTGCCTCTTTGCTTTAAATCGACTTCAAAATAAATGCAAAAAATAATAGGCAGCATAACAATTAATATATGTGTACCAGAGAATTCCGTAGTCGGTAACGCTCGACTGCGTTGTTCTCACTTATTTTATTTCGTATTGTTTTTATGAATTTTATGCAAGTGTTGAGAAATTTATGTGCTCCCGAACTGTGCCTCAACTGGAAACCCGAATGCATGCCAATTTGCTGTTATTTATGAAGCCAACAATAATAACAACAACAACAATAAAAAGAACAAGAACAGCAGCAGCGAGAACGTTATTAAATTTTAGACGCTGCGAAAAACTAGGATAAACAGGCCCCGTGTGAATATTTTTGTATGGATGTTCATATGTGCATATGACAGCTCTTTGATGGCTGATCTTTTTGGAATTGTCCGGAACATTTGTTATGTGAAACGGACAAAGTTCAATAGCGGCATAATCAATCTCCAATCACAGGTTGCCCTAGCTCATTCTACACGTCACACTCAAGATATTTTTAAACTTTTTCTTATCTATATATATATATATTGTACATTTGTGTTGTGACTAATGAACTTCGCGTTTTGACGGCATGTCATTTGGCTATTTTTTTTATTTTTATTATTATTATTTCCTAGGCAGCACTCTGACAACGTGTGAAATCGCAGAGACTCGACTCTCAAATTCATACACGCACAAACATATGTACCAAATAGGTATATATGTATGTACAAAAACATACTACATATGTATTCAATGCACGTCACAAACGTGCCGTTACTAATGATAACAAAATCACATGTCGCACACTTTGACACCCAAAACCAAGACTTTTAAAATCACAAACTTGGAATACTGAATCAAAATTAAAAGCCTGAATCAATGCGTAAACATAGTAGTATATTAATAACATGACTGATTGCCACTTATTCCGTATTGGTGGGGTAAGTCCTTTAAATTACTGGGATATTTTAATATTGTAATGTATAAGTAATATTTTAAACCACAGAATTTATATATATATATCCTGTATGTTACCACAGATGTATTCTTAAATGCGTAAAGAAAGCTTTTCAAATATGTGTTCTAAAAAGTAAAGCAAAATAAATAAATATATATATATATAGTAGTATATTATTAACATGACTGATTGCCACTTATTCCGTATTGGTGGGGTAAGTACTTTAAATTACTGGGATATTTTAATATTGTAATGTATAAGTAATATTTTAAACCATAGAATTTATATATATATATCCTGTATGTTACCACAGATGTATTCTTAAATGCGTAAAGAAAGCTATTCAAATATGTGTTCTAAAAAGTAAAGCAAAATAAATATATATATATAGTAGTATATTAATAACATGACTGATTGCCACTCATTCCGTATTGGTGGGGTAAGTACTTTAAATTACTGGGATATTTTAATATTGTAATGTATAAGTAATATTTTAAACCACAGAATTTATATATATATATCCTGTATGTTACCACAGATGTATTCTTAAATGCGTAAAGAAAGCTATTCAAATATGTGTTCTAAAAAGTAAAGCAAAATAAATAAATATATATATATATAGTAGTATATTATTAACATGACTGATTGCCACTCATTCCGTATTGGTGGGGTAAGTACTGTGAATTACTGGGATATTTTAATATTGTAATGTATAAGTAATATTTTAATATTGTAATGTATAAGTAATATTTTAAACCACAAAATTTATATATATATATCCTGTATGTTACCACAGATGTATTCTTAAATGCGTAAAGAAAGCTATTCAAATATGTGTTCTAAAAAGTAAAGCAAAATAAATTTCCTAAGAATATCGACTGAATAACTTCTTTATATATATATATATATATGTATATATATATATGTTCGTTTTTTTTAATTATCGCAGTTGCCATAAAATTGAATGAGTTGTTTTTTTTTGTACAGAAGAACATAAACAAAAAAAATTTAATCATAGCTGTTCCCTCAATACAAATATGTTGTCAATGTGTAAATAGTCTGCAATTCGGTTCTGCTGTCTCAGATCCAACGTTTGTTTCTATTGATATTCTGATAACGATAACTTACATTTAAAAGGAATACCTATATAACAGCTTTACTTGCAATCGATAGTACGATAGCTTATTCAATAGTTTTTTTTATCTGTCTGGCAACCCTCCAGCTGACATGATATGTTTGTTTGGCTTGTGATTAAACGATAGTGTCACCAAAACAGAATCTAAATAGATTATAATATTATGGCCGATACACCAAGCACGCCTAGTACACCCGGCAGTCGGGCAGTGGAAATAGTCAAGGCGCAAAACACAGCCCTGGCTGAATTTAAGCGTCCGCTGCCCAACGGCAGCGATCGGCGCAAAATTAAACCCAAAATCCTAACCGAGGAACGCTATATTGAAGAGATGTCCACAATCATACAGCGCGACTTCTTTCCCGACCTAGAGCGACTACGGGCACAAAATGACTACCTGGAAGCGGAGTCGCGCCGCGATTTTCTACAAATGGCCGAAATACGAGCACGCTATAGTCTTGGCCGTGTCTCCGGCACTGGAAACCGGCGCGGCTCCAATAGTCGCAACAATGGTAAACCGGATATTACAGGCACACCAAGAAATCCACTCAACAAGATATTTACCTTTCTTGCAGCCATGTCACCAGCCACATTTGAAACTCCATTGAGCACCACTAACGCCAGCGTAACGCCACGTTCAGAAACGCCGCTCAGTGTCAGTGGTGGCAGTCAGCACTCCAAGGCTGAAGGTGGACAACCAGATGCAGTTGGACACAAAATGTCATTGGACGCCTTTCTGCAGCACTACACCAGCGAGGATAATCAAAGTTTTCAGGAAATAATTGAAACGGCCGAGGCGAAGCTGCGACTTAAGTACGCCTTATTATACAATCATGAGCAGCTGTCCATGGAGCAACTGCAGCGTGCACTAATGCTGCCCAGCATTGAGCAGCAATTTGAGGATCCCGATCCATTGCGCAAGATTGAGACGTGGAAATACACCAACATGAACTCTATTATGTATGTGCCGGATGGCGTCGAGCTGACCGAACAGGAACGCGTTCAGCTCGCCGAACGCAAACAAAGTATTCAGCATAATGCCACAAGAATGCCAGCGACATCTCAGCCTGACACGCCGGGCAGCAGGCCAGCAACCAATGTCAATCTGAACAAGATGAATGCAACAGGTGAAGAGGCCAGTTCACAGGGAACAGGAACGCCTCGCATTCGTGGCTTTGATCTGTTGCGCTCACCATCTGTGTGTCCCGGCGAAGCTTTCTCACCCATTATGACCTGGGGTGAGATCGATGGAACGCCCTTTCGCCTGGATGGTGGCGATACGCCGCTACGCAATACGCCTGGACCCTCGTTTCACATCAATGAGAACTCGCGCAGGGAGAACATTGGCATTGCGCTGGCGGAGAAGGTCAGCGAGAAGATGCGCAACCAAAAGCAACAGGCTCTAAATACAGCGCGACGCAACATCGGTTCGCCGTTTGTGCGCTCCAGCATGGAGCGTTTGGCCAGCATGTCGCCGGCTGCACGTCGGCTCGCCAGCAGCAAACTGGGATTGCGGACACATCACACGCCATTACAGACACCATCGCCAGGACAGGCGCGCAAGTGCAAAATCACACCAGGTGTGGTGCGGCCGATACCGAGTGGTGGCAAACAACAGACACCGGCCAAGGCCAGAAGCACCGGCAATGCAACACCCATCGATACCGGCTCCACATTGACTGACGATTTGCTAAAGATACCAGCAAAACGACGAAGTGCCGCCGCTGATTTCTTTTAAAAAATCAAAACTTTAAAGGTTTTTTTTTTAGTTTTTCGAAAACATTTTATTTGAATAAGTTACAAAATATTGAAAAATAAGAAATCCATAAACCTGAAGAGCTAAATTACTAACTCCTAATCGCTGTAATCAACATGATCGCCCGATTTAAACTTGTTTGCCTGCAGCACCTGTATAAACTTGAGCGCAGTTAGCTGCGGGGTCAGCATGGTCTTTGACTCACGCTGTTCCCTGAATGCGGCAGCCAATGACGGATCGTGTGATTCGCGCTGGACCTGAAGTGTCATCTGTGTGTCAATGACGCCGGGTGCGTAATTAACCACTAGCGTCTCAGCTGGCGACTCCTCCAGTGCGAGCACACGGAAGTACATTTCACGTGCCGACTTCACCGTACAGTAGTAGGCCATGGATGAGAATGGCTGCAGGGCCGCCAATGTGCTGAGATTTACCACCAGTTTGGGTGTGCCGGCAAACGTACGCATGAACTCAGAATTCAATGCCAGCGCAGAGAACAAGTTGATGTGATAAAACTGTTCCAGTATCGCGATATCGCCCAAATCCCTGGCATGCTTGGAGGTGTCACCCAATGTGCCAGCATTGTGTATGATAATCGACCGTTCAAACTGTTTGACATCAATGCCAATCAGCGTTTCCTCCAGAATGCGCACAAAGTCAGCTGTCTTCGCAGTGGCCAGTTCCAATGAATAGGTGTGCACCACCAGCTCGCTGTGATCCGTCAATATAGTCGCCTTGACCTCCTGCAGCAACGGCTCGCTGCGACCCAAGAGTACCACCACCGAACCGTTTGCTTTCACCTGATGGGACAACTGCTGGGCCATTTCGCGTCCAATGCCGCGCGTGGCACCCGTCACTAAAAGATAAGTGCGCTGCTCCAGATTCATGGTGAAAGGCAAGTTAAACTTATTCTAAAAAAAAAAGCGTCAACAGTTGTCTCTGTGCAGGTTTGTGACTGGCCATTTAAAACAGCTTTTAGCAGGCAGCGATAACAAAAGCTTCATGTGGGTGAGAGTGTGTGTGTGTGTGTATGTTTGTGGTTTCAAAGTTCGTTTAAGCTTCAACTGTGGCACAATTTCTTAAGAGCTTTTGCGTCCATACATTGTATTTTTAAGTGAATGGAAATGCTTTCCTGCTTCAGCTTTAAGATTCGCTTCGAATGGCATTATCAAAGTGATGTTATCGGCGTTACATGTTGTTCGCATTTAAATTCAAATTGATTATTTATTGTCGCCATTAAGATGCACATAGTACGACCCCTAATTGAATATAAACAGTATTGGCTTATCAAACAGTGCGGATTTCAATTACAAATGTCAAGGTCAAACAGATATGGAGTTAAATGCTTTAACATTTATGCCAGTTACCTAATTACAATTCATTCACACCTTACTACAGACTTGATTTTAAAATCAATTATAATCAATGTACACTTTTGTAAAGCGGAGACGAGATCTCTCGATTGATATTACAAGACGACATTTTTTCTTCTTACTATCACTTTGTATGATAAAACATGATCAAGAAAATTTAAAAAAAAATATATAAATGTGTTAAAAATAGATACACACGAAAATCAATAAATGGGGAGTATTTTTTTACACGTAATAGCTTAAATCTTTATATTTTATTCATTTATTAACTGTATTCACAAAAGTTTCCTACATCCAATATTCAAAATATGGTTAAATTTTTTTAATGAGACTTCTTATGAAAACAAAAACATCATTAGCTTTTTTTCATTTAATTACTCTGATGCTGTACGTTGTGTGCTTAAATCCAGATGTCACAATAAAATAATCAAATAAATAAATAGATTACGGTATTTGCAATTAAGCATACAATTTAGGACTAGAGCGGATGTAATGCATGGATGTTTGCATCTAAGTATGTCATTTACTTTTGCAAATTAATACATATATTCATAAACAGCCATGCTATTTTATAATTACGCAATTATAATCGACTTGGGTCATTTGGTTCGCACAACTTTGTTGCTGAGCCAGTGATCGTGATTGCATCTTATCAGTAATATTTCTACTTGGCTTTTTAATTTACTGTTTTGTTAATGGTTCATCGACACGAGCGACACCAATTGCTTCGTTAAGTCTGAGTCACCCGACAAAATATATTTAAGAAAACAGATGGGAAAGGAGAGTGTTGTCAGTACAAATGTATTTAATATGGAAATAATTCGGAGAAATATAAAATTAAAATTAACATGTTTCATAAAACGCATAGAATCAATAAATATTTAAAATAAAAAGTCAAAGCCGTAAATGGATTCATGGAAGTATATATTAAAAATAAAATATCGTAAGTATCGATTGTATTAGAAAGTATCGATATTACGAAATTTAAAAAATGAAAAAGTACTTGTATTTTTCGATTCAAGTTTCAAACACTAAGCAGACAATGCACAGATAAGCTGACTGAATAAAAAATAGATTTTTGGCCAGAAATCTCGTTGTAGCTGTACTACGGCATTAAATAAATATTCTCAATACATTTTGCTGACTTTGGTCAATAGTTAAATAGTAAAAATAGCTTGCATAGGACAAACAAAATCAAAGCGGCGCATGCCCGCATCAGTACATGCCGCAGCGAATGCTAGCGAACTAATGACGCGTGTTCGTTGCTTACCCACACTATATTTAAAAAACGTTCATCGCGGTGACTTCGGGTAAATGCGATTTGAGGTCTCTATGCATTGCCTGCTTAGTGCTTATAAACTCACCACAAAGAGCAACAAAGATGTGAAAGGCTGTTGAAATAGGCAATATAATTAAATATAATATAGAATAGACAATATATGTGAAAAATTTTCGCACAAAAACAATGAACTAAAGTCGAATTTTCTGTAAGAAATAAATGTTTTAGTTACTATTTGTAAAGCTTTTCACTGTTTTTAACTGTTTGTACAAAGCAGAGAACCAATGTCGTAGCCAGAAAATTCGAATACAACCAGTGGGAAATAAAAGAAATCGAATTTCGAAACATTCAAAGGAGTTATTTATTATTATTTAAAAAATGTAATTGATTCGATTGACGAAAATCGAAATCTAATGGAGCATCATCAAAATGAATAATATATGCAAGGAGGCAGATAAAAGCCAAATAGCTGTTTTATGTTTAACCAGAACTGCAAATAACTGGCAACTTAGAAAAAAAAAACGTTGTCAAATCGAATTTGGCTAAAAACCCTAATAAACCCAGGCAACAAAAGAAATACATAAATGTTCGTTCCGAGTGTTTTGATGCTGTATCAGCCAAAAATTTATTAAAATCCGTTTTTATAAGCACACAATCATCCTGCATGTTGACGTGTGTGTCTGCGAACAAGCTCCAATCGGGGAGTGGACGCAGAGACCACGCAGGCATTGCTACTCATAAGAAGAAAGTGTCGTAGTAGTCCACATCGTGACCGGACACAAAAGCGGTCTTTTCCAGAATGTTGATCAGTTTTAGTGTTGACTGTAACGGCTGAACACGTGGCATTATCTGCTCTTGTGATACCATCAATAGCTCCTCGGGTGTCAGATAATTGCCGTTGATACCGGACTGGGTTTGATGCGTATCAAACAGACCGGGCCCATAGCTCAACACGTGGACATCGGCGCACGCCTCTTCCGAGGCCATGGCACGGAAGTACATATCACGAGCTCGTTTGCACGAGCAGAGCAGCGTGTTGTACACCAGTGGACGCACTTGCAACGATGACGTCACATTGATCACCAGCTTCTCGATGTCCGCTAAGGCTTCGCAATTCAAAAAGCGTTGATTAAGTGCCACCGGCGCGTAAAGCTGACGCTGCACATAATCGGTCCAAGCCTTTTCCGACTGCGGCTCCATCAACATATGGGTGGCGGCATCACCCTCATTGTGCACGATTATGGCGCGTTGGAAGTCATGAAGATGACGGATTTGAAGCAAGCATTGCTCCAGCAGTTGGACACCATTGCTATGATCCTTATTCAAAACACCAGTGATTATATTCACAGCTTTCGGTTTTAATTGCTGCTTCAATAGCTGTTCCAACAATTCCAATTGCTCCCGATTCTCATCCAGAATTAGCGCCATCGATCCCGTTGCCAGGCGACCACACATCTCCTGGGCGAGCGTCTGTCCTAGCGGATTTGAGATGCCGCTTAACACCAGAAAAGTGCGTTTGTTTAAGTTCACTTTTTTTGCTGCCATTTTTTTTTTTGCTTGAATCCTGAGGATTTTGAATAATATTTAGACTGTATAAGTTTTTTGCTTCTGCTTGTGTTACGAACAATTCTATAACTGAACGATGCCAAGCGCTACAGCTTAAGTGCTAGATTCTTGCGCTGCTGATAAGAAATGTGGGAAACATGTCTATTCCAAGTTTGAACAAAATAATTTTTAAGCTGATGAAGTATAACTTAATGACAAACACAGACAAACTTAGCTAGATTATACTTTATGGGGTCACAGACGTTTACAAGAAATGACAATAATACCCTCTACAAGAGTATAATTAGGACAAAAGCTGATACTAGGTATTAACGAATCGCAAAAAAATATATGTGAATCTAGACTAGACTAGACTAGACGGGAAACACTATCAGCGATGAATCTTTATGAGGATTTTTCTTTATTAGCGGCATTCATAACCCAGCCGTTGACCCAACTTATGTTTGTTGTCAACGAGTGAATTGGAAGCACACAACTAACACGGCAAATGAATTGCAATGCATTCGATTGTGCAGCAATCGTTATGACTATTTTGGCAGCGACAAAGACAACGACAGCAGTCGCAATGATATGAATTTCATGGAATTCTGTGCTCTTTCGTTTATCAACACATCCCACAACATCCACTTGTCGCTTGACATTTACCGTTGCATCTTTTGGCACGTGCAGCTGCCGAGCGAAAGCAGCAGCTGCTGTAGCGAATCCAACCCTGAGCCTGACGTGCAACCCTGACGCGTTAAATTGAGAAAGTGTCCGCGCAAAATGGAGCCATGAGTGATGCTGCCGAATTTCTTTTCGCTCGAATTGTGATGAGAGCATTTAGACAATAAGAATATTGAAATAATACGATTATAATGAAGTGCGACAAAAAAATGGTTTACACGGCACAGCACCAGCAACAACAACAAGATGAGCTGAGCTTTGATCTTTGCTATAAAACGTGTCGGTCTCATCGGAATGAATTCAAACGTTATACGAGCGCAGAGCAGCACGCGACTGATAAGACGAGACACCCATCAGTATATATTAATAGCAATAATAATAATAGGAATAATACCAAACTAAGATGCACGCTTGCAAATTACTTTTGACTTTGCTGCTGGCGCTGCTCTGCAGCCAGTGTGTAAGTAAAATTGGTTCGGATTTTCGGAGTACAACAGACACCTTATTATATTCATCCATCTACGTAGTTGCTGGCGGCCTGTGTGTGCTCGGAGAAGGGCACGGATTACTGCCAGAGCTGTCAGGGAGCGACAATAGTGCGACCGAAGCCGCGCTACTATGAGCCCAGCGAGGTGAAACTACCGCCCATTGGTGACAATTGCTGGTGCAGTAAGCAGCTGATCGAACCGGCCCAGCTGCCCAAGACCTGTGGCAAAGTACGTGAGATCTTTCAATATGTGCATGCGTTTAACAATATGTTGAGCCGCCGTATGCTTGAGGGCGCCATCGAGGCCAAAACGATGGCGGCTCAACGTCTGGCCGATCGGCTGCAGCGTTTGGAGCATGTGGACTGCCCCAAGAGAGGTCGTGCAGTTCATGTGCTGCCATCGAGCTATGGCTATGGCTATGGTTATGGCCGATGACTAATCCAGTGGCTAGCCAACCTTAGTCTTACCATCATCAATAATCAAATCCAGTTACACTAAAGACTAATACAATGCGCAGTTCCCAGTTTAACCCAGCAGCTCACCTACATAATTAAACCCATATCTATACCTATATATACATATATATATATGTACATACAAAGATACACGCATCTATCCTCAGCAGCAGCAACAATTGACAGTTGACAGTTGAATGCGGCGAGCAACATTTCCGCATGCATCAGCTATCAGCTGTCAGCGTTCAATGTGAACGGTATTAGGGCAACAGCAGTAACGTTGTTCTTGCGTCATCGTCATGGGCAGCAACAGCACCACCATTGTCAGCACCAACATGTTCATCATCATCATCAGCTCTGTCGTCATTATCATTCGTACGTGCGCCAAGCATCAACAATCTTATGCAATGATAGAATTCAAAACTCAATTACGATACCCATACCCAAAAACTCTCGTCGTTTCCACAGAAGCCATGCAAGCCCACCTGCAGCTGCCAGAGTGAAGATAGCACATATAGCAGCTCCAGTACAAGCTCCAACTATGATAAGTACGTACAAAAAATTGGTCACTCCTCCACCTTTATTGACACATTAATAATTTTAGCATTCGATATGTGTCCGAAAAGTCGCAGGATGACAGTGCACCAGCAGATCCCATAAGCGTCAGTCTGGCTGCTCGGGCTGGCAAGGCAATCAATGTGCCCGAGGCGAAGTTGGCATATGGATTTGCCCAGAAGCCTGTGGATGGACAGCAAAAGGTTTTCCATTCTAATGTGCCCGAGGAGAATCTGTTCAAGCTGAAAAGCGATGTCATCTCACTAAAGAAGCGCACCTATGCCGCCAAGGAGGAAGAGGAGGAATGTGTTGACGAAGAGGAGGAGAAGGTCAATGACGATGATGAGCCAACGCCACAGTTGACATACAGTCAGCTTGGTTATATTACCGAACAATACAAAAACCCCAAGTTCAAGAAAATTAATCCCAGCAAAGCAAGCTACAGTTCCTACTACAGCAGCGACTCCTATGCCAAGGTTGGCGGCAAAGTATCCGTCGACTGTGGCTTCAAGCCTGGTCGCGTCACTTCTTACCGCAATGCACGTCGGCAGCAAGACGATGGCTATTATTAGTTGGTCAAGTTAAATGCAGAAACATAATCTCTGCCAGCCTGTAAATAATTATTTGTATCTGAAATGGGGATGGATATGTGTTTGTATGTATGTATTAATAGTAAGTGTTTAAAATCTATTTAAATACACAAATCGATAGCAGATTTGATATATTATTTTAAATTGTTATTATTTATATTATTTCATTTCCTATCTGCGAAATAAATATTCACGGCATACTCCATTAAAAGATCGATTAAATTTTTGCATTTAAAATATGTAAAATACAAAAAGAAAATAGGTTTTTTTTAGTTGCATCTATTTTAATAGCTGAAAGAGCACATTTTGCACATAAAGTTTTTATTCTACTCAACTAAAAATGTTCATAAGAATATTCTTTCTTTTTTTTTTTAATTTTGACCCCAAAAGTATACAGCACATAATAAATTGTGTACATAATCTTGGATTTAATTTTTTTGTAGTTAGTTATGTATGTAAATATTTGCATATATAATACGAATTTTAAGGGCTAATTTTACAGATATTGTTTGTTAACAAGAATGTTGTTTTGATATAAACCTAAGCATAAATGCATAAATATAAATATAAATATTTTAAATAATGTATTTGGCTGCCACTAAAATCCAAGTGCAACACTTGCAACGGCACTGAAATAACTGAGTGTTGAAAACATGACTTTTCACAGAAATCATCGCAAGTGCACATTATTTGAAAAGGTCAGCGATACACAACAACAACAACAAGAGCAGCGAAACAACAACCACAGCAATAATAACAACTTGGAGCGAAAGCAGAAAAAAAAAACATTATTCAAGTTCAAGTTCATCGAGAGTCATCAGGCAGAGCGCTCCAGACGTGGTCGTTGGATCGTTGCGTGAGAGATTGCACTGGGATGGAGCCAAAGTTGTTATAAAGAATGCAACACGCCAAGTTTTGGCTAGTAGCCAATACGCCTGACACCAAAGCAGACGCCATTCGATACAAATACAAATACAGATACAATATAACCATATCATGTTTGTGATGCACTCGATCATGGTGGTGGTTTTGCTGCTAACAATGCTGCTGGTCAACGTTGCGCCAGCACCGGCACCGGTTCAGGTCGTCTATACGGGCGACGAGGGCTGCGATTGCCCCACCCAGCTTGGCTATCAGTTAAATGTGCCCAGTCCCAGCAAGCCAAGAAAGTATTCGGGCGGCGAGTATGGCTATCGTGTGGAGAAGCCCGTGCATACGAAGGGAAAGATCAGTTACAGTTTTGATTTGACCGTGGAGGAACCACGTAAGCCTGCACCACCCAAAACCAATCCAACTAAGCTGTATGCCAAGGTGGATCGGGTTACGGCCCCCAAATCAGGTGAGTCTCCATTTTGTATATATATATAAATTATCCGCGCTTCAATTAAGGCATTTCTTTCATTGTTAGATTGTGTCGCCCATTACAAGCCGAGTTGCAGCTGCAGTAGATGCTCCGCGGCCAAGCCAAGGTATGTAGCCCAGCCGTCCAACTCAAATCCCAATGCTATTCGTCGCCGTCGTGATCTGAGCTCCGGTCCCGGCTCACTGCTGCGCAAGCGCCTAATGCGTCAGCAGATGCTACAGGAGCGTCCAACGCGGTATGTTAAATTCTATCATAAGGATCTGAGTCCAGAGCAGCAGCAGAAGATGCATCTGTTTGGGCTGGTGCCCGCACAGGCAGTGACCACATCGCCCAAGAGCAAGCGTAAGACGAAGAAAACGTCCACCTCAAGATCGGGTCATGAAAAACGGTGGCTGGGACTGAGAACCCGTCACTTGAAGAAGCGCGACATTAAGGGTGAATATGATCTGCTGGAAAAGGAGCGTGCCAACGCTGATCTGACCGTACCAGAGATCATACAATTCATGCCGGAGACGCTTAATCCCAATTTTAGACGTGGACAATGCCATATGGGCTGTGGTGCTGTTACAGCCAGTGCACCACCATCGGATGCTGCTGAGGATGCCCAGCAAATGAGTAGTCTTGCCATCACCGACCTGCCCCAGCAATCCGAGCAGCCGGAACAGCAGCCAGAGCAGCAGCCGGAGGAGCCGGCGCAATCGGAAGATCCAACACTAGTTAATGTCATTCCCACCAAGCGATCGACTTTCAGATATTTGCCAGTGCAGATACCATCGCCGTTGAGTGGCAACTGCAATGAATGTAGATTTGTGGATGATTCACAACTGAGGAGCTTGCTGTCGACCACCTCGGTGCCGGATCCGCTTGAGCAGAGCTCAACACCGCTGCAATTCGCTGGCGATTTGCAATCAATAAATCCTCGACATTATGCAAAACCCGTGCTTGGTATTGGCACTGGCAGTGACTATCCGGTGGAGCATATTGCCGACAATCATTTGGACACCATCATTTCGGGCATTTTATACAAGCATCCGGATTATGTTGATACCAATGCACATTATGGTGGTGACCTGGTCGACCCAGATTCCAAGCAAAAAAAGCAAACAACCGAATTTCTACAGAAGCTTTTCGATGGTCGCCTAGGGGGATGGGGCTTCGAATCATCCACCGACTATGATTCGCCGGTTCATGCTGACTACTCAGAGAGGCCAATCAAGACGTATGGCTACAAGAGTCACACCCATGACGGCTACAGCATGGACACTTACACTGTGCCACCCATCAGTGACTACCTGCGCTCCTGGTTCTAGGCATCCATCCGCAACTCTTCCTCTTACCTATCGGAAATCTTTGTATTTTAGTTTAGTTTTTATGTAGGGAATTCTTCTGTGGTCTCATTGCTAGTTTCTAATAATAATAAAACAAACGAAAAAATAAGAGAAAAAAAACAAAACGAAAAAAATAACAAAATAAACTGAAAATCATTTTGGCAATTTTTTTTCACTCTCTGAATTCGCTTTTCATTGCAGCTGCAACGGCGACAGTGATGGCCCAAACTACTAAGCCAAGAAGACCCAACGGGCCCCAAATTCTGCTGAGATCCGCGAATATTGACGAGCCATAAATTTAGGCCAGTGGAACAGTGCCCGCCCCACTTCTATGGCACTACATAATCATTTGTTTGCTTTTTAAATTGTATATAATTTATTTCTTACTGTGCATTTTATATTTTGTTGTTGTCTGTCCGTGTTTATTCTGCCTCTTTAGCGTTTTTTCGGTTCACGTTTATGTTTTTAAGATTTCTGATCTAAAAAATTATTAAATAAACTGTTTGTCTGAATTGTGTTAAAGTCAAATAATTTTACAATACAGATTTAAAATAAAATAAATTAACTTTTTCAAATAATTATGATGAACTGTTCAGCAGTTAATTGCAGTTTAATTACACTTTAATTACTATAAAAGGTTTGTCAATAAGTAAATATTGTCATCTTTTTTAAAAAAAAAATTCAATTACAAATTTGTTAGTTTAGTTTTGAAATAGCAAAGATCTCACGTAATTCTCGACTGGCACATTTCTCCCACATTCTAGTCGAGAATTCAGAGAATGCCACCAACATTGTGGCTTCGACTTGTTGGTTTGCCTGATCGATGGGGTTTAGAATATATATCCAAATTATTATTATTTAACTTGGCTTAGTTCATTGGTGAGCTTAGATTTAAAATAAAATAAAATACCTTTCTCCTTATTAACTTTTAATTAATTATGTTGAATTGTTGAGTCTAAAAAACGCTTGTGCATAAGTAAATATTTTAAACTTTTTTCAATATTTTTTTTTTTTTGGTTTGCTTAAATATTATTCTAGAAACTGTTGATAATTACTTTCACGTTTTGTTTAGATCGAATTTCGGGTTTTACGTTCTGATCTTTTTTATCTTTTGTCTGTTCAAGAATTGTCATAATAAATAATGAAATCGGATCTATTGCTCGATCCATGAGATCGATGAGATAATGCCAGAATTGCTGGCAATCAACGACAAAGCAAATATCATTTATTTATTTTGTTTTAGTCAATTTTTTAGGCAGCAGATTACATTACAAACAAAACAAATTGTGCAAAGTAAACCAATTTTAGGCAAAAAAAAAAAAAAATACAGTTTATGCATGCAACATTTTTGGGGCAGCTCTTGTTCGTCGTACTTGCAGCATCAGCATTCTACAGCATTTACCCTCGATAAGTAAACAACTTCCAATCTTGAACGTATTTCGAATGCAATCTTTTTGTTCTTAACTTGGCTTTGTTTTGCGGAAGTCAAAATGCAAAGCATTCTTTATGTTTGGCCAAAATGAGTTGATTTTAATTGCGTTAAAGCGCTTTTTACTGCAGATGTTTTTAGCTTGTCGCATTGAATAAACAGATTATTTTTTGTATTCCTGAATGGATAATTTCTAAACTAAAGTACAGTTGCAAACAAAAGGGGGTTTTCTCAACCGGAAATGGACGCCATTTTGAGCGCATCATCAAGTTTAATTTGGCGTTTTAATCTCATGGAGCATTTTTGCGGTTCACTGGCTCATTGAGCAGTTAGCGCCACAATTTGTTGACCCTGATGCCGTCTGCAGCAAGGTTGCCAGTCGACGATGCGTCTGGTCTGGTCTGCTATGTGGCCATAGATCACGTCTGAGCGCACGCAAAATTGTATGCAGCTGCCATCGAGTATTTAAATCCATTTCATTGGCTGCACTGCGTTCAGTTAGACAACCGAAGCAGATCACACACATCTCGCACTTACATAATGGGCGCGCCTGCCAACTCCGCTTGGCTGCCGCTGCTGCTAATGGTCATATCAATGGCATTGGCACCGCTGGCACTTGCGCAGGTGAGTGTCTCCATTGCACCAAGAACGCCTGAGCAAACTTAACGCACACAAAATCCATCCATTAGACAATTGGCACGACGAGCAGTGGGAGCACCTTTGAGAGCAGCAGTCCAAGAAGCAGCAGTAGCACCACACCCAGAACCAGCACCGATTCCGATATGCTCGTCAACAGTGAGCCAAAGACTGAGCGATTGGATGAGGAGTTGATGCCAAATGTGCCAAGCAGAAATGATGTGGTGCCAGCTAAGAGTCCGTACGATGTTATCGATGTGATGGTCGCTAACGGTGTTGGTGTGGGCCAATCCAAAGCTGGACAGACGACACGCATCTATACCACCGGTGAAGTGAATGATGATTTTTGGCTAAAGCATTTGGGTGATGACTACAGGCATGCCATACACCTGCAAGTGGATGGCACAAATGATGACTACAATCGCATCATAAACGCGACCAACAATGGTCAGCACGCGGAAGTGCATCACGAATATTTGCCGGGCGCGGATCGGCCAGCAGATTCGAAACAACCGCAACAGCAGCAGCATCAATCGGACCCACTTGGTGGTGGCTATGGTCGCAACAAGTTGATCACCCAGTTGGGTCTTGATGGTGAGGCCATGGCACTGAGAGGCAACTATGAGAAGCAGCAGCAGCAGAGCTTTGCAAATGGCTATGGAAAACCACAGAAAAACAGACCTAGAAAATTATACAATAGTCCCAGACACAAACACCCACACACACGACGCAACACACAGAAGACGCAAAACACACACAACACACACAGCACACACAACACACACAACACACACAACACACACAACACACACCTGCACACACGCGCTGAAAAACCGAGTCGTGGAATCCGCAATCGGTTCAAGCCAAGCAACAATGATGAAAATGCAAATCAGGCAACGGGCATCATCAACTCCAGCGAGGACACTTTGCATGCGGCCCAATCGCAATCTTCGTCCACATCGCTCAGCTCCGGCTCCGGCTCCAGCTCCAGCCCCAGCACCAGCTCCAGTGCGATGCGGCACTTTGATCAGGACAGCAGACAGTTGCCATTCAAATCACCATTCAATGATTACGGCAATCGTCCGGCTCGCGATCTGACCTATTTGCTTTATAAGCGTGGACTCTAATTAACTTAATGCCCAACAATAAATATACCAACTAACTAAATTATAAATTATTTTAATAAACGACAAAAAAAATGCAATTACAATTTTGACTGTTTAGTTTTGAAATGGCAAAGATCTCACGTAATTCTCGACTGGCATCTCTGGCACATTTCTCCCACATTCTAGTCGAGAATTCAGAGAATGCCACCAACATTGTGGCTTCGACTTGTTGGTTTGCCTGATCGATGGGGCTTAGAATATATATCCAAATTATTATTATTTAACTTGGCTTAGTTCATTGGTGAACCAGAAATGTCAACACGACGGAAGAGAAATTTAAGTTTAATTCTTGGCTGATTTTGGTAGGTTCTTTTATGTAATAGAAAATAACGGTTTAGCTAATGAAAAACTGTTTTAGAACTAGTTAAATTACTGTAGAGGTAAAAAAATTATTAAATTTAAAAAAATATGAAATATAATAAATAATTGTGTTGGGATAAATTATACAAATTATTTGATTATCATTAAAAGTTTCACTTTAAAATTAATTCAAATTTTTATTATTATATTATCGACTTTTCTGCTACGAATATCGCTAAAATTCACTTTATAATTTGAAGAACTTTTTTTAAGTTCAACTGTGATTTCTTAGATATCTTAGCCCAATCTTGATAAGATGATAAACGGAATTCTTTAACAGATTTTTATCATTTGAAGGTGATTCCAGCCAAACAGCGATCCAAACTGAGAGACAGAAACAGTGATTTGATGCTGTTTTGGGGGGGCTGATAGATACGAGTAGGCGTGGTCAAACAGAAGCGAGATCTTGACAGCAACCAACGATCAAGAACAATGTGAAAAAAAAAACAAGAGTTGAGACAACATATATGAGAAATCGGAAATGGAAATTGGAGGCGAATGACATCGCAATGATCACGTAGCCGGTGCCGTGGCTGTGGCAGTGGCTTCAACGTGCATCAGATCGGTGCCATGGGTAACTATAAAGAGCTGGCATCGTCGCCATTCAACGAGCAGTAGACATCACACACAACATGCATCTTGGTCTCTGGTTTGGGCTCTTTGCCGTCGCCGCCGCACCGGTATGTTTAATCTGCCGAATCCCTTCAGCATCGAAGAACTCTTCGTAGATTGACGATGACTAATCAGTTCCACTTTTTTTTTTTTTATCTGTACAGCTGGTGAGCGCTAATTACGGTGCACGTGTTAATGGGCAGTATTTGCCCGGCGGTCCATCGGCCGGTTTGGAGGATTATGTCAATGCTGCGACCGGTGGCAATCAGGCATCGTCCAATCAGCTGACGGCTCAGGCTGAGATTCAGCCATCGCCGCAGGTGGCAAGTCGTTTAAATCGCGTCCAGGCTCAGCTAAATGCCCTGAACAACAATCCCACCTACCAGAAGCTGAAGAGCTCCGAGGATATTGCCGATTCGCTGGCCAGGTCGAATCTGGCTAGCAACATTCGTCAGGGCAAGATCGATGTGGTCTCACCCCAGTTTGTCGATCAGCAGCTGTTCCGCTCACTGCTGGTGCCCTCGGGTCAAAACAATCATCAGGTGATCGCGACACAGCCCCTGCCACCAATCATTGTAAACCAGCCCGGTGCACCACCCGCCCAAGTGAACAGCGGCCCACCGACTGTGGTGCGCGGCAATCCCGTCATCTACAAGATCAAGCCATCGGTCATCTACCAGCAGGAGGTGATCAACAAGGTGCCCACACCACTGAGCCTCAATCCCGTCTACGTCAAGGTCTACAAGCCGGGCAAGAAGGTTGACGGCCCACTGGCCCCAGTCGTTGCTCCCGTTTACGAGCAGCCTCAGCCCTACAGCCAGCCCCAGGCATATAGCCAGCCCCAGGCATACAGCCAGCCCCAGGCATATAGCCAGCCCCAGGCATATAGCCAGCCCCAGGAATATAGCCAACCTCAGGCATATAGCCAGCCCCAGGCATACGGCAACTCTGCTGGCTCCTCATCCGGGCCCAGTTCCGATAGCTATGGCTCCGGCGCCTCCTATGGCTCCCCCAACTACTAAGCCCGAATCCGAATCAATATCAGATTCAAGCATAGCAGTTGAGCCCAGCTGAAAGGGGTTTTCAATTAAACAAATTTGTTTTTTTTTCTTAATGCAAATAAAAAAAAAAATCTAAAATACGTATAAAATTTGTCGTTTATTTTAACAACTATTTAAAATTATAGCCAATTGCTTTTTTTATTCGCCCAATAGTTATAAAAATTTTAAACTTTAAAGTTATAACTTAACTTGGTATAATTAGCACTCATTACATACAGTAATTTTTTATTTAATTATAGCTAATTGCTTTTTTTATTCGCCCAATAGTTATAAACTATAAACTTTAAAGTTATAACTTAACTAATTTTCGTATAATTTTATGCAAAACTTTACTTTGGCAGAACATGCTCGTAAATGTACACAATTATTTATTAATTTTATTTATTAATTTATTTATTTAATATTGAAAACATTGTCAACAAATGGGCCAAGGTCAGCATTTTTCGTTTTTGATTAGTTTCAGTGACAAATTTAGAAATTCTGCTGACTTTTGCTGTTTCTCAAATTTAAAGTTGCTTAAGTAGCAATAAATCTTTACGAAATATAACATTAAATTGTTACTCGAAACAATACATTTATTTTTTTTTGGAAAACTTTATTTCATTACACCTGAAAATAAAATTTTATTTAAAATTTAAACAGCCATATTTCGTTTTTCATTCATAAAGAAGCCATATATATTAATATATATATAAATTTCAATATATTTTTAATAAATAATATAATTTTTAGTTAGTTATAAGTTGTAAACCTCACTTTAAGGCATATTCATTTAGGAACTGATTTTAAATAAATGAATAAAAAGCGAAATTGATTTGAGAATTTAAAATTATTTAAAATTTGAGTGAAAAATGTATTCTTTAATTAGATAATTATGAACTCAATTAATCTCAACTAAATTCATATAAATTAGATATATATATATATATATATATATATATATATATAATCGGAATTCGTACTCAAGGTTTCTCTTTATTTTTAGTGTAATAAGTAATTTAAAATTAAATACTAAGAATTTGCTGTAATTCTGCTTACAAAAAAAGTATAAAAAAAAATTATTTAAAAATGAAGTTTTGATTTCGAAAGGTTAAATCTGATTCAAAATGTGTTGTTAAGGAACAGTCAAAAGGATCCAACACAGAATGCTAATGATAAGGGAATATGGAATGGAATTCGTGTTGCAGATCAGTTGCAGCGACAAGAAGCAAGCGAATCATCATTTGGATCGCTCTCTCAATGCGGAACTGTTGCCAGCCATTTGGCAATCGCAATCGGCGCAGACTTTTTTGGTTCTGGTTAAACTACGATATGTGGATTATGTGTCAGGGCACGATGCACCAGATGAGAGTTGCGGATTAGCTGGTGCTCGGTTCAGAGTTGTTATTGCTTTCTATGTAACACGCCGAGATATGCGCGACAAGATGCGTGCGAGCAATCTGCACTTGACCATGTTCGGTTAGCTGGAGGCCCCCATTGTTGCTGGAGCGGAACAGCAGCGCAGCAAACCGGCAGCTGATGCCGACCCGGCCAAATGTCACGTACCATTTGGCAAATTCACGGTGGCAGCATATTTAAAGAAATCGATGGCCCGGTTGAGGCAGCAGAAGACATCAGACGTTCACACAGCGAAGCCACTCAAGTTGAATCACCAACTGGGACTGGGACTGGAAACGATGAACAGACATAGCTTCATATGGGCGCTAGCCGCCTGCTTAATTGTACGTAAAAACAGTGATTAGACAGTAACCCAATCGACAGACCCCATTCGATGACCCAGTTACTCCCAAATCGAATAATCACAAATCTTAAGAAATTTTCAATTCAATAACTTTTCAATCTTTTTCTCCCCCTCTCTCACTCTCTGTGTGTGTGCCTCTATCAGGCATGCGCCAGCGCAAGCGGCTACGGCGGACAACAAAACTATGGATCTGGTGGTCAGGAGAGCTACGGCTCGAGCGGACAGCCAAGCTACAGCAGCAGCTCTGATGGTGGCGATGCAGCGGCCACTGCATCCGCTGGCGGTGCTGGTGATTTTGGCTTGGGCGATGGTTCAGCCGCTACTAGCTCTTTAGCCGGTGCTGCTGACGCTTCGAGCGTTGCCCAGCCAGGTCAAGGCAGCTATGGCACTGACCAGAATATACCATACAAGCGGGTTAACACCAAGGGCAACACACTCACCTCATCGATCACCTACCCACAGAACAAGGGCGAGATTTTGATCCATCGTCCGGCACCGATCATTGTGCGCCGCCCACCCACCAAGGTGCTGGTCAATCATCCTCCATTGGTTGTCAAGCCCGCCCCAGTTGTGCTGCACAAGCCTCCAGCAATCGTGCTCCGCAAGGTTTACGTTAAGCACCACCCACGTCGCGTCAAGGTTGAGCCCGTGTTCGTCAATGTGGTCAAACCCCCAGCAGAGAAGTACTTCGTCAATGAGAACAAGCAGGGTTACAAGAACTCATATGGCTCTGGAAACGTTCTGAACAGACCCGGCCCAATTGTGTCCGGTGTGTCCCAGCAACAGGCTCTGCCCGCTTATGCCTCTGGTGCCGATAATGCCGCTGCCAACGCTGGCTACCAGCTGCTGCAGGGTGGCAACCATGGACTCTCTGCACTGGCCAACATTGCCGGTCGTGAGGGTAGCTATGGCAGCCAAGGTGCCAACTATGGCCCTCCCGCCCAATCCGGCTCCTACGGGCCTCCGGCGTATTAAGCGCAAGGCCAACGACAACGCTAGCGACGCATCTAGCTGTTGCTTCCAGCTGCCAGCTGCCAGCTGCACAATGGCTGGTCTTAGTTAGTATTTATGTTTGGACGCCCACAAGGCGGGCGCTCAGGTTTCATTGCAAGCAAATAAAAAAATTTGAAAAAAAAAATTTTATTAATTGTTTTTTTTTATTGAAATTTGGAAGTTACAAATTGCCAACTAGAAAAATATTTAATAACCAAGTTGATTTTCCATATAATCCAACTTGGTATTTTTTTATTTATTGTATTTTAATTGAAGTGTTACAAATTTAAATTCACTTCTGATTATCTGATTGAACTGATATAAAATTGGATGGACTTTGAATGCGATTAGCCAAAATTTATAAACCAGAATTTTTTTGACAAGCGATCGTTGCAAATATTGTTTGCACTAAAAAAAAAACTCTTGTTGATTAATAACTAATTAATTTTATGAGCACTTTGCGGCTATAATCAATACTTGACGCTTTCCATCATTCTAAAGATGTTTAAACTGGAAACATATCAGAAATGTTTCCATTTTCTGATTGCGCGATAGAAAATAAAAATGTGTTAAAAAATGTGGACGTTGCCAAATCTACCATAAAAACCCGAAATGAAGGCCAAAGATTCAATTGGAGTTAAGCAGCTGACATCTAAATTTAAGTCAGAAAATTTTTATATTCAAAATTTGTGTAGATTTATTGTATCAGAATTGTATTATAATTAACCGATTGTTCCTGCGGTAGCAATATGATTTAATGATCCGAAGATAATGATTCTTCCTTTTTGGTAAGATCTTATCTTATCTTATCTTATATTTTGTGGCTAATATATTGGTAAAAAAAACAAAAAAAAAACGGGCTTAGTAAATAAGCTTAGGCCAGCTTTATAATTTGGTGGTTCGATCCAATCGCCAGTCACATAATCAATATCGATTTTTTACATAACAAGATCGAAGAGTTCGTTTCTGGCTATATCATCTTTTTTACAGATGCTGATTAAGAATATATATGTACTTTATGAGGTAAATAATTGCATTAAAAGCGTAAGACAAATTTAACATACCCTATAGAAGCCCATAGTTAACCATTAGAAGTGATTTCACCCTCAGCATCAGCCTGGTTGATCTTGGTTTCTATTAAATATTGCCAATTTTTTGATGATCGTTGTGCGTACTTGGAAAAGAGCATATTAAATTATTAACTTAACATAATCCTATTAAATTGTGCAAAAATGCCTCGACTATAGTTAATTTAAGATTTTAAGGTCGAGCTGCAACTCCTATTGCAATGACAATAATTAAAGAGCAACAACAAACAATGTTGCAAATACAAGTTGCTGAATTGGGTCGCCTCATGCGACCATTTGTCGATTTGAAAATTCAGCATAATAATGCGACACTTTTGCGAAACGTTTTCAGTTTGTAAGCAAAAATTATCGAGCGCAAAAAAGTAGCAGCGCGCAAATTAAAAAACAAACTAAAGCAAACAACGAAAAACTGTTACAAGTTCAACGCGTGCTAAAACGCTACAAAGTAACAAAAAAAAAAAAAAGGGGGGAAAAAAAAACGCGTGCGAATTTAAGGCTGACGTTGTCGCTGATGCTGATGGTGATCCTGAGCAATGGGCAGGCCAGCACTTTGGTGAGTGTGGCTTATCCATGTCTGACACTCAGCTTCCATTACATAAGTGAAAATACTTTCTGTTTATAAATCGAATCAAATCGGGCACCTATTATATATGTGGGTCTTATTTTAAAATTGTAACTTCACATTATTATTACATTTTTGATTTTACTGCTTTTTGCATTTATATAAGTCAATTTAACTAGAGTTTGTTAGCTTTGCTTGACTCATAGCTCGAATGCTTAGTTAATGCTACTCTGAACGAAAAGCGTTCATCAGAGTTATCAAAAAGACCACGTTTAAACGAACCAATATTTCTCATTTCCGTCAATTGTCTTTTGTCTTGTGCAGTTACAAAGATACATTTTTTATTATGTGCGCGAATTATTGTTAATTATATAAGCATGAACATGTTTTTTTTTGTATGTATGAATTTTGTTGAGTTTAACATTGGTGACTATGATGCCTTTTGCAGATGGTATTCATAATTTTGTCTTAATTAATTTTTTAAAATGATTATAATAGACCATAATGCATATTGCTTCCGCAAAAGTAATCAGGAAATCGGATTAATCGAAATAATGATAAAGTCTGTAAAGGTCCCTAATCTTCGGCATGCCAAAGATAGCCGTTCATTTTAGGTCTATACATTAAAGTGTTTTTAATGTTTTAATGTTAGCGATATGACTTTAAAAGCGTATAAATAAATTGTTTGATTGATTATAAATGTGCTTTGTTAAAATGTGCTTAAAAATTCAATTACATGTTTAAAATTGTTAATGTATTTGTTTTTGTGTTTGTTATGAATTTAGTTCAAAATGTTTTTTTTTTTTTTTCTTTAAAAGTTATGCATTTATATATACTTAAAAATTTAAAATAGCGAATCGATTGGGATGCGAATCATTTGAAGCAGTTTTAAAGTTGGTAATGGAATGGAATGCAATGTTGACCTTAGCGCTAAATACATGTTAATATGTATGTATGTGATACGTGGTATGTGAGTGGGTGAGTATATATAGCATATATGTATATTTGAATATATGCATTGATCAATGTTTATGAAGTGGATCGGCACTTTAGTTACGTGGTAGTCCGTAAGGTGATTGTTGCGAAGAGTTTTGTGCATTGGCGCCACCGAGTTGCGATGATATGCCTGACATGCCCCATGCATATGTATTCTGCACAAGAATAAATATAAATATATATTAATACAATTCATGTCTGATCTGGGCTTAACATACAATTTGCATTTAGCTTACCTGCCCAGCCCTGATGGCGGCAAATAACATTGAAGGTGGCATCGCCGTCTGTGCCCGTGCTTGTTGTTGTTGTTGTTGTTGCTGTTGTTGTTGCTGTTGTTGTTGTTGTTGTTGAGAAGCGTTTTTTGGAAGCGACGGGTAAAAATTAAACTTATTGCCCTGAGAGTTGGGCGAAGGCGTCGGCGTCGGCGTTGGAAACATTACTGCATGCGAAACCTTCTGGTTATCATAGCCAAGATGGGTCAGCTGTTCCGGACGTACCTCACAACGAATTTTATTGTAATTGTAATTGTTACCGCGCATGGACCAACTGGGCATCATCTGCTCAGCGGCTGGCTCAGTGCTGGGAACAACACCTGTTGCTTCTGGTGAGGGCGGCGGTGTAGACGAGGAGCTGGCTAACAATCCCAAATTGTCATGAATGGCATTGTACTGGTTTTCATAGTTCAAGTGATTTTGATTGATACCGTTGCCATACAGGCGCATCTGCTCGTTGTTACGTAAATTGCGGCCAATGTTGTAGAAGTATCGCAGTTCATTCAAATTCAATGTCAACTCAGAGTGCAAATCCATGCCACGACTCTGCTCCAACTGGGTCTCGCTGCAGCGACTGGCGATTGTCCTCGAGACGCTGCTGGTGGTGCAGCTATTGCTGCTGCTGGACTGGGGCAGCATCAGCCGCGGCAGTGGTGTAGACGGTGGCCCAACTAGATATGGTGATTTCGCAAAAGAAGTCAGCGTCGGCGAAACGGGCGGAAGATGCAGCGTCACCGGTTGCGTATATCCGCCAAGATGCATGAACATGCTATCGGCTGCCGGCTTCGGCGGCTGCATTCCTGGATAGACACTCGCCTGATTCCCCTCGGGCAAATGGTGCATAGGCAGCGGCGTGCCCAGCCATGGGGACGTCAATTTACCATGGCCCATCGGCCCAGCCATAGCCAACTGAGCAGTTCCTGGCTGTTGCGGTTGATGCTGCGGATGCGTCAGCAATGAAGCTATTTTAGCTTCCCTTGATTGGGCCAGTGATGGTGGTGGCGGTGGCAGTGCCGGTTGCTGCGGGAAAAGCTGTGCATATTGCTCCCGCTGCATGTCCTGGTCAAATCTCTCCGAATTCGGATGCGGTTCGTTGGGCAACGGTGGACAGCCATAGTAATTGTCTAGCTGCAGATACTGCATAATCTCGCAACTGCTCGTCTCAAAGTAGTTGGCGTCATACACCCTCGCATTCTTCCACTGGAGCACATTGGACTTGGGCATATTCCTGTTGTTCACAAAATTGCGAAACGCATGGCGTCGATAGCGAGTTGGCACCGACCATGGCCGGAACTCGTCTGGCGGCAATGGATGCAAAGACAAGTAGGGCACCTGTTAAACATGATAAAAAAAAAAGAGATGAAACCGATATGCGTTTGGAAAGATAATGATAACTGATCATGAACAATATGCAAACAGCTTTAGCAGCTGTTTAACTGGGACAATAATAAGGCGTGGGGATTTGGTAGGCCTACCAGTAAATGTTTCCCAAATTTCTCGAGATAGACAATGCACTTGGATTTGTCCGCAAAAATCTTTTGAATGTGACATGTGTACATCTTTCTGTCGTCATCGATCAGCAACTCCACGTGGCATTTGGCGCCGACCTGAATTTAAAAAATTGGAGAGCAGGTAGCCAGAATAATGATGCACAAAACATTAAAGGTTTTGCCAGTCACTAGCTACCCCATTGGATTAGTTAAGCAACATACCTTAAAATTGTAGTCGTTGATGTAGATATTGAACCGCTTGGCCTCTTTGCGTATATCATTCCAGCTATCAAATTCAATATTGCGATAAATGTAAGGATCCAATGCTTTTGCCACCTTGTATGGAAATGGAGTGATGCCTGCGTAAATTAACAATTAAATAATTATATAATCAAGATAATTCAAATTGTCTAACACAAAATGTATATTTTATACACATATTAATACCATAAATGAACAGATAAAGTATTGAATTATCGTGCTTTCAATGATTTTCGCTATTAAACAAGAAAATAATAGTTTTCATAAATAAATAACTCAAAATAAAATATTAAAAATTTTTCAATTTCTTTTCCAAAATGCATGCTAAAAAAAAAAAAAAAAACTTTGATGATGTAGGACAACAAACCAAAGCAGTTGACTACACGGATTTGGTTGTATATATAGTGTCATATATCCTATATAACGGCTGACTGCTCACCCTCGTCCAGTAGCTGCCGCACGCAAGAATTGTGGCGATTGGGACACACAATCAGCAATTCCAAGCTCTTGTTGGAGTTTATTGAGTTATCGGAAACCATATCTAAGGCGCGCGACTTCGATGATGATGGTGATGCTGTTGGATTCATGTTTTTTTCTGGCTCACAATTGTGAAAATTGCACAGCTGGAAGTTTTCTAGTATGCACGTGGTATACTCGGGCATGTCCAGATGAAATATGCGCCCATCGCGACAATAAATGTTCTTTATGTAGCCTTTCGGGTGCATCGTTACGTGATAGTTGCCCCAATCGAAGGTATGCGGATGCAGCATTGTCTCAACGGCATAATTGACATCGGGCAGCTTAAAGATCATCTTGTAAATCAATTTAAAGCTTATTGCTGCAAAATGATATGGACTCTGATTAATATTGATTGCCAGCATAATATGGAATAAGAAAAATAGGTAAATAGCTTACCCTGACAAATAGCCGCATCTTGAATAGAGCTCAATGTATAAATGGAATCGAAATGAAACAAATTCGTGCAAAACACGTTAAATGTGTTTTGAAAGCTCTTGTCATACGTTACAAAAGTCCCCAAATCGAATGGCTCAAACAACATAACGTTGCGACTAAAATAATTGGCCAATAAATGTATTTATTTATTTTTAATTTTCTGATTTAACTTACCGATACATGCAGCAAACTGCGCGCAGCTCCAGCATGGTTCCATATGTCCTGGGCTTGGCTAAGTCCAGCAAATAACTATCAAAATCACCATCTATATGCTATTAAAATGCGATTAAATTCCATTAAATTAATATTTTCAAATTTGACTAGTATTTAGTATTTATCTAGCTAGGAGCAGTTAAAGATGCATTTGCTGCTTACCCTTTCGAAGATGCTGCGCTTGCGTGTCATAAAGCGCACGCACTCCAAACGCACCTCAAAGTGCAGCATTTGGGTGTCGTACATTTGCTCGGCTATAACTCGGAACAGGCATGATGCATCCCTCGCCGTGTGTTTGCGGTAAAAGAAACGGCTCTCGAGAAACTGGTCGTAAGGATCGGGAGCTTGACGGCTTCCAGGGGTTATCGCACGCTTCAACATGGCCATGTTTCACTTTTAGGCAATGCTTCTATTTACAAAAAAAAAAAAAAAAAAAAAAAAACGTTTAATTACCTTTGCATTAATTCTTTTATTTCTTAGAATTCAAATTTGAAAAATTACATTAAAAAAAAACGGAAAAAATTAGTGTTTCAAATATTGAACATGAAAATATATTAATCACGCACATATCTCTAGTTTCTTATCTAGTTACTCATTACTTATGATCTTTTCGTTCTGATGAACGCCGCCATTTTTAAACTTGTTGGTCGTTCACTTTGCAAGACTATTGTGCTCTTCATTCTCGTCTGCACCAGATACACAAACAAATTAGCTAATCTGTCTGGAGCAACGAACGCTAAAGCAAAGTGCCGTTACTTTTTCGACATATGCGCACACACATATATACTGAATTTGATTGTATGGTACAGAGAGACGCAGTTTTTAACGCAAAAACAGAATAGAGAATGTGCTCAATATATACACATATCTAAATGACTAGATCAATGCATATATTTTTTATTTTTATATGTATACCTTATATTGTTTATTTTTTTTTTTTAAGTTAGCTTAGTTGTATTATTCTTATAAGTCTAGCGTTTTCTAGAGTAATACTGACCAAGAAGCAAATATGTACACGTGTATACAAATATTTAAAAGAACGAAGAAAATATTTAAAAACAATACGAACGAGTGTTTTTTTTCCTTTTTTACTTATATCACTCCGGCACTTCCGATGTATGTATGTAAACTGTAAGCAACTTGCACGCTCCGACAAAACTTGTCTAAATTCTTTTCGCTTCAAAAGTGCACTACTGCCCTTGCTGACCGCGCAAACCACAAATTACTAAGATCCAAGTATCGTATCGATAGGAAGGATGCTAGGATGACACTGAATGAAACTGAACATTTGTTGAACTTTTGTTAACTTTGTTGAGGAATAAAATGTTTCAAATTGATGATCTTGATTTCAAAGCAATCGTTTCTTACCAAAGGACAAATGAGCAACATATTACCCTAATCATCGATATCAGAGTTATCGATATGCAGTCGTGCTGCACGACATTCCAAACGAACGCGCCTTATTCATTTGCATGCTGTTTTTTCTGTTGTTGTTCCTTGTTCGCCTGAATGGGGTGGAAAGTGTCGCTGTTGTTGACGCTTTTCATCGTTGTTGTTTCTACGTCTGCTTCAGTTTGAAATTGTAAGTCAATGAAGCGAGTAAACTTCAAGTTCGCGCTGTTACCGCGACTAAAGTTGTCTGGAAGAGATGTGAGTGTGCTTTTCAAATTGTAAATTGTTGTTATTTTCGTTGTTAAATTCTTTATCTTGTAAGTGTGTACATTTTTGTTCAGTGTTCGAGTGTCTTCTCTATCTCTCAATGTCTCATTTGTTGTGCCATTTCTCCATGCACACTTTCAGCGGAAATATTTTTATTTTTTCCTTTTTTTGTAGAAAATATAGAAAAGAGAACGTTAGTCAAGAAATAACAAAATAAGCAAAACAACAACACCTAAATATGCGAAAAATCATGCAAGTTTCTGTTATGTATTTATACAAGCATTGTTCATTAAATTACAAGTGGTACTGCAACGAAAATTTTTTTCAATTTACATATAAATCACTCAATCAGCCCATCAAAAAATATTTGTCGAATTTAATCCGATTATGAAATTCGGCAATAAAAGGTTTACTGCTCATCATCGCTAATCGTCGCTGCAGACAGACAGCTGCAGAGTGCAGGTATTTTCCCACACCCTTCTCAAACTTGCATTCGCCTCCGGCTGGTAAAAATCAATATCAAATATACAAAGTAACGGGCAATTGAAAGCTATTGTACAACTGACAAGTGTTATGCCAGTGGTTGTGTGTGTATAAAAACAATTGTCAAATCAATAAGCAGTTAATCAAATAACGGCAGACAAGCGGGCAAAACTCAAACTCGTCCTTTTATGCAATCCAGAACATACGCAAATATCACGTTGCTTACACGGTGTGTCTGTGTGTTTGAGTATGCATGCCATGTGCTCACACAGACAAAGCCATGTTTGCGGCATTTCGCTGTGAATGAAATATAAATTAGATTGTTCTCTGTGCAACTTTTTTTGTTTTTATTTATTTTTTTTTTAATTTCAATAAATTCGAATAATAACTCAACCGATTTAAAAACACGATACGCATTAATTGATTTTCCTTTTATTTTTGTATGCACATATGTATAATTCTTTTTGATTTAGTTAATTATAGTATTCTCTATGGAACACGCCATTTTAATATGTGCATTTCTTAGTGTATTCTTATTTAGCGTCCGTCCGTCCGTCTGTCTGCCAGCCTGTCTCTAAATGTCTTTATTTCTTATCTTGATTTGCTTCGATTATCATCGCCAGGTGTTGAGGTCAAGTGTCTGTGTGTGTGTCAGTTTGTGTTAATGCCATGGCCTATGCTATGCATGGCAAACAATTTCACAATCTTTTGAAAGCAAGGCCAAACATTCACACACACACACACATGCATATACATATTATAGGGGCGCATGCGACGCAGATAAGCTATTGCTCTCTCATTTATTTGTACCATTTGATTGGCTCTCTTTTGATTTCGGCGCTTGGCAGCAAAGCAGTTAATTGATTAAACAAAATCATATTTGCCCTTATCAACAAAATTGTCATTGTGCAACGCTCGTCATGTCCTGCTCATCAACGCAAATATCTTATCTGTCTTCTGGCTCTATGATAACTTCATGTCGAAACGACATGAATACAATTCCGGTCAAAATAATAGTAGTGCTTTTCATACGATGCAAATACTCAATATTTGCATAACTCCTTTTATAACCCATTCTGTTTTCTTTCTGCTGAAAATAAAAATCTTAGAACAAATCATGAAAATAAATACAAATTTAATTTTAACAAACAACAAATGGATGAAATAAAATACTGTTACATATATACATATATATTTTAAGTACATTTTTTACATATTTCTGCACTACTTTTATTTCGACCGCAGCTGTATATGTACATATAAATTACCCGTTTCGCCTGTTTCTATGTTTGACATATGTCATTCGGTCAAGATTTGGTGTCTCTTTGCAGGCACTGCTGGTTCTGGTTTTAGCTTATAGTTCTTGTTTTGCTCGCTCTTTCTCTCTCGCTCTTTCGCTCTCTCTGTGTGTGTCCGTGTTTCTCTATGATAAAGATGCATTTTGCTTCCTTTTTCTGCTCGCAATTGTTATTATAGTCTTTGGGGTCTGCTGCTGTTGTTGTTCTTTGTTCTGTGTCGATCAGCGTCAGATATTTTGCGTTGGTCTTTTAGTTGTCGATGAACATTGAAACTAGTCGCGTCAGCAGAAGAGGTAAAGTTCCAATTTGGATGTTTGTTAAAAAATCTCTTTCGCTCTCTCTAACTCTCACTTCAACCGGTTGCAAAAGTGTCTATGCATATTATTCGCCTGCATTTTCGTGTACAGTACATGCCCATAATATTGGACCTGATCAGATTTTTTTAAATCAGTGCCACAAGCTGTACGACTGTGTTGTGATATACATACCTACATACATACACACATAATTGTGTAGAATTACAACCAACATACATCTTTCTTTTGGTTCTCTTCTTTTTTCATATTTTCTTTGCAAACATTTGCGCCCACTTGTTGTTGTCAGTCGTCATCATCGGCGTCGTCGTCCACTTGGTTCCCGAGGGCAACATGAAGCCGATTAACAGCCATAATTACAGTGGCGGCGAGAATAGTGCATCCAGAATGCGTCGCAGACCCATACGTAAGCTATTTTTATCACTGTTATTTTATTTGTTATCCTTATTTATAGACACCACGAATGTTTTTGCATTTAGTTTTAGTTGCATTTACATCATACTACAAAATTTTAATTTAATTAAATGCCCTGATTACATTTTCTTTGGGTTTCGGTTAGCATGCTATTTTAGATTTTGAAATACATACATAAATACATACTGGCACACATACACAAACGCGTGCGCACATACACAAATAAATTCACAGCTTTAAATGCATGATTTATTTCAAACATTCTTAAATAAGTATTTGGTACTTATAAGTTTTTAATTTAATTAACTATCATGCCTGCAATTACATTTTCAACTCATTATCACTTACATTTTCGCGTAAACGCATTTTGTTGTTGTTACAAAAACTATTTACTACAAACACTTTGTTAGCGGCCTTCTTCCAGTCATTGCCATTGTCGGCTATTGGCTTCGCAGTCGCTGTTGACGCACCGGTGCATAACGGACTCCCCAACACAGCTGTTTAAGTGGTCGATGCTTGCGTGCGCCCATCTTTGTATATATGAGAGAGGGAGAGATTGCTTCAAGTGTTCTTTGACACCTGCGATTTTATTGTATCGAAGATTTGATTTTTATCTGATTCAAGCGCATCGCGCAGCGCCTTGCGTTGGCATCATTTGCGTTCTCGTTCCCCTAAGGGCTTACTTGAGGCGGATCTGCACGTTTCGTGCCTTTCTTTCACTCTCACGCAAATTATATTTGAGATTCATTCACTACAAAGTCGCTCGAGCTCGTTTGTGTTTGTCACACTCTAGGTATACCTTGAATACACAGTTGTTATTTTTCTTGTAATTTGTCCTCACTGCCAATTATCCCTGTTGAGATAAAAAATTAATATGAAATTTTACTTGAAATTTTTGGTTATAATTATAATTCCATAATTAAAAATTCCTTTTGAAATATATTCATATATTCAAGTTGGTATTATCGATATTTCAGACTTTTTATTTATATTTATATAAAATAATAATAAAAAGGTGTGCTAATAGGACACATAAGCGAGCAGAGAATTACATAATTCGCTATTGTGGAGCCCATTTTCATTTGTGGTTCATTGTCTATTATTGTTATAGTTATTATTATTATTATTTTTGTAGTTGTCGCTGCTTGCAAGTCAAATGACTGTGTCAATTAGCTGGTTGCTATGCGCTTATATGTGGGCGCGTTGACATTTTGACAGAGCAGTTTGACTTTTGATGCTCAGCTTCTCGTTTGCCGAAATTCGCAAAGCTTCGACGCTAGGTTTTTGTGTGTGTGTGTGTGAGTGTATAAGTGATAATATGCGAAAGATTGAGAGCGCAAGTCGAGTAAAGAGTGCGCGTGTGTTAAGTTTGTATACATAGAAAACAACAGATTATACAGTAACTGTTGCTGGCGCTGCTACTGCTACTGCTGATGCTGGCCAACAGCGTTAAAAGCAAGACCATTTATTTGTGAGCAGCCACAACGCTGTCTGCGTCACAGTCTACATTCAATTAGCGCAGATAGCGCCACATAGACAACGTTGAGCGGCGAATGTGAATTAACATTATCATCGATGATTGCCACTAATCGTGCTGCTATATATGAAATGCAGTTATAGTAGCCAAGTTACTTTCAAATATTTCTAATTTGTCTCTGGATGCCATGGAAAGGTTTCTGATGCTGGGCGGACGGGGTCGCAAACGCAGCACAAACTGCGACTGTGCCCCACTGCTGAACAGTGACAATGAAGCTGCCAACGACAACGATGAGAGCGATAGTGCGGCAGGTACGTTTAAGATCCGAGTGTTGGCAAGCGACAATGCCGCATGCCCAGGGATCTTTTGCATCCAAATGGTTGGTAAATATAAATACATATGTATATATGTGATATAAATTGGTAGATAATTTTGTTTGGTTTGCAAGGCTAGTAAACCAAGACTAAATCTAAACAAGTGTAAAGACTTTAAATTGTTCTATGTGAGAATAAAACTTAAACTTTTAAGTAATTTTCAAGACTTCATCGCTTAAGGCCAGTGTTTTTCATATAATTTGGTTAAATTTGTCGAATGTTTACTGTCTGTGATTATTCAGAGAAACGCTCTGGTTGTATATATGTATGTTAGCCTGTAGAACACTTGAGCTAATGATAAAGTTTATTTATCAGCATCTAAGATTGTTCGCGGTCTCACACACACACACAGTATTTTCCAGATAAATAGTTTGATAAAACTGGTATTCTAATTGGAGAATTTGCATCTCTAAAAAATATATCCGAGCATACTTTTGGGCATATTATAATTTGATATCGATTTGTTTGAGCAATTATTTTGTATACCCCTTTAAAAAGGTATTCGAAAATCGATGGAAACCATAAAGCAGATTAAGATAGCTTGGCTTGCAATATACCCATTAAATGGCGTACAACGAGTAAAATGGATTTATTTATTTATGTAAATAGGAAAAATTTAGCATATTAAATTTAATAGCTGGTTAATAACAGATTTAATTTTTATTTTATGCACATATGCTTATCGTAGTTAGCATCATATAATATATCTTTATTTATATACCTAGATACCGATCATAGTATATAGGCATTGTAAAAATATCATCTCGCAATTTTAGAGCTGCAGTTACCAAACTTGATCGAAAATTACTAGGAACCTTCTTTAATAATTTTTTCAGCTTCTCCCAATATTGTTCCCAATATTACCAAAAGCCCATATCTCCCGTTAAGAGCTTCAGTTGCCAAACTTTAGTACTAGGGATCTGTTCCAACCATTTTTGGTAGCCACACATCACCTCCCTTAAAAATTCGCATATGCCTAAATCTACTGTAATTTAAAAGGCGAAATTGGATGGTATTTCTTGGCTACACCCAACCTGTTTATTTCTACCTGTTACCCGGTGTTACTTATAATATCAAAGTATTTCGCAGTCGGTTACGTCCGACAGTAGGTATCTTTCTTGTTTTTATCTTTTGTATGTATAATTTTAATTGTTTGTTGCGCACATTCTGACCAAATGCGTACTCGCAATTGGGCAGACCGTGCGCCGCTGCTCTCTTCCAAATTGTGATTTATCAGTTAACGTTGAGTCATCCAAAGCAACCCGTTTCCATTTCCCATGCCGAGCGCATCGTCATATATATATATATGTGCTATTATTGTTGAACAATAATTTCCTTGAATTTCTCTTAATTATTGTATTGCTGATTACACATTGATAAAAGTTTTTATTATTACCATGTTTGTTCTTTTTGTCAATTTCAAGACCATACTTCGGTGGAAAACGTTCCCAGTGAGACGCAATTCTGTATCGTAAATGATATGGAGTCGAGTGTTCGAGGGAATCAGCTAATGCTTATTGTCAAAACAATGTAAACAATGCCCAAATACATTGCGACATTTCTTATTTTTAAATCTACACTCAGTACTCGGTAATTTCGTCAGGTTAGGATCTGATTAGGGAGATATTGTTTTTAAATTTGCAATTTGAGTATGCGAATTAAGTTTACTTTATTTTTTGGATATATTTATATCGCTAATCGAAATTTATTGGATATAATATTGATCATATGTAAAACTTTTCACCAAGCTTCTTTAAAAAACTCGATAGCTAAGATTTGAGCTCAGCTTTTATATAGATTAACTGACGGCTCAATCAATAATTGGTTTTTGGTTAATGGCTCTGATTAGAGGTTTAGCCTCCAAGTTGCCCTAGGCAATCGTGGCCCATAAGCGTACTGATAAGCCATTGCTGCAAACTGAGCATTATTATTTCTAAATATTCCAATGAAAATATGAGATACAATTTAGTTAAATTATAACAAATTTTATATGTGCTGTGGCGCCTGTTTATCGGTATATTGTGGCTTGTTAACACTTTTTTCCATTTGCTTTTTATTGATGTTATCTAATTGTACATGGGCTACGTATATTTACTTGCCCCAACTGAAGGCTCAGGGTTAAGGTCATTTTTGTTGTTCTTATTCTTGAGAGTGATTGAATTGTTTGCTTACTTACTTGTACTCCAGTGTATGTAACTATATATATGTATCTGTAACTATATATGTATTTGTATCTGTTTGTGTACGTATGTGTGTGCGTGTATCTGAGTATCTGTGTGACTGAGTTACCTCTTCACATACTAATCAAATCAAACGACGCGTCTCGACGAGCATAATTTAATTATTAACTGGTTTATTGACGAATCAATGTAAACACACACACACACACACATTCACACAAGGAAGTAATTGCTTTGATCGCCCAAAAAACCAAGTTTTATGGCAAATTACAATAGTATATTGTATATAATTGTATTTGTAACAGTCTTGTAGATAATTAATAAATACTAAAGATTCAAGATTCAAGATACGCCTTAATCGAAAGGTCGCAATGAAAGGGGTACTCCACATGTAGGCTAGATGGAAATCGTTTTGATTGATTTGCAGCTTTAGCTGGAAATAACCGATAAGACATTTGAAAGCAAGCCACTCAATGTTTCCGTTAAGCGCGAAATGAGTTGGCCACTTAAAGGGTGTCAAAGCGCAAGATCAGCAAAATGCCACTTGACAAAAGACGGCAGCTCTTTAAATATTTACATTAAGTGTCCCAATGTTTTGTTGAAAGACATCAGTTGTTTATAATATTTTTGAGTGTGTATTGCTTTTGTTATTATTATAAATTGTGGTGCCTGCAGAATATATATTGCGTCCCATTTTGAGCTAATAGGTTCTTCTCCATCTCCTTCTTCTATCCCCATCTCCTGCACGAATGCTAGATTCTTTGTTGGTTTTGCGGCTTCTATGATCTTAAAGCTTAAAAAATGCTGCGTTTTTTAGGATTTGCATTGAGAATTCCTTCTCGCTTTTACAAAACCTGCATAGGTCGCTATTATAAAGACTTAGTTTAGCCAAATGACAGTCGCTTAGTTCTCCTTCTGAGTTTGTTGTAAATTCTATATGTACAAATATATACAGATATATATATATATATATATATATATATATATATATATCCTTGACTTTACAATAATTTCGGATATTTCGCAACCCCACGTACGGGTACTAAAATATTAAAAAAAAAGTAACAGTTCGGCATCGAAATACCCTATAACGAAAAGAAATACTATTTACAGCTGTCAGAAATAAGTTCAATTCACGGTTCGGTTTTAAGTAAAGCAATGTTAGAGTGAATAAAGGAAAGTTAAGGTCAGTAGGATTTTTTGAAACCATTTATAAATACATATTCGTATATCACAGATTATTTGGAAGTCGTATACAGACACTTTAGAAATGGTAAGTGAGGCTTGTTGCGTGCATATATTGTATGTGTGTGCGTGTGTGTGTGTGCGCGCGTGCTCGTCAGAGGGGCAGAGGGGATTAACAGTGATTCAAAGTTGCCACTTGAGTTTGATTGCCTCGATTGAGCGTTTATTGTTTACTTAAATCTATACACGCAGTATTTTTTATCTGAATATCAGGTATCTCAAGTGTCACCCAGAGTATTCGAACAGCAGTTAACTGATTTTTCAAAATCTGATTTCTCTTTGCGTCAGTATCGTTACTACTTAAGTCTTAACTTCTGATAACCATTATCATTCATTTATTTTTTCCACGATGTTGTTTGAATATAAATCATCATATGGACCCCTGGACATTGGCAGTGGCAATCAAGATTAGATCGAAACCAATCTATTTTTCAGTATCAGCTGGGATTATTTTGAAAAACAAATCGATTAAAATTTCTTAATAACGCGATTATCTTCAGAATGTTATCTTCTTGCCTGTACAATTTTTCATAACTTTCTCTTAATTCAACTTTCGTTCCGAGTAATACGTGATTCTTGCGATGATTTATCAAATCTCGTATCGATGCTATGAAACTTGGGCCACGTAAAAGTCACACAATGTTTATTTTTTTAGAAAAGGCAACCGATAAATTTAAAATACAATTAAAACGTAGTTATTGTAACTTGTTTGTTATAATTTATTGTAATTGAATTCTGAAAGCAAAATTGAAATGAATCAATGTTGAAGCCTGTCTTATATTTGAATTCATTGTTTTATTATTCATTTAGCAAAGAATAACAAAATGAACAAAATATTTCCATTTACTGGATGTTTGGCATATTGGAATCCGGCAGTAACTGCACTTAAGTTGATATAATTTAGTGACATTTATCTTACGAAATATAGGAGCTTCGTCTTACGAAATTTCGTCTATAAAAATGAGGGGAATCCCTACTGAATGTGGAATTTTCAAAAATTGATTTATCTGATTCGTGATCGTGGCAGAAAAGGCGGCTTAATATTTATTGTGCTTGACAAAACTGACTTTAACTGTTTGTGAATATTCATTTGCATACCTGATAAAAATCACATTATTTAAAAATTGTATTTATTGGCGCTGATCATACATGACTCAAGCTAATAAGTATTCCAAATACTTTTGTTATGTGACCTAAGAACAGGTGTTTTCCAGATGTACTTAAGTGTTTATTTAAAGTAGTTGGAAACTTTGAACATATAACTAGGGTAATATTATTATTAATAATTAATAACTGAAGAACGCGACGGTTGCTACTTCACTTTGAGTGGACAGAAGAGACCCTTCAAAATGCTAGTTGGTATGCGATGGTTTATCCTCAGTGGCAAATATTCACTTTGCTACCTTCGAGATGTATGCAACACAAACAAAATGCTGACGTAACATGTGCCACCAATCGAAAGTTACCTAAAACACAATTAAGCACTTTACATCTGTCAAATTGGCTTGGAACGCAATAATGCATATGGCAATTGCCACTACTAATTCGGTTCGATGCCGCATAGCATTTGCCTATAATAAATTGAACAGTTGCAAGTTCAAGTTGAAGGTTTCGACTGGTCAAATGGGGCGGCTGCGGAAACATTTGCATGCTGCCGTATCGTCAAACAGACAATGATTGTTGAAACGTTGATATTTGATCGGTGATCATCGTCGGCAGTTGATTGACCATTATCCAACAATTTTACAATTTGTTTGAACGTCGATCACTCACCCACCGCCACCGGCCACCGGCCCCCTGTCTCTGTCTTTGTCTGCTTGTCAATTGTCTGTCGATAAACAAATACGGCTAAATGCCATACAAATTGTTCTAGTAATTCACTGCAAAGTTGCCACCGCCACACGTACCGAAAATAAAAGTAAATAAAAGTCGAGAGAGAACGTTGCTGCTGCAGTCGGGCGACTGCGAAATACAATGAATACCTTCGGCATCAAAGTATGGAAGAAAACAAAAGTACACCGTGTGTAAATCCCCGCCTCGCCCCGCACCGGCCCCGGCAACAACTTCGCTTCAATCATCCCATTGGCAGGTGAGCACAGCAGGCGGCATCTGATAAGCGGTCATACAAAAAAGATACGTGCAAGTTGCTTTTGTGCATTTCCCAACTGTTTCCGCATTTGTATATCTCAGGGGACCTTTTATCGCGGAGACGGCACCTAAATGCTTGATCCGATGCACGTAAAGTCCCCGAGTAGGGTTTTTTTTTTTGTTTTGTATCTTTCGCAATCTTCCCAGTCTTCGTCTATCCTGAGCCGCAGATGTATTCTGTGGCTAACTAAATCATAATCCAATTATCTTAAATAAAAACTTTTTTTATGCCTTAATTATTTATTTGAATATATTCCATTTTTATATTTTATTCCATTGGTAAATTTAAAGCAAATTGCGTCTAATCTGATAACCCGAAAAAGAATTGATTTAATTGAGAAATATAATCGAGAATAAATGTATAATATGTGCTCATATTGACATTAATTATAATAATGGAATCATTGTTTACTAATTTTATGTTTATCATTAATAGATACAGTTTTTGTTGGTCATCTATTTGTTTGTTGATCTTATTGATTGCTCTTATTATCAACGTGCCAATTATTTATAAATATTTATTTATGGCACTACTTGTTGCCGCCTCTCCACAATATTGCTAAGAGTCTCTTCCCAATCTTCCACCACTTTGCATTCGCAATTATATATAGATATATTTGAAATTAATAAAAAACAAAACCACTTCAATCTACATCCTGCAGCAAATACATTCTTGAGATGATTTCAGACATACCAAAAATAAACCAACAGATTTGCTTATTATTAATTAAGGCCGCGGGCCTTCAGTGCGCAAGCGAGATGGCTAGAGAAATGGGAAATAATCAGCAGTTTTGGAGGTACGCATATCAATTATCCGGATGCGAACAAGCCAGTTTGTAAATTTTTTTCCCAATACATAAACCAATATATATATATATTTTTGTTGTATTTTGGCAACAATTTTTTGTCCATTTTTTTTTTTGTATTCATTGAACGTGTGCGTCTTTACATACATGCATACATACATACATTGTTTATAACAATATGCTTAAAACAATTGTTTGGCCGCATAGCGTGTGTGTGTGATTGCCTCTCAGTAGTGCGTCATTTTTGGGGGCATGGCATTTTATTGTCAGTCTGAATAGTTAAAACGCTTTTCATGTTTTTCTCGCTCAAATCGGCGAAACTGTCAAGCGGAGGGTATTAACTGATCTGTCGATTTACATCTGGTTGTTATTCATGCCTATTTCATATTATAATTGACTTTTGGGAAGAAAGGGGCGTGAATAACAAATAGTTTTTAGCAATATTGCAGCTCAATTGCATTTCAGGTGTGCAACACTAAATTATATGCCTAACGCAGGGACGTGCTCGTAGTTGCTTTAAACCATAACTTATCTAGTACGCAAATTAACTCATTAACCAAACATGTTTACTGCTGGACAAATATGGTTTTTTAAATTTATTTTCCCTTTTTTTTTTTAATTATGATAGGTTGTTCGTTGGTTTTGGTGCTTAACTTTCTGTTAGTTATCGTAGACGGGTTGGTCGTAACTCTTTGGTACTGAAAATAATGATGAATCAACTAACTGTCAAAATGCGACGATTGTCAAAGCGACAAACCGAGCCGAGTGTCGTCGGTTCGACAAAATGTCGTTCGAGTTCTAACGGTGTGCACGACAGTGCTGCGTCGCTGCCGACGCCGATGCCAGCGCAGGCAGCATTTTCATTCATTGATCTTGTCGTAGGAGGGTTTTTTTTTTACGTTGTTGATTACATTGCCTTTTGGCTTTGGCTTAAATAATCTTGTCGTCGTCAACTAAAATTGATTGCTATTGATAATAAATCGCCAGCCGCGAAGTCGGCGTCGTTATCGTGCTGCACTTCTGAGAGCAAGAAAGTCTTGGCCAGCTGCTTATCAGCGACGTCTCTGGCCGGTAGGCTCGGAGTTTAGCAGGCTGCCTGCCAGCTGATTGTCGGCCGTCGGCCGTCGAACGTTGAGACGAAGTTGTTCGCCGCTTGGCTTATTGATTCAGCCAGATCGGTTGCGCTGTTGAGTTTGCGCTCAGCGATTTGACTGGCCGTCGCTGTCTCTGACTCTGTCTCGGTCGCTGTCTCTGTCGGCGTCGCTGCGCCGCTTAATGAAACGCTTTGACGCGTTATAATAACAAGTGTTTGCCGTCTTTGGACATTCAGTGTACGATATCCCGGCGTACGGTGCAGACGACGCCGTCAAAGAGCGAGAGAGTGCTCAATAATATTACAGAAAAAAGAAAAATTAAAAATAAAAAAAACAAAGCTTATCAAATCAAAATAAGTTTACTAAATTACAAAAATCCCATTTACGGAAACTGCACGACGAACCCTTTGTCACGAATTTCATTGTGTTTTTTGTTGTTTTTGTTTGTGCGAAAGCTATTAAGTAAAATTAAGAAAAGAAAAAAACAAAAACTAATTTAAAAAGATTTAAAAAAAATCCAATAAGTGCCGAGCTCGAGATCGCGCCGAAACTAACGTCAAATTTCATGTGTCGCTCAAAAACTACCGCTTAAAATTTAAACTCAGTGCCAGTGTGAAGCTAATAGCTGCTGAAGTAAGCCCAGAGAAATCTATATAAAAGAACATGAAAGTTAAAAGAAAAAAATGTACTGCCAGTATGCATACTTGTTGTATGTATTATGAGGCTGGCAGTGGATCGGCAAGCGGAAATCAATGAGAAATGTGCAGCACATTTAACGCATAATTGGCAACAGCCATCTGAAGTAATGGTATAAATATAATTACCCAACTAACTAACTTTGCTGCCCAGAGAAGAATTGGAATATTTTAGAAATACTCCGGGATGAATTAATGGAGAGACTTTAAATAGAAAAAGCAACGATTTTTTTTTTAGTCGATATTAATTTTCCTTCCACTTTGATTTAAAGCCGGTTTATTTCTCCCCACCTGTTTCAAGTGATTTCTTAAGCGTTGGCATTCGTAGCACCCTTCTTATTATTATATTCTATCTTATTGGTATTTAAGTACTTTCAGAACTCGTCAGGTCGAATCTAAAGCTCACCTTCGATATTCCCAGCTGGTGGTGACCTTAAAAAATGCAACACAAACTGCTAAAAAAAAATACAGTAATTAAAAGTAAATCTTAAAAGCGATTCTTTATTTCTATATATAAATGTTAATTAACAAAAAAACAAAAAATGACCGCAACAAATTCGCATGCAATAAATTATAAATAATAGAAAAGCAATTAAAATGCTTTGCGGCTTAATATTAAACATAATAAGTTAACAGTATATATATATATATTTGTATATATATATAAATGCAAGTTTAACATGCAGATCCGATATGGCTGCCCTTTGCCAAATTGAAATTGAAATGGAAATTAGAGTGAAAAAATACCACCTCAAATAAAACAAAAGGAACCGAAAGGCAAAGGCAAGACCTGCAACTAAAACAAAACATTTAATTAATGCATAGTTAATGTTAATTTGCACAACAAAAAAGAAGCCAAAACAAAAAAAAAAACAAAAAACATTTGTACAACATACAAATAATAATAATGATAATCATAATAATTAATTAATTTATGTTGCTGGCATTTCGTTTTCATGGCCAAATTGCATTCAAGTCTGTTGTTGCTTTTGCAGTCGTGCCTGCCATAACACACAGCCAAGTGTGTGTGTGTGTGTGTGTGTGCGTGTGTGTGTGCGTGTGTGTGTCTTATGCCTTACCATATTCGATGGCTCGCTTGGATTGCCTGGGGTCACCGAGGCGGCTGATATTGCCTCGGCCGCTAATTACTCAAGTTCTGTGCTTAGTTTCAGTTGTTTGGCCCCAACATTATTATTATGGTGTTGGCATTGCGAGTGTCGATATTATTATGGTCAATCAGTCTTTCAACTTTGCCTCTAGGTTCTGTTACCCGCTATAGTTTGTCCGAGTAAACGATCTTCTTTAGACATAATCACCAATACGGCAGTTGCCAGCTTTAATTTTATCGTCACTTGGAACTGTCATTAGTCTCGCTAAGTGGAAACCAAAAAAAAAAAAAAACAAACCATAGAGAAATAAAAATGTAATGTGTGCAATTTCTCATTATTATTATTATTATTATCATTACATTTTCTTTGTTGAACTGCTGCGTGCTGCTAATGAGCCAGGTCCCCACGCCTTAACTTTGCCATATAGTCAGCCCTGTGTCTGGCTTCCCTAGGCTGCACTCCGTAATACCCATCAAATGACAATGCTTTTAGATGTGTATTACATTTAGCTCTAATGTAAAGTAACTTTTTTAAATAATACCACAAATAAAACGAATACAGTTTATTCTGTATTTTATATTTATTTTTACAAAAGTTTGGGTCGTTGCCACTGATAAGCCCCGATTAGATTTGATTCCACTTAATTTATAGACTTCTTGCAACGAAAACAAAGAACCCAAATTGAATTATTATTTATGTTTTTTCCAGTTAAGCTATGTTGAATATAAATATTGCTTTTAGCCACTTGGCAGATGTGAAATGATTATGCCATTTCGGCAGTTTGCAATTGCACAAAAAATCACACACACACACACACACACACACACACATACACACAGTTGTTGTTATTAGTCGGAAACCATAATGATTAGATTGATGCCAATACAAACGTCTGTTTGTATGTTTATTATTGTACATCAGCGATGTACATATGTACATATGTATGTATGTATTTCTTTGGACTGTGTGAACATACTGACTCTGTTTGTTATTGTTTCATTTTTGTGGCTGTTGTCAAGTTGAATGACATTTGATACAGTTCCAGTTCAGGTTTTATTTATTTTCAATTTTTTTTTTTGATAAAATTTTGGTTATGTTGTATTGCATTTGACACTTTTTTTCAAGTTGATGACGTAGTTAAGCAGAAAAAATTAGGTTGTTTAGGTCGTGCAAATAATAATATGTTATTTGTATTTTTTATTTATTGAACTTTTTTCTTTTTTTTGATTGCTTCATCTCGCTTTATTCAGTAATTTATGACGCTGGAACTATAAATAAATCAAGTTGGCCAAATAACAATAATCATAATGTCCATGGCTCAGAATCCGGTGATTTCTCCTGCGTCATCAGAAACGCCTCAGCAACAGTTTATTGTTGTTTAGACTTACGGATATATATATATATATATATATATATATACTATGTTATGCATGTTATTTTTCCCGAATTTGTGTATGACATATAATTAATAAATACAAGCAACACTCAAAAACTTGTTGTCAAATAAATGGCAATAAAGTTAAGTGAATCAAAATTAAATAGGCAAACATTCAAACTCAAAATGTTTCAATAGAAAGGCTCTTTGTGTGCGAGGCGTTAAAACTAATATAAGCATAAAATATGGTATTATGTAAATGTATATTTCCAATTAGCATATCGCTCATTTTAAATCCAAGTGTCCACTGTACACTGTACACAGTACACAGTAAAAACAGTTTGTTAGTTTTGCTTATAATGTTTTCATTTTCGGCAATCTGTTCACAATTTTCTATCATGTACGGATTTATTCAAGCTTTGTTTTAAGGTTCGTTTACATCAAAAAATTCAAATGTAAAATGCTAATTGGAATATAAATATAAGTATGCGCAGTATATATATATAAATTAGTTGGCACCTATATGCAACAAAGACAGCTGTCCCATTCAACTCATCGCAAAACAAATCAACTCAAATCAACTCAAATCAAATCAACTCAATTCCATTCAACTTGAACGACAACTGTTTAAACTTCGAGATGTTGGCCAGATGTTGTCGCTTCACGTGCTTTGGACTCTACAATTTGCATATGTGCAGGTTTTATATCAATGGAATGGAAATATTACGTAGCCGACACGTTGCTTACACGTTTTAATACCCATGCTATGAATACATAATTAGTAGATGCACAAAGGGTGTATGGGGAAAATCACAAATATTTGTTCATGTTGATGGTACAAGTTGATAAAATTGCCATAATCTATCCGTATAATTTTCTCGATTTATATTACACACTTAATATATCCATTACATATTTGTAACAGATGAAACAGAAATTTATATGGAAACATCGCTGATTGAAGGGCTTATATATATACATATATAAATATGCGTATGCACAGATATTTACTGCTTATGCAGCCTCTATAGAGAGACCACACTGTATTCTGTAATTCCACATGTCTAATTTATGCAATTTAAAATAATAATAACTCAAGAACCCAAATTAAAAGTAACTCGCGCGTCGTTCATAAATTAACGCGTTCAGACAACTGCAATCCAAAGCGTTTAATCATAGCCTGGGAACTATGCGCTTATACTACATAAATATATATATCTATATATATATATATATCTGCCTGTGCACACATATATAAATAGACGACTTCTAAGCTTTGGCTTAATCACAATAAATGGAAACAAATCGAAATTAGCAGACGGCGCACATTTGGCTCACGTTTTGCAAATTAACAAAATTGCGCTTAAACAAATATCTCAGACATATCCAACATATGTCGTATTACGGGGTCTTAGCTCTATTTCAAGATGCAAGACGACAATCGAACCAATTGAGTAAAGCTGAGATTTATGTGACAAATTATTTATACAAAATTAAATATAGATTCTTTTATTAGCACTCGAAACAAAATACTTTTATTTTGTGAATAAAATTAAATAAATAATTAACATATCGTGGACTTTATGTCGTAGCTTTTACTTTTTATTATGCCAGAAGCAAAAAACTAGCTTAGCAATAATTTTTCTTCTTTTTTTTTACTTTTTGATCTTTGTTGATTTGGCATTGCTTTATCGGTTGGAATAAGAGGTTTTTTTGTCGATGCCCATTTGTAATCTAATCGATGCAGGTGTTGAATGTTTAATCGAATGCCAACCGAGTCTTTTTTTTACACTCGTTCTTACGTGTCAAAAATATTCAAATCTCTTCAATCTGTTAATGCATATATTTCTCATGATTGTCAATAATAAATACGGTTAAAATCTTAATGGTTCTTTTACCCATATTGTGCAGGTAGCCAAATGAATTATTTATCTAATTTCTTCATGCTATTCTTTTATTTAAAAACTGTTTCCAAATATATTTCATTGGCGGGGTTTTTTCTTTACATTTGCTCTTGTATCTGGGTTTGTTTTTAAATTAAATTTCTAAAAACCCCTTAATCCAGATGAATCTCCACCTAAAAATCACCAAAACCAGAAAGCAGACAAATCGGCAAAACATTTGCCATTGGGAATAGGCCAGATAAATCCATTAGTGTATCTGCAACAACTGTTGCTGCATAAGAAACAGAAACAGAAATATATATATATAGGTATATATATGTATATACTTAATTATGTATAGAAGATTCTACGGCGTATAATCAAACAAAAAAAAAAAAATTAAGTGCATTTGTATGCGTGAGAGCGTTTGTCAGTCAATTAAAGCTGAAAAGATAATTACACAAATTGTGTAGTCATCGCAAATGTTCCGCATCTAAAATCGAAACTAAATTATTATGTGCCAATTGAATTGAGTAAGCAAAACAATAACATTCGTAACATTTCAATTGAAAACCTCCGTTTTGTTTGTTTGATCAACCATTTAGTTTAGTTTTAGTGTGAGTGATTTTTGTCAATTTTTACATTTACTCAATTTTTTCACTTGTCTTTGAACTTGAATGTGGCTTGGAAATGTTCGCATTGTTAAATTGTCGTCGTTGCTGTCTTTTGATACTATCATTTGTTCTATGATAATATTATATGTTTATCAGTGCAAAACTCATTAGGAAAATCATTATAAAACTAGTTATATTGATGGCAATCACTTCTTGGCATTGTGCATGCCCTGAATGATGAATGTCTTCTTGTGGTCAGGGCAGTCACTTCAATGTGTCAATTTCAATGTCTGTGAGACAGCGGTTTGAGTGATAAGCATTCAATTAATCGCGATAAACGCACTTAAAGTCACAAATTGATATATTATCGCACTCAAGTGTCTTTCACATGCAAGGACAAAAACACACACACAAACACACACTAAAATAAAAACACACACACACACAAAGAACATTGGGAATATCAGAAGTATTCTACAAGCAATTGCGAACTTAACTTTTCAAATATTAAAATATTTCCTGCCAATGATAGAATTGTGCTTATAAAGCCTGCAACACTCATGTTTAACTAAACCCAACAATTTTTACCATATCAACTCAACTAAACTCAAAAATTCATTCAACAATGGGGGTTTCCATTTATCGGGTATTACTTGCTTAGATTAGCCTCAACCTCAAGTGTTTAATCAATATTACAGGAATTTGCTTGTACAAACGCTCTTCCAAGTAATAGTACTGAAATAATTTTCCCATTAAATATAAATATTTTTATTGCATAAACGACTTAAACTGATTAGATTATGTTACCTTTTCAAAATTAGATTTTTAACTGTTTTTTTTTCATTCAATCACGTGAGACTTATTTTTAATTTTTGTGTACTTTATTCTAAGTCGTCAAACGTAGAATTGGAATGAATTCTCCAAACATTAAATTTTTGTTGCAATTTAATTTGATTTGTGATTTTCAATCAATTTTCGTTTACCATCTATGCTGAAAGGGTTCACAAATATTTAGTACGTGAAACGAATGTATATTTGAATTAATATATTTATATTGGAATTAATTCAGGTATTGTCTCATTTATTGTTGCTCATTAACATTTATATATAATTAACATTATATAGAAATCGCATAAATCAAATTATTGAGGGTCCGTTCGAAACTTATCGCTGAATTATTAATTTTTCACTTTTTTGCTACTGCAATTTATGTTTTATTCCTTTGATTTATATTTATTATTGGGTATTTTTTTGTGCGATGAGCTTTTGTCGTGCGACCGAGTTTTTGGCATTGTGCTGATAAGCATGGCAAGCAGATCTGCTGAAAGGTTTGTTGGCCAACTTGGTTGTCGCAACATCGATTGGTTGGTGTTCCAAATCTAATCGTATAAGCTGTCAAAAGTCCATAAACTTGAAAACGCCAGCCATATCGATGCAGAGCCCGACAATTATCGGTTGTTCGATTAGTTGGATTAGTTGCATCGGTACCACAACGAGACGCGTTGGTTGGTTGTTTGTTTGTTGCAGCTGCATGTTTTTTTTTCACGTTAGCACACATTCGGATGGCCGAAACTGGTTGCGTTTCAATGCGCCGTTAAATGTTTTCATTTATGCGAATGCAAAATGCGTGGGCCGGCAAACTTGATTCAAAGCAAACAGGTCCCTTCCCAACAACTTCCCAACAGTCGGCAGAAACAATTTGGAAAACAAAATTTTGTAAAAAAAAAAAAAAATCTCTATTGCTGTCTGCTGGCCATAGACAAACTAGAAAATATATGGTATTTAAGTGAGGCCAAGTAAATGAAAAATATATAGCCATTTAGCCATTTAGGCTGCCTTTCGATTTTTTTTTTACTGTGCGGAAGTGTAATATGTTTAATGCTTGAGCAGGGCAAAACCTAAAGCAAAAATTTTGCCGTAACGAATTTATTTCGTATTTTTTTTTAAATGTTTTCTTCGGTTTTTTTTTTTTTGTATATTCATTGATTTCCGGCGTTGCAACATTTTTTTACTTATACATTTGGAGTTCTACAAATTAACAAATACCAAATAATAATAACAAGAACAACAATATATGAACCTTATATTGTTGCTTGCAGCCATATCAACGGTCCGGTGACTAAAGCTCTGTCCTCACAGCCCCCTCCCAAAACAATATCATCCCGCCATCCCCACCCGCCTCGAAGAACAGGACGCACAAGATCGAACTGGACGCATTACACAGGACTTGATATACTATTTAAACACGCACACACACACCCACACCCACACATACACACACGCATACAATGTAAACCAAAGGCCTTTGGATTTTTCTATAAAATTTTTATTCAATTTATATTCTTCAAATATTCTCTTAAAAGACAGTTAAATATTATCAAAAATATAAGCAAAAAAAAAAAAAAAAAAACACACATCAGCTCACATTCATCTATAAATTATAATTTTATTTATTTAATCAATTGCAAAAATATAAGTAAATGAAATTGTGTGATATTTCGATTTTGTTCAGTGATAGTTCCAATCAAGAACCTTAAGCAAACGGCGAATATGCCAAAAACGTTGAGGCAACATAACAAATAAAAAAAAAATTAAAAATAATAATATCAATATTAAAATAAAAAACCAAATAGACATACAAATATATATTTAAATATTATTGCACCTCAATTAGTTGCAAGTATTTGTGTTATTGTTTAAATATATCGATGTCTAAATGAATATTTCTTTTTAGTAAGAAAAAGTTTAGTTTAAATATTATTTAATGAGTTTCCATTGCGTAGCTGAGAATACTCACAAGAAACACACACAGTCGCAATTTTGGCTTTGACTTTCGCTGCAACACACGCTTGAAGCGAAGTACACCCACAAACACACACACACACACACACACACATACACACACATACCAACACACCCACACGCAATCCAACTCAAAAGCGATCAATGCAAAAATGTCGCAACCAAACGAACCGCAGACGCCAGACGTGCAACACAATCAGAACACAATCACACAAACAGACAGCACAGATTATCAGAACACATCCCACACACCACCCAGCAACCAATCCATACCAAATGAGCTGAAGCAGCGACAGATAGCCTCGCTCTCACCGCTGAATGTGCGACGACTTTCCTCTTATGCCGCTCACAATGATGCCGCCGATTTTGGGGCTGACGATGGTGTGGCGCCACCATCGTCCACAACCATCACAATCAATACGATCAGCAACAACAACAACAACAATAACACCACCAACACCTACAACAACAACAACAATAACAACAACAACACATCATCAACAACGTCCTCATCATATGCTACGCCACCAATATACCAACAACAATTGTCAACAATGACCACAACGACGCCGCTAGATGCGGCCTTGGATGATAAATACACGTTATTTACCATTTACAATGGAAACGGTGAGTGACGACAACTGAGGCAACAGCAGCAGCAACGGCAGCAGCAGCAGCAGCAGTAGTAGTAACAGCAGCAACATTATCATCATCATTATCATAATCAACATCATCATGATTAGGAGGCATTCTAGTTTAGAGTGCAAGCCCCCACTGCTGCGCCAAGCCCTCGAAACGATACCGATACCGATAACAATATGCTGCTGCGTTTAAAAATGCTGAATGTACTGTTGCCCCGTCTCATTCTTTGTCCCAGTATCTAGCTCTTTTTCCTATTTTTTTTTATTTTTTTGATTCTTCTTAATCTTTGTACATACAAACAATAAAACCTTGCAGATTTCTAATCAATACTTATTGTTAAACTACGATTATTCTCCGCTTTTCTTATCATGTTTTTCCCTCTTAGAGCTCTTTATACACACTTTTTTTTTATTAAAGTATCAAATTTGTTTTACAAATATTTTTAAATTCCGAAAAACAAATATGTATGTTATTTTTCTTGTAAAAATTGTTCAAACTTCAACAAATGCAATTAAAATAATACATTTTTTATAAATACCAAAAAATAAATATTGAATATGTTAAAAATAATGCAAATAAATATTATATATTTCTAACTAAAATTCGAGCAAGCAGGAAATTAATATATTTAATATATAGTAAATTAAAATTAAAACGAAAACACTAAATTCAATATAAACATTTGCAAGAGACATGACAAAAGATTTTTGTGTATATTAGATAATCTAAAGTTTTTAATTTGCTTTAAAATAATTAGTCAAAAATTGTTGGCTAAGAAAACCTGGAAAATTTTTATTGCAAGAAACATATTTGAGAAATCGTATAAAATAGTAAAAAATAAATCCGTTTAGTTTGTGCCAATGATGGAAATATTTATAAATTAATATTTAATTTGCAAGTGTTTTAAGAGTTTCGTTTATTTAGCCCAATCTTAATTCAACGCTCTTGCATATTTTCATCTCGAATCTTTTTCTTATGCTCAAATTATAATCACATACACCTACAAGTAACAGTTACACAAATATACATTTTATTTTTTAATTCAAAGAAAGAACAAAAAAACAAAACAAAAAAAACATGACTGAAAATTTTGTGCCAGACTTTTTATTATATTGTCTTATTTTTACAATCGCACAATCGCAAATCGTATGCATGTTAATAATAGCTGATAAACACATAAAATCTTTATTAATTATTGCATGCAATTTGTTGTTTTTGTTGTTTGTTTGTATGTTTTCTTGTCTGTGCTGTTGTTGTTTCAGCTTTTATGGTCGAACGATTTGTAATTTATTAACTTGGCTCGAATACAAAAAAAGAACAAAACACAACAAAAAAGAAAACAAACAAACAAACAAATTGTTCTATTCATTTGGCAGATAAAAACACGTTTAAAAAATCTAAATATAAGAAGAAAAAAAAACACTAGAGTAACACAAACACTTTATAACTCAGTCTTGGGTTATGATAGTGGTTATAAGTAATCCTCGTCTTTAATTGTGACGTTAATTAATTGCCTTGCTAATGACACAATACTCTCTTGGCTTTAGTTGCATGCCACACACAGCCAGACACACCAACATACTGTGATTGAAAATTTTTGCTAGATTTGCATACTAACTGCATCGTTTTGTTTTCCCTATATCTGTTTCTTCCACACATACCCACCCGAATCCTCCCGTTTGTTGCACAGACCCCGACAATGAGAAGTTGTCTGGCCTTCCCCATTCAACAACTGGTTCACTAAGCTCAATCATCACGACGTCTATAGCATCCTCCGAACCGGATCCTGGTGCGGCGGGCAGTGCCGGTGGTGGTGATGGCGGCGGGGGTGGCGGACATGGCGGCAACAGTGGCACACTGGTGGCAGCAGACGCATCCAGCATTGCCGGCATCAATGGCAGCTCCGAGGAGAAGTTGGCCTTAAATCGGCCCGGCATCAAACAAGAGAAATGGACAACCATTTTGCTGCAGGTGTCCATACCGTTCTTACTGGCCGGCATTGGTACCATTGGAGCGGGAATTGTGCTTGGACGCGTCCAGGTAATATAAAGTGATGTAACTCATTAAATACGTATCATATGCTTAAGTAATTGCCAAAAAAAACAGAACCAAAAAAAAAAAAAAAAACAGTTCCCGCCGCTTGCGTCGAACAGAGGTGTCACGGCCTGGCTAATGAGTTGTTTTGCCGGTTAGTACGCTGGTACGCTGATTTGGTACGTTAATTGGCTAATAGGGTTCTATGTTGCAAGATCACCAGCACAGCTGATGAGTCTCATCAAGTATTCCTCACTGCCATTGCTTGCGCAAGTGCTAAGATGTAGATAAAAATGTTGCAGACAATTAAAATGACACGCAAATTAAATTGTAAAATCTAATAGCAGTCTCCGACAATTCATTAAAATTACACATAACAAAGCAATTTAGGCCCACACAAAAAAAAAAGTCAAACAAAACAATTTTATAGCATTCAACATTCTGAGAAAATCCGCATCAGACACCGCACCAACACCTCCTGTCCCTTCGATTTTATCATAATGAAACGAACTTACAACAAATTAGCAAGCATTTTTTTAGGCATTCTTTCAACCCGTTTAAACAGCACAACAAAATCGAAAGCAATTGAAAGCTTGGAGTTTATTAGCCATAAACAAAAATTTTGTTTTTATTGTGTTTTTGCTAAACCTTTTCCATAATAAAAATATATGTACAAAAGATAAATTGTTGAGGATCTTTTATACTCTTGTAGAGCATATTGAAGATTTATTAAGAAACTTTCAAACATATACATTAACTTTCTTCAAAACTTACAAAAACATAATAATAAAAATAATAATATTATTAATAAAATAATAATAATACTATACATTTATCAAATCGTTTGCGACTTCCGTATATTATTTTGAAATTTTGCTGGATGATTAATAAATTAAGCAACTGCAAGCAAAAGGCTGATAAGAAATGTAAATTAAGCAGCACAAAAATACATATAAGGCAGACAAAAAGATTTAACACTTAATAAATATTTATTGTGTTGCTAATTAACCCCAAAAAATTCTGGTCAAAACTAAATACTACAGCTACACTCGATGCTAGTCCGCTATGACCAGCTCTAAAACTGAGAAGTGAGATTAAAATCAAAGACAAGGCAAACTATCAAATTATATAAATACTATACTATATATATATAATATATACTCTACTGTATAGTCTAGCCCTGCTCTACTTAATGATGTCACTATCAGATTTATAATCAAAATTGAAGCCATAAATCGAATGCTGTTTAGGATGGCCAACTAATTAATATTGTGTGGGTTTTGTTTTTTCTTCTTTTCTTTTTTATGATCGCAGACATGGTACGTCTTCCAGAGTGTCAGTGAACTGTTTATTTTGGTGCCAGCGCTGCTTGGCCTAAAGGGCAATCTGGACATGTGCCTCGCCTCGCGCCTCTCCACCCAGGTCAACCTTGGCAACATGTCGTCGCGGTCGAATGTGGTGCGAATGATTGTCGGAAATATCGCATTGGTTCAGGTGCAGGCAACGGTAGCCTCATTTCTTGTGGCTATGTTTGCCACAAGCGTGGGTGCGGCAATTAACCGCAGCTTTGCCTTTGAGAATATGATGCTGCTGACAGCATCGGCCATGTTCACGGCAACCTCGTCGTGTTTTGTGCTGGGTAAGCGAACACACCTAAAGAGCATCCATATATTTGGGACCTGTTTTCTCATAATGTGACAATTTGATGTTGTAGATTTTGTGCTGGTCGCTGTGATTCTATTCTCGCAAAAGTATCGTCTTAATCCGGATAACCTGGCGACGCCACTAGCTGCCTCAATTGGTGATGTTGTCTCCATCAGCTTGCTGGCGTTTATTGCCTCGCTTCTCTTTGAACACATAAGTATGTATTTTGATCTTGATCTATATTTTTTTCTTTTTGGCACACTCTCACGTATGTATTCTGTGTTGCAGAGACCCATCTGTGGATCACTTTCATTGTGGTTACCTGTTATCTGGTGCTGCTGCCCATGTGGGTAATTATTGTTCTAAAGAATGAATATACACGGCCGGTGTTGAAGAGCGGTTGGGTGCCAGTGCTGTCAGCGCTTTGCATCAGCGGGTAAGATTTATCTCCCTTTCCCTTTCTCGCTGTCTCTCTCAACGTCTTTTTGCTAAGCCTGTTTAAGTGCACTTGGAAAGTGCCGCCTGATTTGGGCCATGATAAGCACAATTTGAGCTTAAATTTCTATACTTTACATGTTTTTGTGCCATTTCATGTCCATGTTGGTGGCGGCATTAGGTGTTCCAAATTGGGTTACATATTTTTTGATTAATCGGTTATCTATTTGCTTCTTTTTTTTTAAATCGCCGACGGCGAGCTAAGCCATCGGCTATTGTTTACTTGTGTCCTTCACTCGCGGCGTGACGGTCAGCGAAGCCCAGTTTTAGTTGAGCTTCGCTCAGTTTATTTATAGTCAGTTGGAATATTAATAAACAAAGCAATAATTGATAAATAGCTTGTTGTAAACCATTAACTATCTAGGCATATAATTTGTGAATGTACTTAATTAGTTCAATGGCATTTTAGCCATATAGAACAATATCTAAATAAGAACTGCTTCAAGCATTCATAAAACCAGTTCAGATCAATTATAACTATTGCATTTATTATATTTGATTTTTGATTATAACTTTTGCAGGCTCGGTGGTCTCGTGTTGGATGCCTCTGTGGAGGTCTTCAATGGCTTTGTCGTCTTCCAGCCAATCATTAACGGTATTGGCGGCAATCTGGTGTCGGTGCAAGCCAGCAAAATATCAACTATGTTGCATCAGAGCTCAATTATTGGCATTATACCACCGCACACGAAAATCGTCGAGTGGCCATGGCGAGCACTCTTCAGGGGCGGTAAGTAAAATGAACATGCAAATTAATGTTTCTTCAAATTAATATCATTATTTTGCCAACACAGTGCCCTATGCAAAGACGGCCCGCATACTTATCGCCATGTCCATACCGGGCAACATATTGTTCGTCTATGCGGCCGATTACATAAATATGAAAGAGGTGACTGTAACGTCCGCGTTTGTGCTATCCTATTTATTAGCCAGTTTGATACAGGTAAGTTTGAGCCTTACCTCTCTCAATGCACACTTTGGAAGAAGTTATCGAACATTTTGAAATCATTACACAGGTGATGCTGCTGCTCTACATTGCGCACATCATTGTGCACGCCATGTGGAAATGGAAGATCGATCCGGACAACTCATCCATACCATATCTGACGGCCCTGGGCGATTTGTTGGGCAGCAGTTTGCTGGCCCTCGCTTGGCTCTTTACAATATCGGTAAACAAGCAATACGCCTCCAATATGGAAACACTGAATGCGCCCAACTAGCAAAACTACACTAACACAATAATTGTCTATAAACATAATCTACATAGCTGTCGGGCCGCATCATTTTTGATGGAGCCCAGTTTTATTTAGTTAGCACACAATAAGATAATTCTAATTGGGTATAACATTAAATTGCATGTGAAGCAACGCAATACAAAGAACTGTAATGTACCTAAATTCAAACATAGAAAACTTAAACGTACACAAAACCACGATGATGGACATCACAGCATCAAGCACACACACACACATACACAGCACATAGAACCCCAGAAACGACTATGCAAAAACCCAAACAAAAATACAAAAAAGACCTATTATCTAAATATTTGTAAAGTATTTCGAATGTTTCAATTGTGAATTTGTAGCTTTTACATGGCTTTTGCTTGTGTTCCTTTGCTCTATCAAGATATGTACTAGTATATATTGTAAATTTTTGGCGATCTGACCTGTTAAGCCACATGGCAGAGCGCTACGTAATATTTTTTTTAAGGCTTTTAGGACAATATTATACATATACAAATGGGCTCAAAATAAGGGCTGCTAAGTGCATAAAATATGTGCAACTTTAAAACAAAACAATCGGATTTTTATTTGTGTAGTCTTTTGTTTCATAGTGCACGGTTTTCCTTAATCAGCTAAATTAAAAATAATTACACTGAAAATATACTTAAATATGGCCTACTTAATTTTTATATAACACAATCTATAGTATTAGCGTTGATTTGATTTTGCAAATCTCGCTTTATTGTTTTAAAGATAAAAATATTTTTTTTTCCTAATATTAGAAATGAATTTTTTTGCTTAGCACACCACCCAAAAACCACAATAAATCTATATTTATTACCTCTGCTATAAACAGCCCAAGTGCAACCTTTTTTTTTCTTTTAATAATATAAGTGGAACATTATTGTAATTGTATGTATTTAAAACAAAAATGTAAAATAATGTATCTAATTATTATTGTTTGTGCGTTATGTAAAGCGAACAGGGAAAGCTGAGACGTTCTGCAAGGAAATGTGATCGATATTTAATTAAAATAATAATAATTATAAACTAATGTAATTCATATACATAGCATAATTATTGTGTAACAATAATTAAAATTAATTCATATGTTGAAATAAACGAAGGAAGTTTTGTGAACATAATTTGGGTTAAATTTACTTGGTACTTAAATTAAAGCGTGCGCCACCTATTGGTAAAAATTTTACGTGTAGCGTTATTGTGGATAGTACTATTAATAGCATTGCAGCCCTGCAGATCGACGCTCAGCCGCATATCGATAGATCGTTATATCAGTGGCATCAGTAGAGCGTACCATGAAGAGCATTGCAGCCCTGTAGACGCTCATCCACATTTCGATAGATCGGTATATCAATAGCATCTGTGGAGCGTTGGTGAAGCCATAATAAACGATGAATATCGTATTTATGTGAAGTTTTCCAATTAAATATTGTATGTCCTTAAGGCTGGAATTGTTGAAGTTTAATCCCGTGGATTCCTTTATTGAAAGACGTTCACTCCTCAACTCCTCTGATCGTGGCGCGATTACTCCTCATCGAGTGCGCTCACGATACATCGATATTATATCGATTGTTCCAAGGGCTACCAGACTTACTAGTAGTTACATTTAGTGTTGCTTAGCATAACTTAATTTTAACACCTCTTCTCAACACAAATGTTCTTTAATAGAAATTTCATTATAAAGTTATTGACACACAATACTTTTTAGTCCTATCATGCCTAACAATTTTTTGTGTTTTTGCTTATTTAGATTTTTAGTGCAAATATCTGCTATCATATTTGTTGTATCGACATATTTCATAACAATTTCATTATTATCTACTAGTTCTCTTACAAAATGATATCTTATATCTATATGTTTACTCCGTGCATGATACATATGATTTTTAGCCAATTGTTGTGCGCTAAGATTATCGCCATTGACACACAATGGTTGATCAGTATTAAAACAACCAATTTCTTTTATACACCGCTTCTTTTGCTGCTGAAGCCAACGCCATATATTCCGCCTCTGTACTGCTGGCTGCATCACTTCGCAAACTAACCTCGCCTTGAATCGATCTATGTTGCCATCAGAGTCCCGTTTCAAGCTGTATACCCATTTACATCCGATAGCTTTCTTTCCAGGAGGTAGGTCAACTAATGACCATGTGCTATTAGCAATCAGCGAGTCGTACTCAAGCTACATCGCCTTCTTCCATTCGCCCCCATGAGGGCTACATAGAGCCATCTTAACGTTGTCTGGAACTTCACCCTCTTCTATTGGCTGCATCACATTAAGTCGATTTTTATGTTTTGTCGGTCTACCTGGTGCGCCTGTTCGCACGATGCGTGGTCGCCCTGGACCATATATTGGGACTGCATCATCTTCACTACTAGTCTGTGAAGAACCAGCGTTTTCGACATCCTCAGGATCCTCGTAGTCGGTCTGCGGCGTATGTGCTTGTACTTGCTCCTCTATTTCAATATTGTTTTTGTTTATATAAATTGATTCCATCAAATTTTGGAATAAGTACAATCCGTTTTCTTTATGAGCACAAATCACCACTTAAAAATCCACTTTTCTTTTAATACTGGCTCCTTTGTTATTAAAGTTTATTTGAAGACCGTTCTCAGCACCTTTGCTGACTGAGAAAAAGTTCGTTTGTAAGTTCGGTACATATAAAACGTCTTTTAATTTAAATACCGAATATTTAGTTTTAACCCGCACGATCCCGATTCCAAGTGCTTTTATTGTTTCATTGCCCGCCACTAGCACGCTTTGTTGAGTTTCTGTATACTCTATGAAAGCCGTACGATTGTTACACATATGAGATGTGGCGCCACTATCGACACACCATACGTCGCGACGCACATTTTTATCAGACGCGAAGAGACCACTACTCTGTGACACACACATATTCGAATGTTCGTTTTGAGTTTTCTTATCTTGTTTCGGCGTCTGTTCATCTCTTTGCTGATTATAACTGTATTTGCTTTGCCGACATGCAGCTGCAAAGTGACCGCGCTTCCCGCACACATAGCATTTACCGTTATTACTGTTTCGTTTTTGTTCCTTTTTGCCAGTCCCTTTTTGTTTTATCATGTATGCTTGCTGTGCTCTGTTTTCGTCATTGGTAGCATTTCTACGTTCTGCCTCTTCTAAAAGTTTATTGCGCATTATGGTGAAATTAGGCAGTTCATCGCGTATTTCCATTGCTATTACGAAATTTTCGTAGGTCTTTGGTAGGCTTGATAATAATATTATTACCACGATTTCGTCACCGAGCGAAACACTAACTTCTTTTAATTTATCAACTACACTTTCAAACTCGTTTATATACGTAATTATGTTCTCACCGTCTATGAGTTTTAAATTTAATAACTTTTTATACAAAGACACTTTTCTTGCTGGTCCCCTTGGCTCATGAATTTCTTTTAGTTTTTGCCAAGCCTCTGCAGATGTATTGCAGTTTTTTATGTAGTTTATCTGTGTTGATTTCACTGACAATGTAATTGTCGCTAAAGCCTTCTGATCAGCCTTTTCCCAGTTGCCGCTGTCTCTTTCTGGCTTCACTTCAACACCACTTGCTATTCTCCATGCATCAGCATGAATAAGCACACTCCGCATTTGGACACACCAAATATCATAGTTTTTTTCATCCAGCTTGTCTATTGAGTACAAGTTATTCGCCATTTTTTCCGCGTAAATTTTTGACACACAAAAATTGTTTATTTTGACACACAAACTTATTGTTTATTGGACACACCAATCACTTAGTCTTTCTTAATCTCTGGGTCTTTAACCTCTGGATCTTTTTTAATCCTCTGGGCCCATAACCTGTTGAAGTTAATCCCGTGGATTCCTTTATTGAAAGACGTTCACAACTCAACTCCTCTGATCGTGGCGCGATTACTCCTCATCGAGTGCGCTCACGATACATCGATATTATATCGATTGTTCCAAGGGCTACCAGACTTACTAGTAGTTACATTTAGTGTTGCTTAGCATAACTTAATTTTAACAGGAATAACAAGTACCAATTTAAATAGAAAAATAATAATAATATAAAAAGAGTGTTACAGTTATATTAAGCGATGTATCAGCCACGCCGAACATCAGAATTTCATGACGATGGTCGTGATGATGGCGCCATTTTAAACAAACGCCAAACCAGGCAAGTTGCATTCTTATTTATTTGTGCATTGTGTTGTATTAAAATAACAACAGTTGCCCATCCAACCTTAGGACGCACCGCAGCACATTGACATCAGTGAACAGGCCTAACCATAGCAACTGGCAGGCACAGTCACGGCTAACCCAAGATCGAGATCGTGGCACGCCCCTGCGCCCGGGTCCGCCGCCCACAACGAAGCGTAGTGTGGTCAGTGGCACTACACCGCTGCGACTTCGCCAGGCAACGTCAGTGGAGCGGCCCGTGGCGCTGCACATGGACAAGAAGTGGGTGCAGGAGCAGTCGCAGCTGATTGCCGAATATTTGCATGAAATGAATGATTCGTCCATGCTACCCGGTTTTTCCAATGAGTTCTTTAGCCGCGGCGGAACTGCACTTCGCCAAATGACGATGAAACAGTTTGTAGGCATTGTGAATTTCTTTTTTCAATTCATTTGGGGCAATCGCACGAGTGTGGGCAGCAATCATGTGGAGGATATTACGAGCGCCCTGCATAAAATTAATTATCCGTATCAGGTGAACAAGTCTTGGTTGATGACGCCCACAACACAGCACTCGTTCGGTCATGTAATTGTTATGCTTGACTTTCTTAAGGACTTTGCACCGGTTTCGCCCACCAAACAGCTGGAAGCTGGCGAAGACGAGGAGTTCCCATTTGCAGAAACTAGTGAACAACCGAGCTATGTTCAAAATACCCTTGATTCGATGGCTCTATCCAACACACAGATCAACAGCATAATACTCAACGAGGAGACGGTTCAATTACTATTTGTCTCAACGATCGACTGTTTTGCGATGTGGGATAAAAAGAAAAAGGGCGATGATTTTACGATGTTAGAGCGCGAAGTCAGCAATCAAATAATTAGCAGCCTGTGTGACTATTCCGATATCGAATCTCTGGATGCGGACATAAATCGTCTGCAGAACGAGTTGCAGCAATTGGACGAGCAGCTGCAACTACCCAACGAAAACAATCTGGAGCAGCTGCAAAAACTAATTGCCCAGGAGCAGCATCTAGAGAAGCAGACGCTGATCACTCAAACCCGCGAGAAGGAATATTGTGAGAAGATTGCACAGTTTTGTGGTCGCAATACACAACTTGCAAAAGGGATGAAAGTGCTGCGCAGAGAGTGGCAACAACTGCAACACGAAGTGAGCGGACAAAAGTACACCGTGGCACAGTTTCAGCGCATGAAATTGGTGCTCAGCGATCTGGAGAACGAGGAGCATTTTTACAAGCGACAAAAGCAAGAGTTTACTGAACGCGGCTACGATCAGCAGGTGCGAATGGCTCGTGCCAAGAAGCATTTGATTGACCAAGTGGAGAAATTCAATACGCACGCGCAGAATATCGTTTTCGATTCGAATATATGCAGCGCCAGCGAGAAGGATAAACTGGAACTGCTGCTCCCACTACCGCCGCTGCAAACAGATATTCAGGTACGCAGCCAGCGGCTCTCCAAACTAGCCGTTTCGCTTGAGAAACGTGGCGCTCAGAATAGGGAGCGGCAACGGCAGCTGGAGCAGCTTAGAACCGACCTGACCCTACAGAACCGGAATCTTCAAACGGAGCTCAATAATATGAACAAACAAGTTCAGTCGAACGAGAAGCTAATTTTGCAATTGCAAAACACAATTAAAACCAAAAGATCCATTTGGGCGCAGCATGAAGAGCAGTTGAATGAACGCAGCTTCGAACTCAACGCGATGTTCGAGCAACTAAAGTGGAAACAGGAGGAGCTAACACTCGATTTGGAAAACAAAAGACAACAGAATGAGGATTACCTCAGCGCTGCTGAGCAGCGTCAGGAGGAGCGTTTGCGCGAAAGAGCCGCATTTTTAGAAAAGTATCAGCAGAAACTGACGGACGCCAATGAGCAGCTCAAGCTGTTCGAAACGATAGTTGCACAAAACAACGTCGAGTTAGCCAAGTTTGAACGGGAGCTGGAGAGCATGGAGCTACCCTCGTTTGAGGATGAATTGAATGCGGCATTTTTAAGGCTTCAGGAAAATAATTAGTCTATTAATTACATATATAGTTACAGGTAAATATATACTGCTTGATAGCATACATATAACATTATTGTTTAGGCATATAACGGTAACAACCATATGGATCGGGGTGAACTTGCACTCAAGGATTTATTGCAGCAACTTTTCCATGTTAAGAACTACATTCCAACGAACAAAGATCCCCTAAGCAACAAACAAGTTTATTTTTGGTTTTAATTTCAAAAGGATCATATCTCGGACCATTTCTTTTGTGAGCCATGTGTCGAACGATTACTATTAAAATACCTAAAGGCTGGAAAAGCACATTTTTCTGATGTCGCCTTTTTTTTTGGCCTCATATAGCCTTTAATTGCACTCAATCAGAGCAGATCTTTCTGATCCCAACGAAGCACATACAATAAGTTTCATTATTTATTTAATTCATAAACTGTTTGATTTGCGTGCCGAGTTTCATTTACAAATTAATTATATTTTGGTTATAAGTATTATTGGATGAATGTCTAAATTCTTACAATGAATGATTTCAAGAAACCGCTTGCATTGTCGCTTTGCAATACTCTATAATATATCAACATGATAGAGCGCTACGTAATATTTTTTTTTAAGGCTTTTAGGACAATATTATACATATACAAATGGGCTCAAAATGAGGGCTGCTAAGTGCATAAAATATGTGCAACTTTAAACAAAACAATCGGATTTTTATTTGTGTAGTCTTTTATTTCATAGTGCACGGTTTTCCTTAATCAGCTAAATTAAAAATAATTACACTGAAAATATACTTAAATATGGCCTACTTAATTTTTATATAACACAATCTATAGTATTAGCGTTGATTTGATTTTGCAAATCTCGCTTTATTGTTTTAAAGATACAAATATTTTTTTTCCTAATATTAGAAATGAATTTTTTTGCTTAGCACACCTCCCAAAAACCACAATAAATCTATATTTATTACCTCTGCTATAAACAGCCCAAGTGCAACCTTTTTTTTTCTTTTAATAATATAAGTGGAACATTATTGTAATTGTATGTATTTAAAACAAAAATGTAAAATAATGTATCTAATTATTATTGTTTGTGCGTTATGTAAAGCGAACAGGGAAAGCTGAGACGTTCTGCAAGGAAATGTGATCGATATTTAATTAAAATAATAATAATTATAAACTAATGTAATTCATATACATAGCATAATTATTGTGTAACAATAATTAAAATTAATTCATATGTTGAAATAAACGAAGGAAGTTTTGTGAACATAATTTGGGTTAAATTTACTTGGTACTTAAATTAAAGCGTGCGCCACCTATTGGTAAAAATTTTACGTGTAGCGTTATTGTGGATATTACTATTAATAGCATTGCAGCCCTGCAGATCGACGCTCAGCCGCATATCGATGCATGCATACCATTGCAGCCCTGTAGACGCTCATCCACATTTCGATAGATCGGTATATCAATAGCATCTGTGGAGCGTTGGTGAAGCCATAATACACGATGAATATCGTATTTATGTGAAGTTTTCCAATTAAATATTGTATGTCCTTAAGGCTGGAATAACAAGTACCAATTTAAATAGAAAAATAATAATAATATAAAAAGAGTGTTACAGTTATATCAAGCGATGTATCAGCCACGCCGAACATCAGAATTTCACGACGATGGTCGTGATGATGGCGCCATTTTAAACAAACGCCAAACCAGGCAAGTTGAATTCTTATTTATTTGTGCATTGTGTTGTATTAAAATAACAACTGTTGCCCATCCAACCTTAGGACGCACCGCAGCACATTGACATCAGTGAACAGGCCTAACCATAGCAACTGGCAGGCACAGTCACGGCTAACCCAAGATCGAGATCGTGGCACGCCCCTGCGCCCGGGTCCGCCGCCCACAACGAAGCGTAGTGTGGTCAGTGGCACTACACCGCTGCGACTTCGCCAGGCAACGTCAGTGGAGCGGCCCGTGGCGCTGCACACGGACAAGAAGTGGGTGCAGGAGCAGTCGCAGCTAATTGCCGAATATTTGCATGAAATGAATGATTCGTCCATGCTACCTGGTTTTTCCAATGAGTTCTTTAGTCGCGGCGGAACTGCACTTCGCCAAATGACGATGAAACAGTTTGTAGGCATTGTGAATTTCTTTTTTCAATTCATTTGGGGCAATCGAACGAGTGTGGGCAGCAATCATGTGGAGGATATTACGAGCGCCCTGCATAAAATTAATTATCCGTATCAGGTGAACAAGTCTTGGTTGATGACGCCCACAACACAGCACTCGTTCGGTCATGTAATTGTTATGCTTGACTTTCTTAAGGACTTTGCACCGGTTTCGCCCACCAAACAGCTGGAAGCTGGCGAAGACGAGGAGTTCCCATTTGCAGAAACTAGTGAACAACCGAGCTATGTTCAAAATACCCTTGATTCGATGGCTCTATCCAACACACAGATCAACAGCATAATACTCAACGAGGAGACGGTTCAATTACTATTTGCCTCAACGATCGACTGTTTTGCGATGTGGGATAAAAAGAAAAAGGGCGATGATTTTACGATGTTAGAGCGCGAAGTCAGCAATCAAATAATTAGCAGCCTGTGTGACTATTCCGATATCGAATCTCTGGATGCGGACATAAATCGTCTGCAGAACGAGTTGCAGCAATTGGACGAGCAGCTGCAACTACCCAACGAAAACAATCTGGAGCAGCTGCAAAAACTAATTGCCCAGGAGCAGCATCTAGAGAAGCAGACGCTGATCACTCAAACCCGCGAGAAGGAATATTGTGAGAAGATTGCACAGTTTTGTGGTCGCAATACACAACTTGCAAAAGGGATGAAAGTGCTGCGCAGAGAGTGGCAACAACTGCAACACGAAGTGAGCGGACAAAAGTACACCGTGGCACAGTTTCAGCGCATGAAATTGGTGCTCAGCGATCTGGAGAACGAGGAGCATTTTTACAAGCGACAAAAGCAAGAGTTTACTGAACGCGGCTACGATCAGCAGGTGCGAATGGCTCGTGCCAAGAAGCATTTGATTGACCAAGTGGAGAAATTCAATACGCACGCGCAGAATATCGTTTTCGATTCGAATATATGCAGCGCCAGCGAGAAGGATAAACTGGAACTGCTGCTCCCACTACCGCCGTTGCAATCAGATATTCAGGTACGCAGCCAGCGGCTCTCCAAACTAGCCGTTTCGCTTGAGAAACGTGGCGCTCAGAATAGGGAGCGGCAACGGCAGCTGGAGCAGCTCAGAACCGATCTGACCCTACAGAACCGGAATCTTCAAACGGAGCTCAATAATATGAACAAACAAGTTCAGTCGAACGAGAAGCTAATTTTGCAATTGCAAAACACAATTAAAACCAAAAGATCCATTTGGGCGCAGCATGAAGAGCAGTTGAATGAACGCAGCTTCGAACTCAACGCGATGTTCGAGCAACTAAAGCGGAAACAGGAGGAGCTAACACTCGATTTGGAAAACAAAAGACAACAGAATGAGGATTACCTCAGCGCTGCTGAGCAGCGTCAGGAGGAGCGTTTGCGCGAAAGAGCCGCATTTTTAGAAAAGTATCAGCAGAAACTGACGGACGCCAATGAGCAGCTCAAGCAGTTCGAAACGATAGTTGCACAAAACAACGTCGAGTTAGCCAAGTTTGAACGGGAGCTGGAGAGCATGGAGCTACCCCCGTTTGAGGATGAATTGAATGCGGCATTTTTAAGGCTTCAGGAAAATAATTAGTCTATTAATTACATATATAGTTACAGGTAAATATATACTGCTTGATAGCATACATATAACATTATTGTTTAGGCATATAACGGTAACAGCCATATGGATCGGGGTGAACTTGCACTCAAGGATTTATTGCAGCAACTTTTCCATGTTAAGAACTACATTCCAACGAACAAAGATCCCCTAAGCAACAAACAAGTTTATTTTTGGTTTTAATTTCAAAAGGATCATATCTCGGACCATTTCTTTTGTGAGCGAACGATTACTATTAAAATACCTAAAGGCTGGAAAAGCACATTTTTCTGATGTCGCCTTTTTTTTTGGCCTCATATAGCCTTGATTGGCAGTCAATCAGAACAGATCCTTCTGATCCCAACGAACCACATACAATAAGTTTCATTATTTATTTAATTCATAAACTGTTTGGTTTGCGTGCCGAGTTGCATTTACAAATTAATTATATTTTGGTTATAAGTATTATTGGATGAATGTCTAAATTCTTACAATGAATGATTTCAAGAAACCGCTTGCATTGTCGCTTTGCAATACTCTATAAAATATCAACATGATATAGAGAAAGAGAGACATATAGTGAGTGAAATAGAGCTATGATTGCTAGCGCGGCTCAAATATTTTGATTATATTGTTTTAAAATTTGGCGGCAATTTGGTTATTAAGTACTCTTATAATAATTTATTCCTATCATAAAATACTTTTAACTTATTTATTAATATTTACTAATAAACATTAATGTAAAAATTACTAGTAAATTGCTGTTAATATTACCATAACATTCAAATCGTTATCAAAGTAATAGCATTAAAAATTTTAGAGCACATAAATACTTTGAGGGGAAGCATAGAAAAAGAATTTTGATATTGAATAAAGTAAAATTCAAATGAATTCATTTTTAGATAAATATTTTAAAACACGCCACACGGCGTGTGAAATCAAAAATAACCGATGTGGCAACACTGGCAGTGCTCGCAGCGCTGCCACTAAAACGTGTATTGCAACTGCGCAGTAGCGACGCACAGGGAAGATTCGCATTGGTAATCACAAACGATTACGGCAGCTCAACCCCCCATTCAACCCCCCATTTCAAGAACTAGGCAAGGGAAAGTTACTATGGACACGGGTATGAACGTGTTTGTGTGTGTGTGCATGTGCGTGTCATGGTGTGTTTTGGGTCTCGGACCGTTTTCCAGTGCACTTTGGGGCAAATCACATTTTTCTTGAGGCTCCAAATTAATAACTCAAAGTCGGAGCGAACGTTTTTTTTTTGATTTTGCTTAACAATATACAAAAATAATAATTTTTCAAAAATCTTAATACGACAGTTGTTATTTATTTGTGCTAACGTATAGTAAATTTCGTAATTCTGTTTAGGGGGAATAAATACGTTTCTCAAGATGATATTTATTTTCCATTTTGGGGTAGTTACTCCATAGTAAAATGATAGCATTTCAGAGCGTCGACTCTCGGCTGATGGCTTTGTTGTGCGTGGATGTGTGTGTGTGTGCGTGTGTTTCGGTAGGTTTTCGCTATTCGGTGTTGATAGTGGCATTGCTCGGTTCGGTTGCCATTAACTTGGCTTTCGGAGGCTTCAGTCTCCTGGTTCTGGTGGTGAAATTTCAGTTGCAGCAAAAGCGCCAGCCAAAACAATTCGCAATATTATTTTTAGTTTTTTGTACAAACTTGGCTGTCAATTGAGAAGCATAAACAAAATCCAACAGACAGAATGTGGCTCAAATCAAATTAATGCTTTGTGCCAGCAGGCAGCAAAGCCAACTAAATCAACATAAACCAAAACAATAAAGTAGAAAATTCAGCAATAATAAGTGAAACAAAACGCACAAAACAACCAACAAAATTTAACTGTAGATTTAGCTAAAATCAGACCAAATTACTGCAAATAAGTCAACTGCCACAGCAACAAGAAGCAGCAGCAACAAGGAGCTGTAGCAAAAGCAACAACAACAACAAGAAGCAGCAGCAGCAACAGCGCCAGAAAAAAGATATTGCATCTATTCAGGCGCATAAGGAAAATGAGCGCAAAGGTAGGCAAACTAAGAGAGCAGCCCTCTCTCTCTTTCACTCACACATTCTGTATGTGTTTGTGTGTGTGTGTGTGTTTATTTGTGTACTTTTGCACTTATTTTCAAAGCTGCAAGCAAGATGCCGCATCTGGTTGGCCACCAAACACTTTGCACGCAGTAAATGAATTTTTTAATTGGCTTGGTAAATTTCATTTGCATTTGATGTGAGCCCCAACAGCACCACTTAATAATGTGTGTGAGTGTGTTTGTGTGTGTGTGTGTCAGTGTGTGTGTCAGTGTGTGTGTGCCAGGTTCACACTAAGTGCATTGCTTTCAGTGTAATTGAGCCTGCAGCCATTTTGAGTCAAGACATATGTCCAACATATGTCATACAAGTCATAGCAAGAGCTCCAGGGACAAAGAGCAAGAAAAAGAGAGAGAGAGAGAGATAAATATATATATATATATACATATATATATATATATATACATATATATATATATATACATATATATATATATATACATATAAGGAGAGAGAAAGGTATGGAGTTGTGTGTATGTGTGTGTGACTTCTCTGATTACATTTATTTGATATCAACAGCAAAGAGTTGAACTTGCCTCAAATGCAATTTGACGCATGAACAGCTGCTATTGCTGCGGCTGTTGTGGGAATTCCATTTAATAAAGAATTCAAGCATTTAAGCTCAAACCCCCCACCTCGCCCTCGTTTTTCAACCTACCTGAGAAGTATATGAATTGAATATCCGTTGTCATTTTAATATGCGCAGCTTGGCAAAAAACTGCTTTTTCAAGAATGAACATTGGCTCAATATCATTTTAAATGTATATCAACTAAAAGCTTTATAAAGAAAAAAATTAGAATTGAGTTAACACCTCATCTGAAGACATCGAATACTAGGTTTAAATTGATATAAAAAGCGGTTACAAAAAGCAAAAGAAATCATATTTAAAAATCAACTAGAAGTGCAATGGAAACTGAAAGTTTATCTTATATACACAAAAAAAAATATTTATATGTTGCAATTTGGAAAACACATTTATAACAAGCGAAATTATAACGCATTTAATTAAAATCTTTTTTTAAAAATATTTATACATATATATTTTGATTGGTACTTGAAATTTATTTGTCTTTTAATCTTGTCAGAGTCTGCTGTGCTTTTAGAATTCCTTCACATTCTTGCCTCATGGCTTATTTATTTATTTATATTATGTTAATTCAGTTCGAGAATATTACATTAAATATCACAATAAGTATTACATTTCTCATTCAAATTATATAGTAGAAAACAACTTTTTAAAATTGTAGCTTTATCTCGACTTGTAGAAATGGATGATAATCCCAAAAATTTGGCAATGTTTTTTGCAATTTAAACGAAGTTTGTGTCGCATGTATCTACTTTTTACAGCTAATCAGCTATTTCCATTTAGCATATGTACATACTTACATACATAAATACATACACATATGTGTGACGGGCTCAAGAATCTCACAATATATCTCGAAAATTAAATCTTAAATTATTCACTTCCGTTGCAAGTTGTGATTTGCTGGAATTTAAGTGTCATTTGGCAAGCATTCTAATTATAGTGCGAGCATCCATTAAATTCTGTTTACATTTAAAATAAGCAAATTTTGATAAATAATTTATTCTTAGTTTTTTTAGTTGCCTTAAGTAAATGTTATCCATATACACACTAAGGATGACCACAGGCCCCGTCAAAATACAAACTGCGCAACAGTTTTCATATGCGACGTATATGTGCGTATGTGTGCATATGTGTGTGTGTGCGATTGTGTGTGTGTGTGCGTGCGTGTGTGTGTAGGGTGATGGTGTTTGTGATAAATGGCATATTGTGAGCCAATGCAAAATCAATACATTTGCTATTGCTGCCAGTCCAACAATATCGTGATCACATCACGTATACGCCATATGGGTTGTTCCTCTTCCTTTTCATGATTAATTATGAATTTACATAAATGATTGATTTTGAATTTAAATTGAAAATTAAACTTTTTTCGTTATATAAACAATGATATTTAAATTTAATTTAATTTCTATTAATTTGGCTGCTAAATAAGCATAGATATTTAGTGGAAAATGTTTTGTTTTGTACGAAAAATGCTAACGTCATCGTTAGAGTATCGCATGCTCGTATTTGAAATATTACAGATACATGAATATATTCATAAACACATACCCATACATATATATATATATATATTGAATGTTTGTTTGGAAATTTTGGGCATATTTTCAAATATTGTATAGACAGTTGACGCACGAGGAAGCTAAAATAAAAGCGGCAAAGCAATTTAATTGTTCGGCAATAACAATTTATATGTAGCGAATTCCTTCGTGTTGACTGTATTAATATTTACGCAGAAAACACTGGTTGTTGAATGAATGGGGGCGGGGTGGGGGGTGTCAATAGTCTGACTCACACAATTGACTCAATTAATTTGTGTGTAGTGCAAACCCATTTGAATACGAGAGCCGAACCCAGGAGCTTTTGGTCGCAGGTCGCAGTCTTCGGCCACACACACACACACTTTAATACACATACATATACATAAACTTATATATCTATATATATATATATATATACATATATTTAGTTGGGATACAATGCTTTTTGGTATCGCCATCGGCATCGTTATTGAGTGCTGCTCGGTATCGTTGTTCGGCATCGTTCAGTGTATATTCAACGGTCATGAGATGAGCATCGGATATATATCGTGTATACGCGTTATCTCTGGCGCCCCCCACACACACACATAGACGCACACACACACTCTCTCTCTCTCTTTATCTCTATCTCTATATTTCTGTTGGTGTGTGTATCCCCCTTTCTCTCGTTGTCTCCCCCGCTCTCGCTCGTAGACCAAGATCTAGCCACCCAAAAAATTTCGAACGCGCGCCAATATTTGTCCAGCAAATGAGACAACAATACAAATAAACGCAAACAAAGCCAAACAAAAAAGAGAAAGACAAAAAAAAACTACAAGCTCGGAAAATCTCTGATATGTGCCAAGTTCATTTTTATTATTAAGCAGTTGTTTTACTTGCCGCCTCACTGCTGAAAATGTGGCTCACCGATTGTACCACGGTAGGTGTGACACTACGTGTGTGTGTGTGTGTGTGTTTATCGCTAAATAGAGCAGACTTGAGATTTCTTTGACCAAATATGTAGCGATAAAATAGTAAGAAATAAACAATGTTATTGTATACATAAACATATACAAATATATAGATAAACCCTCTCCGACAGTAAAATAATAATTGGGCTGCAAATTCTTCTTGATATTATTTTGCTTTTGAATAACAACAGTAAGTCAACGGAATAGTTAAATTTCCATTTGGCTGGAATTAAATTAAATTATTTAACAATTATGAAACTTTGTATTTGCATTAAAAATGAGCTCGTCGGAAACGAATTCGTGGTTAAATTGAAAGCGTCGAATTTAATTAAAAAAATGTAGGAATTAATTGATTCATTTTACATGTAGCCAAATAACAATAATTTTATTTTTATTTGAATGAAACTGCCAAAATTGTTTTATAACTCATCTATCGACCGATTGATCGTATATAGTGTTATAGCTGTTATTTATGATATATAATTTGAGTAAGAAAATAAGTTTAATATGGGGTATTTTTTGTTAATTATAGGACATAGTGATCCGATACGGTCGCTCTTAAAACTCGGAGAAGCAGATAGATAGACGGACTGTGGTAAATTCGACTTAGCTAATCAAAAATATATATATATACAACCGTATAATAATATATTTATTTACATTATTAGTTATTTCCTTTTTACATTTCCTATATAGTAATTTTCTAGAAATGGTCAGTGGGCGATTTGCATTTCAAGAATAGATAAGTTGTCAGCTAAAAATTTCCTTAATATAATATTCATTTAATTCTATTAGGCTCTTTAATGCATTTAAATGCACATAAATCTCAAATAAAGATAAACCGTTTCCATTCATATGCAAAATACGTGATTTTACACAACAAACGTTTAAAGTTCCTTTAGATATTTTAACATATTTGCGAGCGGTTCAAATGCCAAATTTGAACAAAAGGTCTATGTTCTTTTTAGGGGCAGTCTTGATACAGGAGAGGGGAAGGGATGAGAAGGTTTGCATTGGGAGAAAAAGCTCGCCGGCCAATCCGCTGGAGAGGAACAGAGAGAGGCATCTAAAAAAAAATAAATAAACATAGGGGTGCGAGTATTGTGAATATCTTTGAGAATTTGAAGCTATTATCAGATGTACAATAAATACTCAAATAAACAATTACTGACTACAGCGCTGTTCATTTTCCTAGCGACAGTTCAAAACTTAACTACTTTCTTGAAGATGGAAGCCAATTTTTCGTTATCATAATTTAATGCAAGAATAGTTTTAGTTAGCCATGCAATATTTCAACAAAAACAGCAAAAGCTATTGATAAATATAATAGTTTATTTTTGTAATACACTCTCCCAAAAATTTCGGGTTCTCTATGAATGTTACTTCCTGCTCTGATCTGACCTGAACCTAAGCTTGACTACAATTTACATATGTACAAGTTGAGTTAAGGTCTTTGGCAACTGAATTGCAGATAAGAATAATTTTTGGCTACAGGCAGTTGCATGTTGTGTGTTGCAATATAAAGTGGATCATAACTGGCCGATTTTCATTGTGTTTATATTTGAATGCATTTTACAGATGACACGCTATAAACAGACCGAGTTCACGGAAGATGATTCAAGTTCAATTGGTGGCATACAGCTGAATGAGGCGACGGGACACACCGGCATGCAGATACGGTATCACACGGCCCGGGTGAGTACGATCCACAAAATACACGTTCCGAAATCCGTGGATAAAAATGCAGTTTGCTTTAACTGCTTTGCGAGCAAATCCTCAGATATACTAACAAAATCATCTTAAAGGCTTTCATCAGACACATAAACTCAAAAGCAGAACCTACGAATTTTGAATTTATGTTTTCTTTAATAGTTTTACATAGTTAATTTGTTATTAATTATTAATTGTTATTTGCATTTGGCTACAGGCTACATGGAACTGGCGATCACGGAATAAAACCGAAAAATGGCTGCTTATAACGACTTTTGTCATGACCATTATGATTTTATCACTACTCACGATGATAATCTCAAGGGGCTCCGATAAGACCAGCCATGTGGTGCACGTCCAACACAAGAATAGTGAGTAAAATCAGAGAGAAAATAAAAGTATTATTCAATTAAATATATATTTTCAGACTGTGTGGGGGAGAATGAGATGCCCTGCCTCAACGAACATTGCATATTTGCCTCAAGCGAGATTCTCAAGTCTATAGATGCCACCATTGATCCGTGCGATGATTTCTATGGCTATGCATGGTATGAAAAGACACTTGGATCGATGAAAATACAGGATGAGGGACCGGGTCATGTGACCTCATTTTGCGGTGCTGCGAACTTTTAGGAACATTTTTAAGCTTATAAATAGATATATATAGATATATATATATATGTATATACAGAGATAGGGTACAGTGATCTTATCAGATATTTAGGCAGAGTACAGCATAGTCTCAACGATGGCAGTTCTTCAGTAGGCTAAAATATATCAATAGGATAAAAATCTATTAGGAACGATCGAGTACCACAATCTGGGGTCGTGAGCCTTTATTTGCTATACATTGTTTATATGTTTTTTGTAAACGCGTTGGACATATTTTAATTAAATAAGTGCGAAATTTAATTCAAGCCACTGCGAGTTGGAACCCAGAAGACAGAGTTTGAGACCAATGACAATGGTTGTCTTTATAAAACCGTATTAAATAGATATAGATATATATATATGCATAAATGTAATTGAAAGTGAACATATACAAAGAATTACTACATCTGTATTCATTTTTCAATGGAGCATTCGAATATAAATGAAGGTTCCAATGGAGCCCGAAATAGCAAGAAATTAATAGACATCTATGACAAGAGAGGTATTATTGACTTTCCCGATGAATACTTTACAGCTATAAAGTGCAATATAACAACGAACACTACTCAAATTTTTCTGTCCCCTAATTAAAATTTCGTTATTTTTTGAGTATCGTCAGAGGGCATATTTTACCAATTTGGTGAATTATATTAGCAAAAAAAAACATTTACTGGAATGCCTAAGGAATATCTTGAATTTCACCAGGTTCTTATACATTTATTTCTTTTGGTGTAGACTCTGCTTTGAGAATGTAAAGATAGTAAGCAGGCAAACAAGAAGGAATTCATATAAAGACCCAATATAATTTCTGGTAAAAACTTATTCATGATATTTTAAGCTACACTCATTTAAATTAATAACAAAAATTAAAGATTATAATTTACTCCATAAATTCAAGCTTAGAGTTATTGATATTATAAAAAATGAATTAAGTGGAGTATTTCCGTAATACTTATTTGGTGCAATTTACCTTTGCAGCAATCAATGGATTAAGAACAATCCGATACCGGAGGGAAAATCGACGTGGGGCACATTTGGCAAGCTGGAACAGATGAATCAGCTAATAATACGCAATGTGCTGGAGAAGCCAGCAAAAACCTTTAAATCGGATGCGGAACGCAAGGCCAAAGTTTACTACGAGTCCTGTCTGGATGTCGATGAGCATATGGAAAAATTGGGGCCAAAACCAATGAACGATTTACTTTACCAAATTGGTGGCTGGAATGTGACACGGAGTGGCTACAATGTGACCAAATGGCAATTGGGCACTACGCTCAAAACACTGCACAACAAGTAAGATTCAATGGAACTCGATGTGATGACAACAATTTAAATGTTTAATCTACTTTTTAGATACAATTTCAACTGTTTGTTTGGCTGGGCCATCGGCGAGGATGATAAGAACTCTACGCGGCATGTCATTCAAATAGATCAGGGCGGATTGACGCTGCCCACCGCCGACTACTACAACAACAAGACGGATATTCATCGCAAGGTGCTCAACGAGTATATTGAGTATATGACCAAAATATGCGTGCTCCTTGGGGCCAATGAGACTGACGCACGCATTCAAATGGAAGGTGTGATCAATTTTGAGAAGAAATTGGCCAACATTACAATTCCGATGGAGGATCGACGCAACGAGGAGGCCATGTATCATTCGATGAAACTCAAGGATCTTACGCGACTGGCACCGTTCCTCAATTGGACGGATCATTTCGACAATGCCATGCAAATGGTCAACAGGCGTGTCACCAACGAGGAGACTGTCGTCGTCTATGCCCCCGATTTTCTCAAAAATCTGTCCAATATCATTATGAGCATGCAGCAAACGGAGGCGGGCAAAATGTAAGTATATCTCTAAATACACATTCTTATTTAGTCTGCTCTGAACGGATGTCGTCGTGGCAGGTCTCAGCAGAATATACAAATTTAATTTTTAGATGAAATTAATTTAAAACAATGAAATTTTGTATTATAAATGAAATCATCAAAAATCAATTCGATGCGTACACAAAATAAACGAAGAGCATCGGATATAATTGAACAAAATTGCGTAATTAATTGATTAATTTCAATTATATTTGTAGTCACAAATTAATGCTACAAATAAACTGAAAGAAAGTGCGGTAATTTTGGTAGAGCGACTATGATTTATCTATTTGTATGTGTTTTAAGACTGAGTCGTATTTTATTCACAGAACGCTGAACAACTATCTGATCTGGCAGGCAGTCCGAACGCTGACCAGCTGCTTGTCCAAGCCCTTCCGGGATGCTTACAAGGGCGTGCGTAAGGCGTTGATGGGCTCCGATGGCGGCGAGGAGGTGTGGCGCTATTGTGTCTCCGATACGAACAATGTGATTGGATTTGCAGTGGGTGCCATTTTTGTACGCCAGGCATTCCATGGCGTTTCCAAGCCGGCGGCGGAGCAAATGATCGGCGAGATACGCGAAGCCTTCAAAATGAATTTACAGAATCTCAGTTGGGTGGACAAGCAGACGCGTGAGCGGGCCATTGAAAAGGCCAATGAGATTTCGGATATGATTGGTTTCCCCGACTACATACTAAATCCCGATGAGCTGGACAAGAAATATGCCGATCTGAACATTACTGCGAATGCGTATTTCGAGAATAACATCCAGGTGGCAATTTACAATCTGAAGAGCAATCTGAAGCGACTCGATCAGCCGGTGAATAAGACCAATTGGGGCATGACGCCGCAAACGGTGAATGCCTATTATACACCAACTAAAAATCAGATCGTATTTCCCGCCGGGATACTGCAGACACCGTTCTTTGACATCAACAATCCAAAGAGTTTGAATTTTGGCGCCATGGGCGTTGTCATGGGTCACGAGTTGACCCACGCCTTCGATGACCAGGGACGGGAGTATGATAAGTTTGGCAACATCAATCGCTGGTGGGATGCGAAGAGCATCGAGCGATTCAATGAGAAGTCCGAGTGCATAGCCCGCCAATATGGCAACTACAAACTGAACGGACGCAATCTGAATGGCAAACAAACTTTGGGTAAATTCGGCTCTCGCCTGGGGATAATTCACAAAAAAATTTAAATTTTTTCTTTGCAAACTGTGCAGGCGAGAATATTGCTGACAATGGTGGCTTAAAAGCGGCTTATCATGCCTATCTGCGCACCAAGCCCGAGAAGGATGCTGATGTCCTCAAATTACCCGGCCTTAATTTGACGCATGAGCAGCTCTTCTTCGTTTCCTTTGCACAGGTGCGTATTGATTCATTAATGGAATGCGTGTATTCAATATAATTGTAAATTGTTTACTACTTTTGCACATAGGTTTGGTGTTCGAGCACAACGGATGAAACCAATCTGCTGCAGATGGAAAAGGATCCGCATTCGCCATCGCAGTTTCGTGTCATTGGCACCCTGTCCAATATGAAGGAGTTTGCCGAGGTTTTCCATTGCCAGGCTGGCAAACGCATGAATTCGACTAAGAAATGTGAAGTTTGGTAAAGACACAATAAGTAAAAAAGATCTCACTACCAAAAATACCAAAAACAAAACCAAACCAATTTAATTACCAAAAAACTCTGTCAAACTGCAGCACAAAAAAAACTATTGTTAGCAAACGCAATTTGTGTGTTCCATGGAATGTGTGTGTAACTAATAGAACTTAATGTCTTAACTGTAATTGGTCTTCTATATATATATATATACATATATATATGAAATAGATATAAGCTTGCAGATTGCCAAAAAGCACATCAAAATACGTCTGTCTGTTTATTTTGATTATTTCAACGGATTCCCAACTGATACAATTAATTTAAATTAATAATTGATTTATAAATTAATAAATCTGGCAGATGTTATGCCACTAACGATTCAAAATTGATCATCTAGATTATTGTATTGGTCTGTAATTGTATAAGGTGGTATTAAAAGCTGTGTAGATAGGTATTTAATAATAATTCTGTTTTTGTTTTTTTCGTAAATAAGTTTATTTTTAGTATCTACCCAATATCACAGAGCATTTAAAAATTTACTAAGCATCTAATCTCTATAATATACTTCTGTCATGTCGAAGAGAGATGTGCAAATTCACAATTTGCAAGCTTGTGGATTGCTTCGGATAGCCGAAGTTTAAATTATTTAATTCGAATTATGTTTTTACTGAGAAACGTCAGTCATTGTGCCTAAGTAAAAATGAAAGAATATCTGACGATAAATCAATTGCATACTTTTGGGAGCCGGGCATTTAACGACTCTAAGCCGAGCCTGAATCGCAACAAATACCAAAGTCAAACAATAAAACAGCAACAAATCGTAAGAAGAACTCTAAAATGAACACATTGCACACAACCACAACAAAAAAATTAAATAAAAATAATAAGAAAATAAATGTATTAAGTATTATATATGTATGTAGTAGATATAAACAATTTGTAACTATAAACGGCGGTTCACTGTCAGTGCCCGCTATTGATAACTGTGTGACTAGCTACTTGTAAAACGATTTATGTATATTGGATGTAAAGAAGAGCTCGATTCGAACCGGAAAAAGTGTGGTTTACTATATATACACATGCAAAAAAAAAGGAATAATAAATCTATTCTGTATTCTTATTATACCATAATCAAAATACAAAATTACATCTGCTTGTGAACCAAACTTGTCCCAAAAGAGCAGTGCGAGAGTCCTGCGTATGGGAGTGAGCGAGAGGGGCGAGATAGAACACATATTTGGTATATGGTATACTCCTGCCTTTTCGTTGCCAAACTCTAAAGTGAGAACAAAATACCAAAAGAAAAAAAAAAACGAACAAACAAATTTGTATTTTTTTATATATACACTATTAAATTGAATAAGTTATGGGGATGTAGCAGTTTCATTCTTGAGTATGAAATTAAAACAAGTTTTTTTTTTTTTTATTACAACATAATCTTAAGGATATAAAATCAAAAATATAAGTATGTACGTGTAGTCAATGTTTATGTTTCTCATATATATATATAAATAAATATATATATATATATATATATACATGTATCTTTAATTTGATTAACTTGACCATCGTCTATATATTCTTCAGTTATTTTGAATGTCTTTTGTGACCACAACACAAAATCAATACCAATGAAATGCATGGACATCTTATAGGATTTAGTATAAATTACAAAAGAAAGTTTCGTATACCGAAAACTGAACACTGAAAACCAGTAAGCGAATACGGTGTAAATCGCCTATGACGCATTTGGCATATCACTTATATGTGCTTAGTAGTACCACTAATAATATGATACTATGTTATCATACAATCTATTTACAACAAACCCAAACACCAAATGTATGGAATTTATTTAATACGTAATTAGTCAGATTTCCACAGAACTAACATATATACTACATATACCGAATAATAATCGGTTATTGTGTAAACATAAATAATAATAAAATAATAAACATGTACTTGTCTTGTATGTAATATGCTCAATTGTAACAAATTCCAAATAATTCATAAGTAAACTACAACAAAATGAACTTTATAATTATATATATATATATATATATATATCTATATAGATATTTGCAGAGATCTGTTTACAAATGGGTTCCTTAATTCAAAAACCACACGAAGCGGATATAGAAACTATATATATTAATGTGAACTGCACAAATATTTGAATATCGATAGCATTATTTATTTTGTTCTTTCTTATTTATATATATATGTATATATATATATATGTATATATATATATATATATATATTTATCAAATATAAATCGAAAACCAATGCATTTAATTTATATTTGATTGTTCTTTAGTTTTATGAAATTAAGTTAAAACGAGCTATGGCTAAACAATTTGAGAGTCCAACATTTTATTATTATACATAAATACATATATATATATATATCTATATATATATATATATATATATACATTTATGCATAAATAAATGCAAATACATATAGGCATATATATGGATTCCCATATATGCACCAATAACGAATAATAATAATAATAATAATAATATACAATATATACAATATACAATATGCATACGCACTTGCATGTATGTGTGCCGAGATACAAATTATTTTTATTGTCATCTAACACATTACTTTATACATATGTCAGCGTAATAAATTCAATAACTGAGTGTAACATAATTTATTTTACATTTTGCGGCTAGATGCATCCGAGCTTCAAATTGTAATTGTGTTTAACAGAGTGGAACAACTGCATACGTGTTTTATTCCATTCCATTGCTGCCTCGCTTGCAACAGTCCTAATTATTGCTTTAATGCTCAGTAAGAGGCAGCTGCCACAGTTGGCATTCTTGCCACAGTTGCCACAGTTGGCCCCGTTTATTATGCTGTGCAATGAAACTTTTTCCACATGCATCACATTTGATTATCCAATCGAAATGTGCTTTGTAGACCAGAGTTTCTAAGTGTTGCACAATTTTATTTGACTTTTCCATTTGTTGCTGCTGCTTTTGACAAAATGTGGCAAGATCAGCATCATCACGTTTCTAGGTTTTTTTTTAGTAGCAAAGCTAGCAAATCAAGATTGCCAATTGCAGTCAGTTTATCGTTTTGAATCATTTTTTTTATTTTAGATTAGATTACATGGATTATAATTGCAGCGCTTTTGTCAGCATAAATGACCAGAGTAATAAGATATCCAACTGGAGACCAAACGGATAAAATCAGAATACTTTTCTGGCAATTGGACGCCAGATACTCCAAAGTCTAAGAAGAAAATGCTGCATTATCAGTTGCATAAGCATTCGATGGTCAAGCATGGTTCCCATATTCTGGCCACATAAAAGTTCTGGAACCATTCCAAAAAATGCGAAACAATTTGTGTTGAAATTGTTTCTGTTTGTTATCGAGATCGATCTATGTTACCCCTATGGACAAATCTATCTTAGAAACTAGTAGAGATCGAGACACTAAATTTAAAATAATATTTAATTTAAATTATTGTTAACCCAAAGCAAATAAGCAGTTTAGAAAAAATTGCGAATGTACCTTGATATATTATTGAATATCTGGTAAAAATGTACTTAATTTATTATTCAATTTGCTTTTATGCTGTGCTGCCAAATACTACAAAAGAGAGAAAAGCAGTTAAATTGAGAGAGAGAGGGAGATAGAGTGAGAGAGTAAGAGAGAGAGAGAGGTAAGAATAAAAGAATAAAACAAAGCCAGTCAAATTACTCGTCAGGCAAAATTAACGACAAGTAAATTGCTTAAAGTTGTTCAACGTTGATTTTGGGACCAAACTTCTAATAAACTTTGTCCGTGGCTAGAACCAGATACAGACGCAGAGCGAGAGAGCGAAAGAGAGAGAGAGTGAGTGAGAGAGAGAGAGGGAGAGAGAGAGAGGGAGAGAAATGTATACAAATGCCTTGCAAATTGCTTGTATAATAAATTATAATAATAGCGTGTGATTTTTGGCACAATTTAAATTTATTTATTTCTGGCTTTTTTGTTGTCCGCTGCTTGCATGTTGCGTTGCGCACAAATTTTGCCATCCTTTGGCGGTTTCTGGCCACGCCCTCGGCTATTGGCAGCTTAGACGTGGCATGCGTCATGCTCTACAGGAGGAATGTGCACATCTATAGAAAATACTCCAACACACACATACAGTTGCGGTCAAGATAATAAAAGTTGTGCTTCTCAAAATCAGAGGCTCTTTAAAAATAATCAAATTGAATTCTGCAGTTTCCCATTGGGGAATTTTTTAAAATACAAATATTATCACAAATACTAAACGTAGTAAAATTAAGAAAACATCATCATTTTTAGTAATGGAAAAAAATTAATATTATTGCATTATAAATATAATGTTAAATTTAAATACTAATTTGAGAGAAATAAATATAAAATAAATATTAATAAGTATTTTAAAAAAATTTCCAAAATATTTACGTGGACTTCTATTATTTTGACCGCAGGTGTTTTTAAAAGTGTACGTATGTGTGTGTGTGTCTTGAAGTCCTGGCGTTTATTTTATTTTTATCATTGCGGCTGATCCTGGTCGCCTGGCAACCTGCGCATAAAGCATTTAATCTGCTTAACCAGAAAGACAACCCTCGTCCTGCAGATGCTGGTGGTTGTACTGGTTCTCCTCCTGGATTTCGTCCTGGTTTTTTGTCCTGGCTCTTCTCCTCAAGCAGCTTTATCTCGTTTGCTAGTTATTGCTGCCGAGTGGCTGGCAAAGGCAAAAATATCTCTGTCATCCCAAAATTGTAATTATGCAATGTGCACTTGCTGCCATCCATCCAGCTTGCCAGGCAACCAGTCAGTTAACAAGCCGTAAACTCATTTCCCTCTTTTATGGTGTCACTGCTGAGGAACCAATTGCCAATTTGCTCCGCTTTTATTTCATATTATTCGCTTGCGTTGACTACATTATTTATTTGGTCTCATTTAGGAATCACGAGCGACTCTCATTTTGAATACCGCCATCAACTGAATTGACAAATGGCCTCTAAAATTCGATTATTCAAAATATGCTAATCAAACCGTAAAAATGTTCATTTTATCGAAACTGGTATGATTTTCAGGAGCAACACCTTTTGCAATGCATTTAAAAATGCTTGAAATTAATGGAAAAATGTGATTTCAAATTTCCATTTGAACAAGCAATTATAATTTATTTTATTAATTTTAGTACATATATTAAACATTTTATTCCTTTTCCTTTCTTGTTTTTGTTTTTTTTTTGTAAATGAAAATCAAAAACAAAAAATCTAAATGAAATTCTGAATGCGAAATGCGACTCTCCAAACAAAATGTGCTGAGTCAGCTGGTCATTTGCTTAGTTGATGGCAATCAGGCGTGCATTATGTTGACACGCCCCCCTCATCAACAGTTTTTGCTTAGGGGGGCGGGGAAGGATGGAAAACAATGGCCTAAAAGTAGTAGTACTCGTGGTAATGGGCATCTTCCAGCGTTGAAGCATTTCATTTAAATATGTTAATCAAGGGGCAAGTAATTAAGTAAATTAAATGTTCCCATTCTCTCTTTCTGTATACACACATATATATGTATATGTATATATATATACATATATCTCACTCTCTACTCCTCATCTATCAGACTTCTCGTCTGCCATGTCAAACGCTAATTTTAGCATGTTGCTTTAAATAAACATGAATTTTGGCCTGTTAACTACATGCAAATATGAGTAGGTGTGTGTGTGTGTGTGTGTGTGTGCTTATGCCGGACATACATATGTGCATATTTAAGCCACATTTATAAGCCACATTTAGAGCATGTGCCATCCTCGAACCCATCTGCATAATTGGAATTGTCAACAAGTCATTATAAAATGCCCTTCAACATTTACTTTTCACACTTGCTGTCCTTGTGAAATCCTGACATGCCCATTAGCCCGTTATTGTTTTTTTATTCGTTTATTTTTGTTTTTGCAAACAAACAGAAATTTTTTTGTTTTTATAATTAATTAAAAAATTTAAGAAACTAAACATGGTTGAATACAATCGAAAACTAGAAACACGAACTGAAGATCGACTTGTCCAATTTTAGTGGTAATATTCAAATAAACTTAATTTAACTACCATTATTATGCTTATCCTAGCTAGTATTATTCTGTCCATATATTTTAAAATTTAAGTCTACAATTGAAAACTTGCCAACTGTTGCACAATTGATGGCATTGAATTAATCAACAAATATCGTACACACAATTAAAACACACATTAAAAAAGTTTATAATATATTTAATTTATTTTTTTTTATACTGTGAAACAATAAATAATCTCTACATATTAAAACAGACTTTAATCGAATTGCTGTTCCATAAAACACTTTGTAAGCACTGCCCAATTATTTTATTTATGTATTTTGTAAATTCATACATTTTGTAGAAACTAGTTAGGTAATTGTAGTTTTGTGTTTTTTTGAGTTGGCATTTTAATTGCAAAATGTTGCGCCGATTTTCAAGGCAGTTGCTGCGGGGCTGGGCGGTGGTGGTGGCAGACAGTTTCTGTTTGGGTGAAATTGCGGTATTGGACTTTGCACGACGAAATGAGATTTTAACCGCAAACAGCAACAAACAATTTCTGCTTTAGTCCGTGACTCTCCATGCGCTGGCAATAAAATAACAATCAACGCAAGCCGCGACTGTTCCGCGGTAAAGGCGTGAGCTTTGTCGAGGCACACGGTGGGCCGGTGAGGGGGTGATGGGGGGGGGGGGGGGTTATGACCAGGCTAAAGTCTGAAGAGTTGTTAGAAGATGGGGCAGGAGCAGCGGCAACGAACCGGGTAACCAGCATAGTTGGCCAACCAACAACAATGTTCAGCTGAAAGCCACCCATAATCGAGGAAAACACACTTTATTTTGAACCAAAAACAAAGGCAGAAGCGCCAACCAACAGCCTGCTCCTGCTCCTGTTCAGCCCCTGCGCAGCTCCAGCTCCTGCTCCTACTCCTGCTCCAACTCCTGCTTTTATTCCCAACTGTGCTCCCTTTTTGCCCGCAGTTTCTGCTTGATTTCAGCATTTGTGATTTTCATCGCAAAAGTTTTTCAGTTCGTTTTCACAAATTAATGAAATAATTGCAATCTCTTAATTGAAGTCAATTGCGCATGTTGCTGTTAAAAATATCGAATAATACGCCAAGATACATCTAATAATATTTCGCATAGTACTTGCCACTTACCTTTTTCATCTTCACCAATTTTCAGTTACAATATTGTCAATTAAGTTGAGAGTAGAAAATGGTGTTTCCTTTTCTAAGGTTTTTTTTTAATTTAGACCGTCTATAACAACCATAACATTTTAAATATTTATAATAACTATAATGCAAACAACCAGAATACAAGAAATTCTGAAAAATGTAATGTCAATAATCAGACTGAAATGCTCTCAGCTATATGAGAAATTAGTTGCAAAAATAAATTAACTTCTGCATATGAACGTAATGAACAAAAAACAATATATCTTGTAGGCTATATCCATAAATAATAATAACATAGCTTTATCGGTATCTGTAATTGAATCGCCAAGAAAGATAAGTAAAATTTCTGCATTCGGTTTAAAATTGTCATTGGTACTTTGCTATTTCAGTTCTGAATTATTCAAAATAAACACGATTTAATTCAATTATATTAATATTAAGTTTTAAAAAAAAAAAATATTTGTAAATGAATTTTATTTTATTTTTTGCACTTGGGATGCCAGACAATTTATTTACAACTTTATTGAATTACTTACAGAATTGCTGTTAATTAGTTGCAAGCTGAATTGCAATTGCAAGTTGCAAGCTGAATCAGTAATTGAACCATAAATTCAAATATTTTTTGCAATGCCAATTTTGCAAATTCTGCAACTACCACCTACCCCTCTCCTAAAACTAATTTGCTTGGACGAGTGTTAAGTGGCAAACTGACAATTTCAATTAAGTTCGACTTTGGCCCCAAAAGAGAGTATGGAACACATCTTTGCACTCAGCTATTACCACAAGGCGCCAAGCTATTGTCGTAAAGGACACAAAACTATGCATAAATATAGCATGACTTTGGTAAAAATGAAGTCAATGGTGCACTCAGCACTTTTACACACACACCAAGATGAAAAACGTATGTAAATATTTTCACGCGCCCCAGTGAATAATTCCAGAGCTCTGCCAAGTCCATCACAACGCGAAAATGAGTTACTTTACATAACTAAGTAATTGGCGGAGTCTCTCTTTCACAGCGGCTCAAATGTGAAATTATTATAAACAAGCCATTCGACTGTCGTAAAAAAAGCTAAAAAAAAAAACAGCGAAAACATCGAGATAAGAAAAAAAATATACATTTTTTGTTGGTGGCAGACATAAAAAGCGACGGAAAATTTCTTTATTATGTTATGCAGTGGAGCACCCGCAAAAAGCATTCCAAGTGCCAATGGGGCGCACCCAGAGTATCAAATATGAAACATATTTAAATGCAATAAAGCAAGAGCAAAGATCTGACAGGCAAACAACAGAGTCAAAAGCAGAGTCCACACATATCATCAGCCCTTTGGCAGGATAATCGACACATAAATGTATATTCAATGAAACATTTAAGATTTTTTATGGCACAACGTTTGAAAATGTATTTTATTTGTATTTTTTGGTATATTTTTGTTTTACTAGTTTTTAATTAAAAATATACTATTGAGGATTACTTACAAATTTTACAATATCAGCTGACTTTTGCGTATACCTCACCGTAAAATATAAGATTTTAATTTTCATAATATTTGTTTAATAAGCTAAAAACTATAGCTACCCACATATTATCCACATATACTCAATGCACAAAAATCGTTTGTTATCTACGGATTAAGTATTCGCACCGACTTATTTTTTAATCACCAACATATTTTATTTCTTCTCTAGACTAGCAAAATCCTTTCATGTTATTCCACTTAAATTGTAAAGCAGTGCCGTTAATTGAAAGTAAGCTCACTAAAAAAAAAAAAAAAAATGGCACAAAATAAAATGGAAAACCTTGGGCAGCTTATGGTTGGGCCACTAGATGCGGAGGTACTCGTGGCTCTCATAAGCTGCTTTCCCTGCAGAGCCTCCTTTTGTTGTCGGCGCTTTATAAAAGACACTCGAATTGAGCCTGCCACATTCAGTGGTTGTCAATACTGAAGCTGCATTATGAGTTGCGTTGATGGGCGCCGACATAGATTTTATTATACTCTCTCCACGAAGGCAGCATTTTAAGCTACTTGAGAGGGGATGGCCAAGAGGTCAGCTTTTAATCTAAGCTTATGTAGCATGTCAACCGGCTGAACTGGTTGGGTTTCTGACAATGCAGCTGCGTCCAGTGCTGCACACATTAACCTGTCCAACTATCTGTCTGTTCAGCTATCCGTATGTCCTTCCATTGAAATGAATTTTAAATGAATGGCCGCGTTTAATTTGCTGGCTAGTGTGGCTTACGTTTCGTATTAACTCAAATTGAATGACATGCATTTTTGATTGAGCTAAAAAGTTTGCTTTGAAATGGCCTTTTGTGCTGTTCATGCAATGATTATTCTATCGCACACACATAATTCGCACAACATGGCACATTGCTTGAAATTGCAATTTTCTTTGGCATTTAGCAAAATTTTTTTGTTATTTTACAATTTAAAACAATTTATGTATTTTTCCGATTTATCTTAATTGGTCAACAACATTCCAAACATAGCACCGAAGTTGAAATTGAAATGAAAATTTCCAACGATATAATTTACTATTATTTATCACTTCAAATTACTCACACATTTTCAATATTTATTAATTAATAAAATAATTGACATTATTTTAGAAATCCCATTAAAAATAAAATGTTGTCTTTTTATAGTTATGCTGTGCGAATATTTCATTTCGTTAAAATAATTTTTTTAATGTAAAAGGCAACTCACATTTTTTATGATATTAATTAATTAAGTATCCATTCCAAAAAGTAGTATCTTGTCTATGTAATCATTTGCCAAACAATAATAAAATATTCCGAATTTATTTATTTATGATTTAATTGGTTTGGTTTGTAATATAATAATCATATTTGGCATGTTTAAAGAATGTAGCTGTTCTGAAAATTAAATTTCTTATAATTGTGCAGTCTTCTCAATGAATGGAAAAGCAAGCTGTTGGTAAAATTTTGAAGGGAAGAGACGCAGCTGCTTTTAGTTAGATAAATAATATTACTGAATGAATTTGAATGTATCAAATAATTAAAATCAGTTGCAGCTGACACGACTTGTTTTTACAAATTAGTTCGGATTATTTGGCAGACTAATTGCATTACACTTTTGTGGCTACACACTGAAATTAAATATGAGCATAATAGGAAAAGGCTGTGTGTATGTGAGTGTGTGTGTGTGAGTGTGTGTGTGTGAGTGTGTGTGTGAGTATGTGTACTCAGGTATGGTGTTTGCAGTATTTGTTTGAGGTCATCAATCTGGTTGTTAACTGCCTCTTTTGCTCTAAATAGCAAAAATGTCAATATAAAATATTTAAATACAACCATCTGATTAAGATAGAGATAAAGATATAGATATAGATATAGATATAGACATAGATATAGATATATATATAAATATAAATATAAATATAGATATATATATATAGATATAGATAAAGATAAAGATATATATATAGATATAAATATAGATATAGATATAGATATAGATATAGATATAGATATAGAGATAGATATATATATATATAGACATAGATATAGAGATAGAAATCGATATAGATATAGATAAAGATATAGATAAAGATTTAGATATAGGTATAAATACAAATATAAATATAGATATATATATATATACATAAAGATATATATATAGAAATAGAAACCGATAAAGATATAGATAAAGATTTAAATATATAAATATATAGATATATAATAAATAACAAAAATAATATCAAATAATACAATTGACAATCTGAGCACAATGGATTGTGTAGTGTGGATGACTTTTATTAATATGAATAGGTATGCATATGCATGGATATCGGTAAGCTGCTGATGACGAGGGACTTACCAAGTCGTCCAGAAACAGAAGCCATTCACATGAAAGTGTTGCCGCATCAATGACCCCAACTACAAAATTGCTGCAAACTTCAACACAAAGCAAAACTTTCACTTCGAATTTCAACGTTGATGGATCGTCTGCACTTTGCAGAACCGTTCTAACATGTTGATGGGCACTTTCCTAACCTCCTTTAACTAATCCCCACCACTAACCCCCTAAACATCCCGCACGGATGGCAGGGCGACTTTCAGCATTCTGCTCGTCCCTGTGCAACATGCCTCAGAATCCTTGACTAACCAGCCATCCTAAAAAAGTGCCGAGTGTGAACGCAAAAATGTAGCTGCACACACACATACACACACACACACACACACACACGTGCATATAGTGTGGGGTGGAAAGTCGGAATATCTTGTTACGTTGTTTTATTGCAAACTAAGAAATCAAGCGGCAACTTAAGTGGCAGCTAACTAAGCAGCCCACAGCAGCGACAGCCACACCCACACCCACAGCTCACACACACCTATATACGCACAACCAGAGTCTCAGTCAAAGTTGGAGCCAGAGTCAGAGCCGGTCCCCTTGGCGGCCCCTTTAAGCAGATCTTGTCCAGCAACTGCAACTGCAACAGCAAAAAAGATTAATGACATTTAGAAAATTTATTATTGCTGTTGCCGCCACAAAGCAACGTTGCTGCAACACCTTACCCCCACCATCCCATTCTTCCTCTCTCTCGAGATGCTTGCCCTCTCGCCCTCTCTCTCTACATTTCTCTCTTTGTCGCTAGAAAATCGATGGGAATTTTCAATAAGGCAATAAATTAAACAAGTATTGCAGTGGCTGCCCCTGTAACCCTTTGAAGTTCCTCATTTATTATGCTATTGCAATCGCAACCAACAAACATACACACACACACACTCATAGTAACACAAGCTGACAAGTTAAATAAAACAAAAGCAGCGCTAAAAATTACGTCGCCCAAAACTGACATTCAAATTCAGCACTCAATTCCCCTGATGCTCGGTTGAAATCACGGCTTGTCACGCTTTTATCATGCCCCAAGCTACACATAATTTATTTTGCAGCATCAGCTAAATTATCACCAAAGAGAGCGCATTTTAAATATTATATATGTATATAAATATATATATATATTTTTTTTTATTGTATAAATATTTTTCTTAACTTTTACTTGATTTTAGCTTTGGCACCATGATTAATTGTTGCAGCGATGTTTTGCACAAGGAAATTCATCACCGGATATTGCACTAGAGGTGGTCTTTCCTAAGTAAGATGCGGAAAAAAATATAGAGTCAATCGTATATATTAATGATGGACAAAGTTAAAAATATATGGATATGCAGTCTGTTAATTTTGTTCTTGGAATGAATATTTTTTTAAAATAAATTACTTGTGAATTGTTTGTAAGTTTATATTTTTAACTCCGATGTATTTTGATTCGGTAGGTATTCGCAAACCCCTTTTAATCTAAAAAGTTCAACAAATTTAAAAAAGAGGTCACCGAAAACAACAAACAATTATATGAATTGTCAACAAAGCCTAGAGTTTTTTTTTATTACAGAATATAAATATATTCGTATATATAAAATATGATTTCATTTGAATTCTGTGAATCGTGCTTAGAAATAGCCACCTCTATTTGATGCTTAGGACGAATGTTAAAAATGGTTGCACAAGTCGCTTAGGGCGTTGAGCAGACAGCTGAGGGTCTTTTAAGGACCCATCGAGCCACATAACTGTCTGACATCCTTGACGAATATGAACGGCATTCCCATGTGTGAGGTAACCTAACTTCTGCTTCTGCTTCCAGCTTGTAGTGTGTGTTGCCCTGGCATATGTACAGTTGGATGTGTGTGTTGTGTTGTGTTGTGTTGTGCTTTGTGTGGAACGTAGGACCAGATGAAATGCATATCGTAAGAAATGTTTATTTGCATTTTAGCCGGACTCCAAAGAGTTGTTGTATTGCTGCCAGTCGAGGCTTTGCCATCGATCTGTTTCTTGATACAACGAGTAGTTTTTTTTTGCTGCTTTTTCGTCGAATACATGCACACACACACACACGCACACACACTGGTGTAGTTGGTAGCACCGTTTTGGAGGTTGGGGCAAAGGGTTCAACGATTTTCAGTTAAAAACCATTCGAGTGGATGAACAATATTTATTGGTTTTCATGTGCCTGCCTATGTGCGTGTCCAAGTCAATATCGATGCCTGTGTGTGTGTGTGTGTGTGTGTGTGTAAGTGGGTATGTGCTCAAGTTTCCTGCTTGGTGGTGCCAATAAACATACAATGTACAAACGAATATCTGACGGCTGAAAGTATGCAAAAAAAAAAAAATAAAAAAATAGAAGCAATATAAAATATAACATTTTTTGCACTTCTGGTTTTATACTTAAGCTTAAATTTTTAAATAAATAATTTAAATATAAATATATACATACAAAACTCAAAATATGTACACTTATATTATAGCAAACAATTATTCACAATTTATGTATTTTGCATAGCATTTTTGATTGTGAATTTAACTGAATATATTTTTGACTTTTATAGTGCAATAAGGCAGATAAATATTTTGTATTATTTTAGTTAGAATTTTGGCCAAATTGAGCATTACTTGCCAATGATAGCCACTCAAAAGTTGGACGATTTGCTGAAGTCTGTTGGGTCTGTTAGGTGCCTCAGCCAAATGATGGCTCATTCACTTCAAACTTTCTTGCTGATGGCCGCGACAATCAGGTAGCTGCAATTGCTAAAAAAAAAAACCTATTTAAGTCCATCAGGGAGGTAATTTCGATGATTTCTTGTGGGAGCATTGGGTTTTTTTTATACATTTTTTTTTTTGTTTGTTTTCTTTGCCATGTTCGCCAATGCAACGTTGGCTTTGTGGCTGCGTTTTTTTTTCGTAACGGCCTATTTGAGGTTATGTGCGCATGCATGTGTGTTTGTTTGTGTGTGTCAATAAACTAAGGTATGTGTTGCAGGGGTTGTAGCTTTACAGCATCCGTCGGCGACAAATACAACGGATTGACGCTAGCAGCACTATATAAAAAACGCCATCCACCCACAGTAAAAGACACATATAAAAAATGTAGACCCAAAAAAAAAAAAAAAATGAGCTCGAAAATAAAACAACAATATACGTATAAAGTTCAATCGAGTCAGTCAACAATTGGCACATCCACACACACACACAGACACATACACACACACACATACACACACAACAAATGTGTGTCTGGTTGTTGTCTGTTTTATTTCGGTCCTACGAGACTCAATTGGGGGGCTCTCATTCGGCATCTGTTCGTATGTATGTGATTGAGAGTTGGGTGTGTGTTGGTTGTGGGTATTGGTTGTGCCTGTTTGACAGCTGCTAAAGTTGGAGGTTAGATTTTGGTCGGCTTGGTGCTTAAATACATTTGATTGTAATTCGCTTTTAAATTCGATTCTTTGTGATTTTGTTGCGATTTGTTATTGGATGTAATGGTGGGACATCTGAGCTCCGCAGAAGCCAATCGATGGGTGCCCACCTCGGGCTTAGGCCGCTCTCATCTAAGCAGGGGCATGGGCAGGGGCAAGGGCAAGGAGAACTGTACGGGTATGGACTTATGTGATTAATGTGGGTCACGCAAATGCAGACATTACCAAAGTAGAAAACTAACAAATACGCACTCAGAGAAACAGTCTACCTGAATTTTAAAAAATATTCCTTATAATTAAAAGAGTATATTTTTAACACGAAAAGTTTTCAAGTGAATTATGAAAATTTTTTTTTATTATACAACTTTATTGTTTTTAAATTTAATATAAAAAATATATAAATTTTGTTTAAAATTTAAATTAGTTTCGTTTTAGATTTTCTGAGTGTAGATACACAAACAAACACACACACATTTATTTGTAGTCTGCATTTAATTTAGGTTGTTTCCTTTGCGGGCCTTCGCTTGTTGCTGGTTGATGGCGCCTATTGACTTGGCCAACTTGGGAAACCGAACTCAGCGCCGCTGTCTCAGTGTGTCTATAAAGTCATACTTTAAGAGGTCTCGCATATTACCAAAGGAAATTTTAAATGCCAAATGCTGCTTGCTTAAAAGCTTTCCGAAAATAATACACATAATATTATTACTATGAGTCTTACAACACCTGTCATCCTGGCCGGGTATCTAGCCTGCGGTAGTATTTAAGCATATTGTTGTAGTCTTATTGCTAAACTTGGTGAATATGCAATGGGTTTAACGCCATTTTATTTATAACATTCGTTAAATTTAAATATTCGTTTCAACATACTGAACTTAACTATCGATCTCAATAATAAACAGAAACAATAGCAATGCAAATCGTTTCATAATTTTGGGATAATGGTTCCAAAACATTTATATGGTCAGAATATAGGAACCTTTCTTGGTCATCGAATTCATATGTAACTCATAACGCAGCACGTTCTGCTGAGGCAGACGTAAAGTTTGGATTATCTTATTTCCAATTGCCCGAACAGTGTCCCTATCGTATCCGCTAGTTGTCCAGATGGCTATCTTGTAGCATTTAGCACGTTTGCTGACAAAAGCTCCGCATATTTCATCCACATAACCAAATACTCCTCCAATCAAGCATACCAACTAAGGATTAATTGGTTAAAAATTAACAAATATATCGATTGCAATTGGCTGATGATGCTGATGATCTTACCACATATTGCCATATGTTATCCAAATCACCAGATTTCTTTCGGAGAGTGAGAACCCAGCGACCGCCATATTTATTATGAGGATCCTCCCACATGGGAAGTACGTTGCTCTTGAAGAAAGAATAATGACAACCCATATGGAGTTGTGACGGCGGCTTGATATGATAATATACCCCCGAAAAATCTTCGAATCTGTTAAAGTTGGCTATTTCATATAGCATGTCCGTCCAGGTCTTCAAGGGTTCATAAAATATATACCACAGTTTCCATGAATTTTGCGATGGATGCTTGGGAAATACAGCAACAGCTGATTCTTCATCCGTAATTAAAGATTTTTCAGTTGCTGTAACATTAGCCGAGGTTGTTTCATCTGGAGATTCATTTATAGCTGATACTTCAGATACTAAGACTTGAACAGTTGCCAAATCAGCAGGAGCCTTGTTGGTGGCTTCTGTGATTATTTTGTGTTTAACTTGCTTTCCGAAACGCCTAACTGCCTTATTTTTGCTTTTTAAAACTAACCGAAAAACACTAAACATTATTAAGTTTGCCAAAATACAAATAATCAAACAATATCGACTAGTAACTATGTAATTTGCAACTGAGGATATAAATTATACGTAATATTTCTGTTTGGAATACAATTTTTGATATATTCAATTCAAATATGATCTGCAAGTGTACAGAATGAGTATAATGATTAATTACTATAACTAAGCCTACTTCAATCTTTCCCAAAAATTTTCGAACAGAAACCAAATTTTAAAAATGAAAGTTACTCAAATTAAATAAAAAAAATAAATAATAGCTAGGTAAATAAAAATAAAAATAATAATTTTGCCAATTAACGGCAAATAGATCGATTTGATTGATATGAATGAAATAAATAGATTTATACGGGTATCGATATACACATATCGATAGCGCAAACTATCGCAAACTATAAATAAATTTGATATGAGGGAACTAACAATCCAAATTTGATCCTAATATTCGATCACGCCTATTACATACAAAGACAGAGTGAACCCATTGTTATTGGTTTTGGTTTTTCAATATTTCTGTCATGTTTTGGTAATCCATAGTTGTCACCACCGATAACACAACTCTCTTCCAGCATCGAGCAGCAGTTTCTCAAGTTCAACTGCATGCACTAAATGCCTATTGAAGAACTTTTTGTTAAGTTATAACATATGCTTATATGTTAACAGCGTTTGTATGTTTGTAGTGTGTACCGCTACTTTCCCTCTCCCTTTTCTTGACTCTATTCCCCTCTTGACAATATTCATGGCACCATCTGGTAGCTCTTTCGCTTGTGCTTCCTGTCTATGTCATACAAACAAGTTTCGATTTGGTTGCTGTTGCTATTGTTTAACGCCATTTTATTTATTACGTTCGTTAAATTTAAATATTCGTTTCAACATACTGAAATGTTATTAAACAAACCCTTGCAGACTGTTGGCAAACTGTAGTCTTAATTGTGCCCCAGACTTCAGATTGTCATTATTATTTTGCACGTTTTAAACAACATGCATTTTTATTTTCTATACATTTATTTATTATTATTTATTGGGGAGTTTTGTGCACTGCGCCCGAATTACTCTATTGTGCCCCCTTTTGAGCTTATAGCTCCTACATCAACCCCAGTTCCTGAACGAATGTCAGGATCTTTGATGGGTCGAGAACTACTATGTCTTTGACATTCATAACATGCATCCCTAGGATGCTGCATCTTCTCCTGGCGATGCATTTTGTTAGGATTTTAGTTGAAGACTCCTCCTCGACCTCACAAAATCTGCATTGAATGCTGCTACAGATACCCATTTTGGACAGGTGGCTTTTTAATCTACAATGTCCTGTCAGTAGACCGACCAGTATCCTTAGTCTATTCCCCATAGATATTACTTGCTTAAATCGTTTATGATTTTAGCCGCTCAAAAGACATTTGGCCCGGTGCTTCCTCCCTGCTTCGTAGTCTCCTTTTCTTTCGTCATTCCTGAGTTGCAGCCGTATTGTGTGTTTACTTATGCCACAAAACCTAGGCCCTGTAAGGGGCTTCTCTGCACGCATTCTCGTCTGCTCATCCGCTGCTTCGATCCCTGCTATTTTCCTGCGCCCGGGGACCCACCTTAGGGTGAGTCTGTTGTGAGCCCCGAGTTGGTCAAGCTTGGATCGTACATCTTGGACTAATTTTGAAGTTACCGTCGTCCCATTTATAGCATTTATTGCTGCTATACTATCGGATAGGATATATCTCCGCATTCCGACAGTTGCGCTTTAAATTTAATTCCGCACACCTCCCAATGGCACACACCTCAGCTTGGAATATGCTGGTGTACATCCCCAGAGACGCATGGTATAATATCCGAGGACCCACCACTCCCAGGCCTGTTCCCAGATTGGTGAGTGATCCATCGGTATACCATTTTATGGTGTGCGGTTTCATAGGATGAATTTCATCTAATGATGTCCATTCCTTTTTGCAACTGGCTTCATTTCATCCCTAGGTTGTAACAGGAGGGGGAGTTCATCTGAAAGAAGTTGGGCATCTTTATGACTCAGTATGTGTCTGCTCCCAACTCCTTCTGCTGACATCCTTAAGATTGTAGCTTTCTGTCGGAGCCTAATGGTGTGGTGTAGTGGCGTGAGCTCCAGGCTTCCAGGGCCATTGTAAAGCAGGTGCACATTGCCCCTGTCATACATACGCAGGCCATTCTCTGCAATTTTAACAATTGTTTCATTACGGTGGTTAACCGTGCTCTATCGCCCCATGCTATCATTCCGTAAGTCAGCATGGGTCTTAAAACCATTAGGTATAACCATCTGATTATCTTTGGTGACGTACCCCATGATTTCCCCGCTATACTACGACATGTATAAAGCGCTCTAGAGCACTTCATTATCGTGCTTCACACATGGGTGCCAAAGTTTAACCCGCTATGAAATGTGACGCCGAGGTATTTTACCTCCTTGCTTATCTCTAATAGGCTCCCTAAGAGCCGTATCTGTTTCATCCTCTGTAGCTTATACCGTCTAGTAAAGGGGACAATAACTGTTTTAGTAGGGTTCAGGTTGAGTCCAACCTCCCTACACCAGTCACTCGTGATCTTCAATTCTATACATTTACTTATAGTGAAAAATAATGGAATTTTGAGAATTGATCGCACCAAGAACTAAAATTCATTTTATAATTGACAATAACGAGAAAGTTTATTTTTAGTCTAGTCCGTTAATTAGTTATTTATTGAGATCATACAGTTTAAGATACAACAAAAATTAAACTATCGATCTCAATAATAAACAGAAACAATGCAATGCGATGCAAATCGTTTCATAATTTTGGGATAATGGTTCCAAAACATTTATATGGTCAGAATATAGGAACCTTTCTTGGTCATCGAATTTATATGCAACATATAACGCAGCACGTTCTTCTGACGCAGACCTAAGGTTTGGATTATCTTCTTTCCAATTGCCAGAACAGTGTCCCTATCGTATCCGCTAGTTGTCCAGATGGCTATCTTGTTGTATTTATAACATATGCTGACAAAAGCTCCGCATATTTCATCCATGTAACCAAATACGCCTCCAATCAAGCATACCACCTAAGGATTAATTGGTTAAAAATTGGTGAATCGATTGCAATTGGCTGATGATGCTGATGATCTTACCACATTTTGCCATATTTTATCCAAATCACTAGATGTCTTTCGGAAAGTGAGAACCCAGCGACCGCCATATTTATTATGAGAATCCTCCCACATGGGAAGTATGTTGCTCTTGAAGAACGAATAATGACCACCCATATGGAGTTGGGACGGCGGCTTGATATGATAATATAAATCCGAAAATTCTTCACTTCTGGTAAAGCTGGTTATTTCACTTAGCATGTCCGTCCAGGTCTTCGAGGGTTCATAAAATATATACCACAGTTTCCATGAATTTTGCGATGGATGCTTGGGAAATACAGCAACAGCTGATTCTTCATCCGTAATTAAAGATTTTTGAGTTGCTGTAACATTAGCCGAGGTTGTTTCATCTGGAGATTCATTTATAGCTGATACTTCAGATACTAAGACTTGAACAGTTGCCAAATCAGCAGGAGCCTTGTTGGTGGCTTCTGTGATTATTTTGTGTTTAACTTGCTTTCCGAAACGCCTAACTGCCTTATTTTTGCTTTTTAAAACTAACCGAAAAACACTAAACATTATTAAGTTTGCCAAAATACAAATAATCAAACAATATCGACTAGTAACTATGTAATTTGCAACTGAGGATATAAATTATACGTAATATTTCTGTTTGGAATACAATTTTTGATATATTCAATTCAAATATGATCTGCAAGTGTACAGAATGAGTATAATGATTAATTACTATAACTAAGCCTACTTCAATCTTTCCCAAAAATTTTCGAACAGAAACAAAATTAAAAAAATGAAAGTTACTCAAATTAAATAATATATATAAATAATATCTAGGTAAATAAAAAAAAAATAATAAATTTCCCGAATAACGGCAAATAACGGCAACTTTTTGTTAAGTTATAACATATGCTTATATGTTAACAGCGCTACAAACATACGTAGTGTGTACCGCTACTTTCTTTCTCCCTTTTCTTGACTCCTTCCCCCTTTTTCCTTTATTCTCGGCACCATCTGGTAGCTCTTTCGCTTGTGCTTGCTGTCTTTGTCATACAAACAAGTTTCGATTTGGTTTCTGTTTCTATTGTTGCTGGTATTTGTTGTCGTTTGTTGATTATTGCGCTATTTGGCAGCAAGAGTTTAACGGCATTTCGCACAGCCCCCACCCTTCTCCATTTTGAATCTGATACTGAAGGTTTTCAGTGTATCTTGGTTTTATGATAGGTCCTGCTACCCGCCCGTCTGCCTGTCTGTATGAACGGAACTTCTAAGTTACCCCTGAAGTGCCAAATTTTTATGCTATGTCAAATAGAAGGAGGCTAGAACCGTTAAACCAATAAGAATCGATAAACGTTAATTGCTAATGCCAAATATCTAACATAAATTGAAAGCTTCAGTCACCAAATCTTGTTAGTATATTGTTAAAGATATTTTTCAAGCAATTGACATTGGCCACGTCCGCTCCACTATCCCAAACCGATATTTATGATGGGACAAGTCGATAAAATCATATATGTCTCTAAATTTAAAAGCCAGAGTCAGCAAATTTTAAAGATATATTTTTATGAATTTCGGCCTATTCATAAAAGCCAATACCAACCGCACTGGCACACTAGAAGGGTAGATTATTAGGAACCTATTCTAAATACCGGTATTTTATCGGTCTGTTGTGTGGTAATATCTATTGGTATCAGAGTATTATTCAGTCGGTTACATCCGATTGGAACGTTCTAACTTGTTCTACACAAATCATTTTCAAATACAAAACTTTAGCAAGTTTGCTGCAATAAAGTTGTTGCTGCCATACAGTCTACACACACACACACACACCCACCTACACACAGACACACACAACCATCGAACCCTCTGGCTGTGAACTATACCAATCAATGGTAAGTCCGGGCTTCTGGCTGGTAACTGTTTTGTTTTATGTAGCAGGTAATTTGTGTTTTAAAATTGTAAAACGAAAATTTAATGGAATATTTTTGTTGTTGCAAGACAGTCATTGCTTGTTGCTGTTGCTGTTGTTGTTGTTGTTGTTGTTAGTGGTGCGTGACTGTGGCTTGATATGTACACCAATAAATTTAAGATTGCAGTTTTGGCGCAGTGAGCATAGGAACTAAAAGTAAGTTGCAATTTCGCTTGTATTTATTTGAAGATGTGTTTCTAAGACAATGTGCTGATTGCGTTTGCCAAATCGTATATTTATCACTTGTATCACTTTTTTTTCTTTTTAAAGTATCTTAAGTATTTCCACTTCCACGACTTATCTTTAAGATTTCGTGGGAGAAAAAAAAATTCTTTTATCGAAGACAGACGATTTTTATGCGTCTTGTTATCTTAATGCACAATCAATCAATTTATCGCACTCAGACCCTGACACATATGTAGACACATTGAAATTTGCTTTGCCGCCTTCGCTAAATACATATTTATGTATGAATTTGATGGTTGCTGTATCCCAGTTTATGTATACCTGCAAATATGGCTTCTGCCACAGCTCGTCTTTTTCCCATCATTGATGTCTGATGCTGAGCAAAATTAATTTGCAGCTTATCGAAGCCATACAAAATTTTTAATTCACTTTGCATAAATAATCATGAGCGTCAATTCAAAGTTAGTCAGCGCGTGTGTGAGTGTGGGTGTGCGTGTGTGTGTGTGTCTTTTCATACACGGTACATTTGATTTTTTCTTGTTTTTAGCAATATTTTATAATCATAGGTCCAAAAATAACTTTAATTTTAGAAGGCTTCTTATTCTAACTTCATATGAATAACAAATATTTGTATAGCGTTAAAATGCAAACTAAAAATTGTACGAAAAATTAATAGGGATTTTATAAATTTTATGGCGGTTTATTTTATTCATACAACTTTGCATATATTCGTCTTCTGTGTAATTTAGCTACCACAAAAGTTCTTGAATGAAAAATATCTTGTCCCGAATAAAACGTACCCAATCAAGCATCTTATTAAATTTCTCACATCATGTGGCATATTCTGTTTCCAGTTGGCTGTTTTTTTTGTATTATCACCAAACTATTTATGGCTTGACTTGTTTATAGGACATTTATGTAAGAATTTACCCGTCGTCATTGGCTTGTTTTTGTGTGATGTTGGGCTCGCAGAGCCAAGTGCTGCCTCAGTCAAAACAGTACGCGATAACAAGCAACAGCAAAGTGCAACAATGGCAACATGACACAGACAAAAAGTCTGTAAAAAAAAAAATCTGTACATATTTGTTGTGACTGCCGCTTACTGTTGGCATTTTATCCCAGTTAAATTGGACACAGGCACAAGAAAACAATAATAAACACAATTGTGGGTCTGCCACAATTTTTTCGCAAAGTTGTCAGTTTTTGTCGTTTGCCAAAACCAAAGAAAGATAAACTAAAAGGACTCCGAAGATTGAATACCCTTAAAACCGAAGTCATATGACTGACAGCTAAATTAGACTATAATTTATACAATAACTGACGGCTATAAAGCCCATATGGTTTAGCTGTCTGGCTATATTTTGTTAGGATATTTGATCCTCTTTCGATCTGACATTTGCAATGCCTGCAGCACAAAATACAAATAAACAAGCCAAGGTTCATCAATATAGTTTCAAAATTTTGGGTCTGGCCAGCACAGTTATAGCTGATCTATGAGTGTGTGTGTGTGTATGTGTTTAAGTGTTTGCGTAGGTCAGTTACATTTTGCAGTCACCAGGAAATTTGAACCCGAACCCAATCACTAGAAGCGCAATTGCAAAAACCCCATAAACAGATTGCAGTACAGCAAGGAGAACAAGCAGAAATTGGCCAGCAACAAATGTGAAATACTGGCTGTTCAGCCTGTCCTGTAAATATTCTAGGATAACAAGTTAGAATGATGCAGACAAGTGAGCTCGACTAAGGAATACTCTGCACCCGGCTGATAGTAAAGAGATCAATGGGTTAATTTGTTTAGGTATCTTAATGAAATTCAGAGTTGGTCAATAATATGTTAAAGTGTACTGCAAATTAATCGAAAGTCTAAACGTCAAAAGTTACAGTTTTGCTTGTTTTTGAAAATCGATTTTTATCGATAATTGCAAGCTTAAGGGAATTATTGCTCATTATCACCCACAGTCCACATATATCGACTCTATCGACTCAGCTGCTGATGCCGATCAAGAATACATATCTTCATCTGCATTTTACATACCCTTGTAATTTGGGTACTGAGTATAGGATCAAAACGACATATTCCAATATAAACAAGAGACAACTATCAAGTATTAAAGTGAAAGCTGAATTATTTCTGTAAATAACAGAAGCTAAGATTATTTTCCTTAAACTTTTATTTTCCCTATCTGCTATCTACCGTTGTTGAGAGTAACTAAACTGTACATTCCAGAATATATAAATAATGCCCCTGTTATAAATATTTTTTATATGCAATACACAAAAAAGGCAATAAAATTTTACTGGTAAATTGTTAAAAATTTAACAGTTGGCTAAACAGACTTTATAGCTGTACAGAATTTTATTCAAATAAAATATTTGGTTTGATCTAAGATTTAAATTGGTATTAAAAAGTTGCACGTGCTTCAAATGTAATCTAAGAACTTACGATTCTTGAAAGTTTAATTTAATTGAGAATTGTGTTCAATTTATGGTTTAAGTAAGAGCTTTTACACAATTTACAGGAAACACGCACAACACTCCTAAAAATTATTTGTTTGTTGATGGCAAAATGCTCGAATTTGTGTTGCCCAAAATAAAAAAAAAATATAAATAAAATGAATATAAAAATAAGTGAAAAATTTGTTTCTTGGTCGTATAACATGCAATGCAAATTTCTGACATTGGGTAATTAAATTCCACAAAAATTAGATGCACACACCTAGAGTAGACACAAGCCGACACACAAACAAACACACACACACGCACACACACATATCGTGTGCACACATTGAGAAAAAGATTTGCATTTTAGGCAACAAGCTTCGAAGACAGCACGTCTGAATAAAGGACAGGAAAGAGAGAAAGAGTTGAGAGAGCTCGACTTGGATATACGCTGTACCTTATTATTATTATTTATTAATTAATTATAATAATAATGCTGTGCCTAAATATTGTACCCCTCAAGCTGTACACATTCCCCATTAGAAAGATATGGCTATAGAATTGTGGTTTTTAATATTTTTTTTATTTTTTGCAATAAATTCAAGTCATATTTATTTACAGATCTTTATGCATTATCATCTTTTAATACCTCAAAAATAGAACATACCATTTGCAGGGTATACACATAATATTGGTATCCCAGTTCATCATTTTACAGTTTACAGTTTACAGTTTACAGTGTGGCAGTCACAGCCGCAAAAACAAAAGTGACAGCCGTAAAAATTCTTTAAGACACGTATCCTTAAATGTGGACAAATGTATGTAGTTTGAAATTGTTGTGCAGTTTGTTGTTGGTTTTATTAGACCAAAATTTATGTGGCGTATACGCAATGTAATAAAATGAAATTGAACTGATCTGAACGGAACGGAACGGAACTAAACTAAAATAAACTAAGTACAAGAAGGCGCCTCGCCTGTCAATGCGCCCACACGTGTCCATAAAATGTTGAGCCAATTATTTTCGGATTAAAGATTTCAAGTGAGTGTGTGCGTGTGTGCGTGGGTGTGTGGGTGTGCGGGTTTGTGTGCACTGTTGGCTGGGTCTAGATTTGGATTTGGGTCTTCAATATTTCATGCTTAGCCCAGCGGCAGTTGTGAAGAGCACTTCAAAGTCACCCATTTTATACAACTAGCCCCACCTGCCACTCTGCCCCCCTCAACTTTGCCACACTCTTTACCACACCCTTCGACACTGTCACTCTGCGTCCCTTGGCCAACGCGCCTAATGCGTATCAATTGCAAAAGCGTCGAACTTTCGAAAAACTGGCACACTTCATTAGGCACACAATTTGGTAATATGTTAGGGGTAGTCAAGCCAAGCAGCTATATTTTGTATTGTTTGTCAAGTCCATGCATACAAATTTAATCGGCAGTGTATCGATCGATTTAATATAGCTGCCTCCAACTGAATTAAATTAATTGAATATTTGATTTTATTTGATTAATTAAATTTCTGGATTCGGCGTTTGATACATATCGGAATATCGCACACATTTTGCTTGAGTCACCCTAATGCATGAATACCTTTCATGGACCTGAATTTTTGATAATTTTCCGTCTCTTTACTACTGCCACTGCCACAGCGATTTATCAAAGTGCATATATATCATATAAATATATACACATAGCGACATATTTGTTCGATTTTAGTAAGCAAAATCGAATATTCTTTTTAATGGCAAACTTCGGTTTCGTCTCATTATTGCTCTCGCGCGAGTATCAGCCTCTCTTTTCCTCTTTCTCTCTCTCTCTCTCGCAAAAAAAACTTAGTTGATATTCCGTTCGTGTTTGGATTAACTTTAATAACTTTTCAACTTTTTGCAGCTTGACTTTCTTTTGTCTGCTCGGCTCGCGACATGCTTTGATTACTACTTACAATGTGTGAGTTGCGTCCGAGTCGTGATCCAGACCCAACTAGCCACGCCCACAACGACGATAGCCACGTCCTTGCCCCAAACCCCAAAGTAAACTCTGCCGTTGCGTTTGATTGTCGCTTCTGACATTGATGGCTGCTCTTGATGTTCGCTCCGGCCATGATTTGTGTGTGTGCCAAAAAATGCAAATGAAAAAAGCAAAAAAAAAAAAACATAAAAAAAAATTTGTTGTTGTTCTTTGAGCAAAGGAAAATGAACAAAAACATTTGAAACGATATGGCACCATTGACTGCAACACTGCAAAAAATATAACTCAATTAATTGGTCAATAATATCATCAAAGATTATTTTTCACATACAAAAAAGTTGAACTATTCTAATTTTAAAATATTTATATTATTTTCATAATAAAATTTAGCAAGCTACCGCATTAAAATAAAGCAAATTTTTTAAAATAAAATAAAAAGCATTTTATTTCAAAGTTGTTAATTTTAATAATTTATAAAAAAAAAGAAATCAACGCAAAAAAAAACTTTCGATAATCGTGGCTATCTTCTGCGAATAGAAACGTACTTTACGAAAATTGTGTTTTTCTTATGGAAAAATGTATTGGCAACAATTTCACATTCGAGAATGTATCAAAGGTTGACAGTGAAAAATGGCTAATAATGATGACATCAGCGTTGGCAATTTGGAACATTTTCCTGCAGTGTGGCACAGCAGAGGAAGTTGGTCAAGTATTAAGCGATAATGAAGATAAATAACTCAAAAAGAAAAATAGCTCAATTAAAAAGTTAAAGCGCACTACTTTCGTAATCAAATGAGCGATTACCAAAGTTTCCATCACGTTGGGCCAAAAGCAGCTGTCGCTCAACTCTAAAACTGAAAGTGACAGCTATGTAAGTCATAAAATGTCAAAAAGCGGCCAACGGAAGAAACGGAAGCCACGTAAGCTCAAAATACTGGCTACTTATATATACTACTTACATATATATATATATATATATATATATATATATATATATATATAAACGCACTTAAATGCAAGAGTTAAGCAAAAACCACTTGCCAAGAACTGAGTTCATTAAGATGGCTAAAATTGCAGGCGCTGAAGATGAACAAGAAGATTAAGATAAGGAAAAGTTGATGTATGATAAACTTTAGTTCCTGTACTTTAATAATATATATCCCATTGCCAGACCTCATCTAGTTATTTTTGATATCAAACAGTCTTCCTAAACCGTCCAATTCAAGCAAGCTGCTCATGTTTTAAGTTTAGGCCTCAGGAAAAATAAACTCTCAGAATTTAATTGCGTTAGTTCAAGAACAATTCCTTTTCTCAGCTGGCTAAAATAAAACACTTTCTGTGTTAAAAATATATTGTGGGAATAATATTATTCATAAGTTCGATTTTTTTCGCAGAGTGTATTTATTACAAACTTCTCTCTGCTAACTTAAAAGGTCGCTTTTGGTAATTGGAGAATTAAGTGGCACTTTTAGTTAGTGTCATAAGTAGATTTTTGCAGTGCCCTTTCGTCAGAGAGCCGGCTCAAAAATTTAGTCAAACTCTCTAGTTGCAAGTACTTAAGTGTTGCAAGTTGTTTGCTGCCGTTCAAAAACTAGTTTTTAGCCAGTTGAGACAGGTGCAACACCTGCCGCAGCAGAAGTTTCTGTTTGTCTTTCAGGCTCCTTGAGAACAGGTGAAATTTGTAGGTGTATTTTGTATTTTGAGAGTCTCTTGGTCTAAGTCTATTTGTTGTTATTGTTGTTGTTGTTGTTGTTGTTGCTACTGTTCCTGTTATTGACAGTGTCAGTTGAAGCTAAAACTGAAACTGGGGTAAAAAAAAATCTATTACCGGTGTTTAACAACAACAATAAAATGCTTCGGAGCTTAAATAAAATGACGATGCGATGAGCGGCATTTGGGGCAGATGTGAGGCTGTTTTTGGCAGTTGCTGGCAGTTGTTGGCAGTTGGTGGCAGTTGGCGGAGGCTGCGCCACAGCAGCTGTAAATGGCAGGCGATAAAAATGTTGGCCAGAGGTGCCGCAAAGGTGCGAAAAGGGGCAAGTTGCGCCCCAGAAAGCAGGAAACATCGATAGAAGAGCAACAGCCGTTAGCAAACAGAGCTGTGTCTCTGTATGTGTGTGTGTCTGCCGCATATTTAAGTAAATTCCAATTCACACGCACACACCCCAAATGCGAAGCCAATAAATAATGCTTGTTGCGCAACGAGTAAACTTGCAGATACAAAATTGTATTCCCGACTCGCAGCTGCCGCTGACAAGCAAGTCCGTTGACTCAACTCTCTCCCTCCCTCCCTCTCTCTCACTCTTTGTATGTGGTGTGGCGTGTGGCACCTTTACAGTGCTCACCTGTCTATCCGCATTTGTATACATTTTATTGCCAACAATTTTATTTTGATAGTTTTTCTCTCCCCGCACAAGCAACGCGCAAAACTCAAACAAAATGGTTTTCACAAAACAAATTGCGTCTTTTTCAACAACAATTCTGCAGCAGACAGCAGCAAGTTTTCTTGTAAGTTGCCAAATGACATGGGAAGGGGGAGGCTTGGGTGGCAGTGGGCGTGTTACTGCATCTACGTTTGCAGTGTGTGTGTTTGTGTGTGTGCTTTTTTTTTGCTCATATTTTGGTTGTACGCATTCACATGAACACCATAATTCAAAGCTACACCGTCATCGACACCCCCCTCAGTCCATCCCTCCTGCTTCCCTCCTTCGCTGCACACCCCACTTCCAGTCACTCTTCAGTAATCGAGATGTGTTGCAACACCCTTGTGGCAGCATATTGAATTTTGCGCATAACGAATGCAATTTGTTTGATTGACTGTTCGATTGAATAAAATGCCAACAAGCGGAGGCATCCAATGATGGGCACTTGCGTGCAACTCACCTCACCACTCACCCCTCTCACCTTACACCTCGCCCTTAACACCTCACCAATCACACACAACCTACGATCTCGTTGTTGCCTCTGTAGTTAATCAATACATATGTTGCCGCCAATTTAAATATTTAAACTAGCTAAATTGAAATAATTAAGTTTCAACCAAACGATTTTATTAAAATTAAGAAAATTGTGCTGAACACTGAAAAAATATTTTTTTTTTTTAAATTGCGCTTGTATGCAAATATTTTGCTTATATGTTTTTATATATTTTTTTATAAAGAATTTACGCACTTTTTCAACGATCTTAATTGATTTAAAATACCAATAACTACCAAATTTAATATATGTGGTTGTTTAAGTAATAACTGGTTATTAGACTTACCTTTACCAAAAACCTACATAATCTGTAAAAAGCTTGAATTATTTATGTTCATGGACTAAATTAAATACTTAAATTTTATGTTATCTTTTATCACTTGTTGGCTTACTTGAGCCAACTGGTAAATTGCAGCCAACACTTATATTGTCAAATAAAATGTGCATCCAAATTGAGACATTTATTTTCACTCGAAATGATTTCTACTACAGATGTGACTTAATGCTTGGTGAACATAATTTAATTTTAGAAATCCTATCGAAATTGTGACAGATGCTTCCTGCTGACTTTTGCATACTTCTGCACAAAAATCCCATTTCAGTTAGCCAATTTCAATAGGCTCAATGTACTGAATATCTACTGAAGACAAACACAATGTTGTCAACTCAACTCGACTGCCAACATAATGCTTGAGCTCCTTTGACAAACACTGAACCGAACCGCAATCATTCGCATGCTCAAACTCGCACTTATAGTCAGACTCGCACATGCACTCATAACGCACACACACACAAACACACACACACACACACACACACACACACACATGAGTGCAAGTGTCCGACTGACGAAATATGCAACATGCAACCCCAAAGTGGCCACACATTGAGGTCGCATTCGTCCCTGGCTAACTCAATGCTCCATATTTCATAGAACGTTGCCTTAATTTGCATTTCTGTCTTTCTCTTTCTCTCTCTGTCGCTTCTTCTCTCTCTCTCTCTTTTACTCTAGCCTCAAAAGCGTTGACAGCACATTTAATTAGTAACAAGACAAAGACGACTTGTGCCTGATTTTAGGACAGACACAGAGACCTGGAGACCCCCCTCTGTACATACATACATATTTGCAATTGTTTGCCTGCAGAGATATTTGATTAGATTGTTCAGCTGGACGAGAACAGATGAAGATGAAACTCTCAGTAAATGCAGTTTAGTCAAAATTTCAGTACAGAGTAACACATTATGAGCAATAAATTATTTAATCCTGTTTACTTTCATAGTAATCACTGCATTTATTCATGCACCTCAGTTGTCATCAAATATTAAGAAAATAAACAATTTAAGTTTGCTTTAGTTGACTAAACTCATTTAAAGTTTATCCTGTAGCTGATTATTCTCTCAAAATTTGTTAATCTAGTTAAGAATTTCTTACACAATTTTAATGTAATTTGTGCAATCAATCAATAATTTATCAGCCTATATTATAAGTCACTATTAAGACTCTGCCTTTAAAATTGTTTCTTGTATTGCTATCAGAAATCGTAACTGGCACAAATTATCGATAACATAATCATCTCTTAATGAGTTGCATCCATCTGCCTGTTACACACTTTTCACCAAACTTAAATCCATTTTACCCAATTTAATTGGTTAAATATATTGCATTTAACGTGATTCTGTAAACGTTTGCTATCGATTTCAAATCGGCTTGTGACTTTTTACCATTTGTATAACAACAAAAAACCACAAAAAAAAAAAACCAAACAAATATGTAAAACGCTTGAGCTTAAAGTACTGATTAACTACGATTTAAATATAAGTTGTTCAAGCCATTGCTGTTATTGTTGCTATTATTGTGTGTTGTTATTATTGTTAACTGAATGTTGAGGTTGCCACAGTTATTATGCCGCCTGCGGGCAAACAATCAACAAAAAAAGCTGCATCCAAAAAACAAACATCGAGCGTGTCAAGAGGAAAGCCTGCTGTGACAATATGTTGGAGATTTTGTTGTTGTTCAATGGGCAGAGGTGGGGAGGGGAGGGGACTTGATGTACAGACAGTGATTGTGGATATGGTATATGGATGTACATATGCATGTTTAACTAACGGTTCTGTTTGCCACTGTCAGGTTTTTTAAAAAGGCGCAGCCTGCAAGTAAGCGACTGTGTGTGGGTGTGTGTATGTGTGTGTGTGTGTGTGTGTCTGAAGTGGATGTGTGTTTTTGCGTTTATTTGTGTGTTTTCTGCCTGTCCATTTAATATATTCATGTGCATACAAACAAATATAAATTACACAGCCAGTCGCACACATTTTGCGTTTTATGCAAATCTGTGAACTTTGAAGAAAAGCAATTAGCCGTCCTTTTAATGCCCTAACTCAATTGGGGTATATGGGGTATATGCATTGAAGGACGCAAAACCATATAACGTATATAAATTCTTGATCAAGATAAAAGTCAAATAGGTATGTTTAAAAGAGTCGATCATTTAATATATAAACTCTCGCATACCAAGTGCAGTTTGATAACTGATTATGTTTCGCAAATATCGATATATATCGATATATATTTAGTACTGACCATTTCATATTTATTTTATTTTATTTGAATGAATGTATTTATAAATTGTTTTATTATTACTTATTTTATAATAAGCCAATATGATACTACCAGCAGCAGTAATTAGACTCTCCAATAATCGATTTAATATATTTCTAACACCTGAGCGAGGAGTATCTCCCAACGAGCCGTCTCGGCTAGAGAATTTTTAATTGCTGCGCTGGGCGTGTGTGACTTTGAAGGCTGAAAGGTCATATCAACAACATCCATTGTATACTTCATCCCATATCTAAGGGAAAGTTTAACACATAAACCCAAGTCTGACAAGGCCTATTCACAGATAGGCTTTCTGTGCGTTGCCAACTTTTAACTAACGTTTGCTTGTTGCACAAATGTGGCGAGTTACGATTCTGCGACTTTTGCTAACCCAAACTCACATTTGCTGGCAAGCCTTGGCAACCGACTGTTAACAAGTTGAAAGCCATAAATTGCTGGAATCTAGTAGAACCTCTTGCATTTGTCTAAGTTGCAGATGTTGCCATTCTTCCCCGATTGCGGTTCATTTTTAAAATTCTGCATACATATTATATGCAACAACAATTGCCATTGCCAATTGCAATATGCAAAATACTTTTAATTTTTCATGGCACAAAATGACCGACATCGGACACCCGACACCCCACGTCTCAAGTCCCAAGTCGACGTCCGACATTTTGGCGCCCGCCATCTGCTTTAGAGTCACGCGATCAAAAATTATTTTGTTGCCATCTCACAGCTGTTGCAGGATGTGCTTTGGGGTGGACTGCACCCTTACATACAGTGATTGCAATAGAATTACCATTATTATCAAGTTAATTATATTAATTATCAGTCTACGGATTAGTCAAGCATGTTTCTCACACTCAGACTGAATATAAACTCTCTAAAATATAGAAGATCGCCTTAGGTTAAAAGTTAAATATATGATTCTTATTATTATTAAAAATTTCGAATTATCCGAACAAACAAAAAAAGATTTTTAATATAATATTAAATCAGAATATTAAATAATAATAATATTTTAAACAGAAAAGCCAAGTTAAATTTTTATTTCATTTATATTATTTAAATATTTTTATTTATATTATTTTTTATTAATATTTTAACAATGTTCTCTGAAATTAGAAAACTCTTGTTTAAAAGAGAGATCCAATTGTAATTTTAGAAATTAACTTTCGTAATAAGAAAGCCAGTTTGCCGGGGCTCACAAAGTACTACAATTTAAAAAAATTCAAATATTTTTATTTAGGTTGGAAAATTTTTTTTTTTTTAAATTGAGGTTCGCTCTTTCTATAAAAAAAACTGAGTATCATTTTTAAAATTGTTTCATGTAATGGTTTTTATATAAAGATATAATAACGATCCAGTTATCAAAAAAAAGTATGAATTTTGGTTCTCAGATGATCGGAATAGTTTTGTTTATGTTTTTAGATGTCTTGATAACTTGGTTCTTTAAATAAATAGCCTTTACCAAAAACCGATTACATATTTTGGTGTTATTTTTTTGTGCGAACCTGTAAATAAATATATATATATATATATATTTAAATACACACGAGCGTGCCAGGTGCACTTGACGCGATTGCGTTCTTGGTTGCTTTTGGCTCTGCTTTCGGGTCGGGGTCGGGGTCGGGGTCTGGGTCTGGGTCGGGGTCTGGGTCGGGGTCTGGGTCGGGGTCTGTGTCTTGGTCTGGCTCTGGGTCAAACCGGCTGACTGACTTCGGTGATTTATGCCACTCATTAAGTTGAAGGTGTACGGTTAAATTGGATCCATGGAGTGTGCATGGAGTAAGGCCTCCGGATTATAACCAGCTAAGCCGTAGCGTGCAAGGTGAATTAAGCAACACGATACGGACGCAAAGGCCAAAGGCGTGCTAACGTTTATTATGCACCTGGGTCAAGGTTTAATTTTTTGTAATTGTTGTTGTTTTTTTTTGTGCTCCTAGCTTACTGTTGGCTTGGTATTAAGCTAAGTCTGACTAATGTCAATTGCCGTTTGGCTTCTAATCACACCGCACCACGTCGCGTATGCATAATATGCAAATAAATGCAAGCTAATGGCTAATGGCTAATGGCATATGGCAAATGGCAAATGGCTGCTAACTGTCAAGAGATGCCTGAGATGGCATGTGGCGCCACTGGCACTGCCACTCGCACTCGCACCAATTTCATTTAAATTGCACTCGAGTGCAGGCCAAACAAACGATATCCAGTCACCAAGTCAACTCAAATCTTTCAGGGCCAAAGAGGGCAAGTTGCCTAAGCCGGCTAAATCCAAAAAGTTGCTGTAATTAAAACAATGGCTTCCAGCAAGCAACCGCATCGACTGCACCAATAATCACTTTATCTCAGCAGCAAATATTGCTCTTCAAGTTGGCCAACCAAATATTTGGACAGACCCTTTGGCACTTGCCAACAAGATAGAGAGATGACTGTATCCCTCACTCACTCGGATTTACTCTCACCAGAAGCCAAATATTGGCAATAATATATATATATTTATGTAAATGTATATTTAATTTATTATGCTCAGTTATCACAAAATCTTATTCTACAAACTCAAAGTGCATTAATAAATATAATATATATAATTTCGCATGCAGTTTTCCCACATGTTTTTAAAAGTAACAATGCTAATTATAATTAGAAAAACGATTAGCATATTTTAAATATATAGTAATTAGTCTATTTGAACAAATTAAGTAATTGTTGACTAACATGTCCCACATACAAACCAATCTTGTTTGAAAACCTGTTTTGCTTGCTAAGATTAGCTTTGTTTTTTTTTTTTTATTTTTCGTAATTGACTCCCATTAATAATTTGAAATAATAATTGCTTGTCTAAATTATTCCTAAAAATACGAAAGTTATTTTATAAAGTAGAAATGCAAGCCAATAACAACTGATATATTCGATTTCTTTCCCACATTATTTGCATTTATATGAAACCATTTAAATAGCTTATTAATTAATAATAATAATAATAATAATTAATTAATTAATAATTACAACTAGTAAACCATTTAAATATCTTATAATTTAATTTTACTTACAATTGAATAATAATAAAAAATAACAAAAGAGCCAATTTCATAGTTTTTACACACATATAAAAATAGTACACTGAAAATGATACATCATTTTTTGTATATTTTAGAAAAATGTTGCAAAAAAAAAATGTCACTTTACTTGAAATCATCCACTTTACAGACGCATGTTTAGTGTGTGTGTATGGGTGTGTGTGTGTGTTTGTGTTGCACAGTAATGGTGTCGCAAACATGTGGCAACAATAAGATGTCATCGCCAGCAACAGCAGTTAATTTTTCGCACTTAGTCGATGTTGTTGCGCGTTGGGCGTCTTAACGCCTTTTAAAACTTGGCTAAAAGTATGCCACTTGTTTGTACGCTTTAATGGCGTGCTGACTATGTCTGCTTTATAGTTTATATGTATGTATGTATGTGTGTGTGTGTGTGTTGCCTTTAAGTTTAAGTTCTTTAAGTATGCGTGCGCTGGATTTTAGCGCGCGTTTTGGGTTGGGATTATGTAGGATTGGGTGTGTGTGTGTGTGTGTGTGTCTGTTGCCAGCTCTCCCATTGACTTGACTGTCATCTAGCTAGGCCTATTAAGGCGCCGAAGAGCGCTAAAGTAACTCGCATCAGCCCCAGCCACAACAATAATAACAACAACGGCGTTAAGAACAACAAAAGCAACAACAACAACAACAACAACAACAACAACAACAACAACAACATCAACACTTGTGACACATTTGCGCTGGTCTAGTTCTTTAGCTTTCAAGTTGAGTGCCTTACATTGTCAGCACACACACCGAAGCTCAAACCTCCATCCTTCATCCTCCAACCCCTCACTCCTCACTCCTTAACTATGCCGTTAACCACAGCCAAAACCCGCCAGACCCATTTGACAGCACTCATAATCCAATATGAGTGCATATTAACTTTAATCAGTTGGCGCACGAGTAAGTAAGCAACCTGTGTGTATGTGTGTGTGTGTGTGCCTACGTGTGTGTGTGTGTGTGTTAGCAACAGACGTTCCACTTAGGCATTTTTAAATATGCGATGCCACCGCATGCTGAATTTAAAGTCGCGACAACTTGCGGCAACTCATGTCAATACCAACACACACACACACACCACCCACACCCCCAGAAGGACACACACACGCCAAAGGAAGAAGACGAAGATAAGACAGCAGCAGCAGCAACATCTTTTGGATTCGTCTGCGTTGCAAGAACATCTTGTAGAGAAGACAACTTGGCAGTTTATGTTCTCGTTTGGGGACGTCTTGAATATTTCAATTTTATTTGGCCTACACGTGACAGGTGAGTGAGAGTGTGTGCGTGTGTGTGTGTGTGTGTGACAGATGTTTATACGCGTATTTGTCACTTGGGCATTTCAATTCATTTGGCAGTTTTAGCGTTAATTTTTTCCTGAAATTAACTGCTGAGTTTTATAGGCTAAATTTTGCGACTCTAAAGTTTTGTCTCCTTTCCCTGGCTTTTACCAGCCGAGTAAATTAATGACTTAATCGAAAGTTACATTTGTACTTGTCGCCACATGCGTCATTATTCAGTTGGTAAACTTGTTAAATTAAAAATTAAAATTAAGATTGTACTCTTTAAAAACGATGGTCGCCTTTCCAAGTTTCTATTTTGTTTGGGAAAAAATATATATTCAGTTTAATTAGAGTGCGGTTTTCTATACATATTATTAAAGAATTATTATTTATTTTTCTATGTTACTTGATTTATTCTATAATCACGTTAAACACAAATTTTACATATATTTTTTTTAAATATTTATGTTTGAATTTCTAATTTTTAGAAATATTTTTCTTAGAAAAATCGATGTTTAAATGTTAGAAGTAGAAAAATGTTCTTGTTTTCACTGCAATTTTTTTTTTATATGCAAGGACATTTTACGAAATTGAAGCAAATTTTTTAATGCGTAAGAATATTACTTTTAAGTCAAATTAGTTTGCGTTTTGTTGATGTTGCCAAAATGGGAAAGTTAACGCTTTGAAATGACTGCAAAAGTGGGCGCAGGGCGGAAAGCGCGAAAACGCTTTTCGACTTTGAGCTAAACAAACGCAACGACTACAACAACAACAACAACAGCAACAACTAGAAGAACAACATCAAAAGAGAGAAGGAGAAACAAGAAAGGAGTCAAAATGTAATTTGAGTGGCTCTTACCACAAGAAGGCAAAAAAGAAAATTATGAAAAAAGACGCAAATAAATGTTTAACTTGCGCAATAAAATATCAGAGGAACAATTTTCATTTCATTTTAATATAGAGCTAAAATGTTTAATTAGTCGACTTACTTGCATGTGTATGTTTCCACTACACCTCCCCCACCCCACCGCCTTTTTATTTCATCACCCATCCCCTCATCGTTTGCGTACCAAGCTGAAAGACAAACACGCAATAAATTTGATATATGAGAGAAAAACGAAATTATTACGAACTGAAAATGCTACGCAAAAATGGGTCGAGAATCAGACAAGAAACGCAAAGAATCACAACAAACAAGATAAAAATGTTTTCTATTTTTCTTCTATTTTTCTTTTTTTTTCTTCCAGCAGTTTTTATTCTTCCAGGGAAAACTACAAGAAACTCGAATGCTGTCTCACTCTTCATAATGGTTTTACGGGGTACGATGAAAACGCAGCGGTAACTAATTAAAATAAAATAACAGTTTTACAGTTATTGTATAGTTGCTGTGCAGCAGATGCAGATGCATATATATTTTATCCAGAAAAAGTTTGAGCACAGAAGGAGAGAAATTAATCCTCTTTCAATAAATAACATAATAATAATAATAATTTGAAAAAGTTCCACATCGAAAATGATTGAATTTAATGAATGATAATCCACCAATGTTAATCAGATCGATTGTAAGAAACTTTTAAAAATATGATAAAAGTATTAAAGTCATTAATGTAATAAATTTGTTTGCAACAGAAATGAACGAAAGATAAATCTCCCATAAAGTGTATAAATTTTTAGTCAGGAGCAACTTCGAATTTAGAATTAATGTTCTGGTTGCAGACCAATATTAATTAAAATTTTATTGATAACTTCCTGAGTTTCGAAAATTTCGATAAATATCGATTTTAAATAGCAATAAATGTCCCAATTTTAAAGGCAAATGCATTTAACTTAAAATTATTTTATAGCTTATCACATGGGATTAAAAACAGTTGAAGACCAGTTCAAATTTGGTTGTGTATTACAAATAAAATTACAAATTATATTACAAAGATGTTCCGTATACTATTTGTGCCGTACTCTGAAATTCCTTTTTTTTACACCGTAATCCATGTCACGTGCAATGCAAAATACCAAAAATCGCACGTTCTGTTTTGGAGCAACATTTGAGCATTTAACTTGTATCAAAATTGCTTTCATTTGCGGCTTGTTGCCTGTTTTTGGCTGTACATGTAACGAATAATCAGCGGCTCATTTTCCTCATTTTTAATTACATTCTAAGCCAAGTCAACATTTGTTTATCTGTCTCCCACCACAGGCTTTTCATTGTTTGTGTCTGCTGTTTCGCCTACAAAATATTTGTTCTTTGGCTTCTGTTTCTTGAGTTGAGCCAAAATTTTACAATTACCAAAAACAAGTACATGCTAATGCCACGCCCACACAGACTCCTCATTTTTTATTTACCGTTGTTGTTGCTGTTTTTTGTTCTCTAATTAACAAGGGATTTCTGTTTGCAGAACGTCGCCTTAATTTTCTTTCGATTTGCGACGCATTACAAAAATGGCCTCCAGCAAGGAGCAGAAAGTCAACAAAAAATATGTGAAGAAAAAACAAAAACAAAAACAAATCAGAACAAAAACTGAAGTATTATAAAATAAAGTAAAAGGAGCAAAGTTCTAACGGCTATTAAGCATGTTGGAACATGCAACTAAGCTATGAATAAATTATTGTTATTATTATTTTTTTTTATTTATGTTATTTTATTTATTTCTATCTTAAATACAATAGAAATAATTTCATCATATTTAAAAATGCATTTTCTCCTGCGTATGATTTCCATGTTAGCCAATTGAACAGTGGGCAGTCTCAAGGTACATTTCATATTATCTCTTGAATTGCTCTCGCTTATCTTATCCAGGTGTGTGTGTGTGTGTGTGTGTGTACATATGCATGTATGAATGTGGGCGTACCGACACCTAAAGGAAATTAACAAATATTTTCTCATTTCCTTTCGTAAAGCGTTCTCATGCAGCTTTCGCCCTCCTTTCCGGCCTCCACCCATCCGTCACGCATTGCTCATCTCAAATTCTAAATGTCATTTGCAGTTTGTCTTTGGCTCCCTCCCCATCACCTCTCTCTCTTTATCAGTCTCTCTCTCTCTCTTTATTTCATAGTTATGCAAATAATGAATTAAAATGTGCAAAAGTTTCTCTCTATTTCTCTCTGTTTTGTCCACTCTCTTTTGACCACTTGCGGACATCAAGTTGTCGCTGCTGTCATCAAACTAAATATTGTCAAATTATTGTCTTTGTCTGTGTGTGTGTGTGTGTGTGTGTGTGTGTGTGACCTGTGCTCACTTACCTCAACATGTACTCTTTGTCAACGACACACGTTGTTGTGGTTACAAAAAAAAAAGTAGGAAAAGTTAGGCGTATTTAGTCGAAAATTTTGTAAGTAGGTGAAAAGAGCACAATGCTGACAGAAGATGAAGATGATAATTATGTTGTTGATGTTCATGATGAGTAAAGAACGCCATTGGCTGCAACATATTTAACCCCCCCTATCTCTTTCTCTCCCTCTCTCTCTCTGTCTCTATCTGTATCTGTAGCAGCTGTCAGGCTGTCAGGCGCTCACCTCAACCGCGACACATTCTGTCTGCAACCACTATGTGTAGATAGTTGGTTGCCTCTTATGACAAACCCCCTTAACACCTCCCACACACCGCTGCGTACACCTGCTGCCAGCTGCCTTCCATTAACATTAAGTACACTCAGAAAAAAATCGACCTTACAACAAAAAAACTTTCTCAATTTTTTTGAGAAATAATAAAAGTAAATAAATAAGTAATAGAAAGAAAGTAATAATTTAATATTTTTCAATTAATTTTTTATTACTAAAAAACATTTTTAAAAAACAGATATGCAAAGCATAATTTTATAAAAATTCCTCTTGATTATAATTTTATGTCATTACATAACGATTTACTAAAATGTATGACGAGTGTAGTGCCAAAAGTGGCAAGATGTCATGCAAAATATTTAAGACACCCCCAATGGAAGGAGTATTTTAAGCCACACTCTTTTTTTTACAGGACCACGTAATTGTTGGCAAAAACTTGAGCGTTGAGCAATTTATGAAAGAAAAAATGTGTCTGAAGAACCTTGTAGCCTGGCCCCAAAAAACTTTTCAACCTGGAACTGTGCACAAAAAGTCACCGTGAGGCAGGCACATCCACATCCATTACATGCCGCAGCCCATTTGAAAAGTTTGAAATGTGAAATATCAAATTAAGGAGTCACTTACTAACAGTTCTCACATTCAATTCGTAAATGCCATTATAACTTTATTTAAGTTAGTATGCTCAAAAACATCCAAGAATTTGTATACTTAAAACTATCCAAACTCAAGTCTTTAATAAACGAAAAGGTATTCAGTCGAAGTTATTAAAGTCAAAATAAATACTGCAATAGCTGCGCTGGTTATAAGGTCTCCGATTGATCATATAATAAGATCCGGAACTTTGGTCTAAGGACAATACTCAGCAAATACCCCAAATTTCGTACAATCAAGATCTGAACAGCCCCCGAAGTCCCAAAATATTAAAGAATACAATTTCCATGAAATAAACATAGCATTTTACCACAGAGAATCGCAGAATATAGGATACATCACTGGTTCGTGAACCACTTTGTGGTTCCAAGGATAAAGAAGTAGCCAAAAAAGTTTCAGCTCTGGATTCGCCCACTTCAAATATGTTCGCAAGATCAACAGAACCAATTACTATTAAAAATTAAGATAATTAACCAATTAAACATTTAATTAGTTGACTTGGTTTGGTTTTGAGTTTGGCTTCTCTTATTATACTCTGATTGTCTCATTGTATACTAGTTCTGGAATCTACTACCCCTAAATTACAATAAATATTTATCCAACAGATCTAGTTGATTTTTCTATATATAATGCATTATGTAGGATTTTAGGGTGGTTACATTATCACTTACTTTTCTTGGACAAGTAATACAGATTGAGATGTGTGTGTTACAGGGTATATGCTAGTCGTCCCCAGTCGAGCAGTGCACTTTTACTTTTGTTGGGGTTTGAATATGGATGAATTTGAATTCAACTTGTTTATAAGTTGGCAACCAAAACGAAAAGAGTTTTGCTTCTGACAGTTTTTAAGTATTTCATAGCAATTTGAAGTGGGATAAATAATTGAAAATTTAACAATTCATTCACATTCATATTTACATTCACATTCAGACGAAGTGAATACTTAACTATATCGTCGGATTTCGAATAAAAGTTCGAGTTTTTGACTGATTTTTTTTTTTGTTATTTTGCTTTGTCTTTTATTTTTTATATAACACGCGGTTGAAACACAAAGCGAATGAAAAATTGTTGAAAAGTAGCAATTTCCTTGATTGACGCTCATCAGCGGACAGAGAGGGAGCGAGGGAGAGTAAGAGGGAGAGGGAGAGAAGTGCGTGGGAAATATATTGGTAAACAAGCTGAGACAGAGACAGATTGGTCAAAGACAGAGGCAGTTGGCACAGTTGCGTTTTGAGCTGTGATGCAGCATCACTGGGAAAGCAGTTGGGATGAGGTAAGGAATACGAAAGGGGATAGGGGAAATTGTGGAATTTAAGGGAAATGTAAAGGGAACAGGGCATGGGGCATGGGGCATGGGGCATGGAAATTGGCCTGCTTTAGCATCCACTTGCGAAAACATTTCCGGCAGCCATTTGGCATCTTTTTGTTTGACTTTTAAGAAATATATATATAAAAATATATATATATGTATTATGTATGTGTATATATATGTGTGTATATGTGTATGTTTATATTTCTGAAGTATATATTTTTCTCTTCCTCTTCCTCTTCTTCTGATACTTTTCTTTTTGTATTTTATATTTTGAATGACTTGGCTGCTTTGTTTTACTTTATTTCGTTGTGCTTTTGCTACATTTTTGGCTTAAATGATTGCCATAAAAAATAAGTGCACATTATTGTTACACCGAGAGTGAGGGAGAGAGAGAGAGAGAGACCTGGGCTTGTTCGAGTGAGAGGGAGAGGCATAGAGTGAAAGGCACTTTACAGTTATCCATACGCGTAGTGTAACAAATGATTTTCACAGCATTTTGCTTTATGTGCTTTTTAGAGCAGCTACGTGGGGCGAGTCGCGAACAATCTTAAGTGATTTACATGGCTTACTTTACGGAAATGCAATAAAAAAAATACCGAACCAGCAACAACACCAAAACACAAAGCAACAATATGTTCATCTTTTCTTAATTTTTTTTTTTTATTTTGATTTTCTCTTTCAAGTTTGGAACTTGCCTTTTACTTATCCTAATTTAATATTCATATATTTTAGCTATTTTTAAGCATGTTGCCCTTACATATATATTACAATATTTTTTTATAGCTGGGAGAAGTGTTGGAGGGAGAGTCCCTTTGAATTTGTACAAATATAAATATATATTTATATATGTTGGTAAGACTTTAAAAAATTGTCTCACCCGTTCGATTGGCGAACAATTTAGGGTATTTTTTCTATTATTTCCATTGAATCGTCCTTTAAAAATGTGAATAATTTTTATTAATATCGGACTTCTTTTTTTGGGGAATTTCATTTAATGACTCTGGCCTTTATTATTTATAGTTATTTAGTACTATTATCTAAATGATTTATTTTCCTGTCATTACTTTTATAATCGCTCACGGACAAAATTTGAGAGAACATTTTTGACAAGCTTGGAAAAAATTTAGATTCTCATTCTTAACTTAGAAATCATTAATAGCGATTATCAAAACATTTTCTTGACGGTCAAAATTATGTAATTTTTTCTTAAAAGCTTAGCAAATATTTTAAGGAACCTCATTAATTCCCTTTTTTCGGCACAAATTAAATGTTTAAAACGTAGCCTTGCTAATTCATTTTCTGTCTATCAATTTGTTGAGCTGCGAGCAAAGGTTCGAATTTTTCAATTAGCAGCTAACAAAAACGAGAGCTCCATTTTGCCAAAAATCATTGAAAATCGTATACCGTCTTACTGCAATTTGGCAGTAGTTATGACCATGCTGTAATCATGCAGTACACTCAGCAAAAACCCAGTTGAAATTGAGTTGAATACTGAATACTGCGTTTTGCAAGAATTCAGCAATTTGCTTCATTCAATTCTTAAATTGATTTTGTCTCAGTGTATGTACATACTCAATATAAGAGTAGGTAATAGTTAGCCAACTCCGGCACATTACCACTGAGCCCCAGGCTGAGCCAGCTGCGATTTGAAAGAACAATGCAATGACGAGTCTACATTTTGGGCCAATCTTGCTTACCAGCAACATGCTGTGGCATTGGTTGTGCAACGTCATTTATATGCAACCATCCAGCCAAATAAATTGCCACATTCTGTTTCCCAAACTGCTCATCTCACTCGGTCTGCTCCCCTTATTTGAGGGTCTTCGCTTTCAGCCAACTTCATCTATCGATTTCGCATTGCACTCATTGCAAGTCATAAGTGAATTCAACTCTATTCAAATTCGTATTCAAAGTGCAATTTTTAAAGCTGGTAACATGTGGCAAATGCATAATATTACACATTCGCTTACACATAAAAAAGCGAATTAAAATAAATTTATTGTACTGAAAGGAAATCTAAGGAAATAGAGACAGGCACACCCAAACACACACACAAATAACCTGATAGATAAATATTGGTTGGACAAATAAATTCTCAGATATCGATTGAATTAAATGCTTACATAAAACTGGAAAATTTCAATAGTATTTGCTGTGTGTTTGCTGTCAAAAACATATTAAAAATCAAAACAGAAACCACAACACACAATGAAACGTGAAAGCGACAAAGCGACAAAGCGGCAAAGCGACAAAGCGACAAAGCTGACAACAACACAGAGCAAACAAAAGGCAAACAAAAAAGCAGCGTAAACAATATTTGTGTTATTTTCAAGTTAGTTTGCATAATGGCTAACGGCGATGCCGAACAATCGATATGAGCTAATAAAACTGCCACACACAACCCCACACACACACACACACACACACATGCTTGCTCGCCTGCGTGTGTGTGTGTGTGTATTTGTTTGTGTAATTGTATTTATTAATATGCACAACAAAATCGAAAAACGTGCAAAATTTTCACAGTCAACTAACAAGAAAACTCACACACATGTGTGTGTATGCATATGTATGTGTGTGTGTATGTGTGTAAGTCAACACATACATGCATCTTAACCTACAATAAAATTGCCAATATTCGCAGCAGAAGCTTAACTCAAATTTTACACACATTTTCACCTGTAGCTGCCTAAGAAAAATGTCTACTTTCCATTTCTGAGTTATCTAATTCAATATTTGGATATTTAATTAGATTAATCTGTGCTTAAAAGCCAGCAGAATAAATTAAGATATATTTTGATTTTCAAATTCGATTGATGTGTCAACAATAAAATAACACAACTTTAAGTTGATACAGCAATTACATGTAAAACAAACAAACAATTAATAAAGCATATTTGCAAATGTGAAAGAGATTTTCATATTAATTCAGATAAAAAATGTCATTCGATTTTTTGTTTTATGTGTGCACACAGAACTTTCTGAAATATTTGATATTTTGATATTTGCATTGTTACTAGTTTTAAATATTTTAATTTAAGATGACAATTATACAATCATTTTAGATTGCTAATAAATTGTCAGCATTAAATTTTAAATTTCATGAGTGGAGTTGAATTATGAGTTTTAAAATATAATTATTTTCTTTTCAAATAACATTATCATTATATGTAGCTTTTAGAAATGTTTTCTATTACTAAGAAATATAACTTTGAAAACTAGAAAATACTCTTTTCTAATGCCAGGAAATTCTCTTTTGGACATATTTAGAATTAAAGTGTTTGAAACTAATTCTTAAGATTCTCGTAAATGTCATGAAGGTTTTTTTAAAATATAGAAATACTTAATGGGTTTGCCAGGTGATTTAAAAAAATTGTAGAAACTTTTTTTCCCAAGTGTACCTATTTGTAATGGGCTTTATATGGGGTTGCCTCCATAAATGCATTTCACTATTCGTGATACATTTATAAGTACCTCTTAGACGAGAGACTCCCCATATCTCATTCTAATTCTCTTCCACTCTATCTCCCTAATTTTCTCTCAGTGTCTCTCTCTCTCTCTCTCTTCCTCTTCCTTAGTTATTCTCAGTGTTTACAAGCGCAGCTCGTGGCTCGGTTGTCAAAACTTTCTGTTGCTTTTCGTCTACGTGTTCTGTGGTTGAATACGTGTATGCATTAGTATTGGTATTGACAGTGGTATTACTGTCTATGTCTGTGTGTGTGCCTGTGTGTGTGTGTGTTTTTTTTTTCATTTATACATATGCGGGTTTTGGAGACTCAAGCCGCATGCGATCACGAAGCGCATAAATGGCGTTTGACACGTGACAAAAATTTCGAATTTTAATATTTTTTGTCAATGTGCTGGCCTCACTGTAGCTGTGTGTTGGTGTGTGTGTGTGTGTGTGTGTGTGTGTGTGTGTGTGTGTGTGTGTGCGTGTGTGCTTGTGAGATTGCGTTGGTTAAGCTGAATTTCATTTGGTTTTTGCAGCCGCTATTGTTTCTTGCAATAATTTCGCCAACGTTGGTTTTGCACAACTCAATATACATATTTATATATATATATATATATATAAGGTGTGTGTGTGTTTTATGTGTGTGTAGTATAGAGCTAGCCATGATTCAGTTTCGTGTATATGTATTTTCATTTTTGGCATTTTGATGTTATGATGCTAAAATCGCTTCAAAATTCGCAACGCACTCGAAATTTGTTTTCTTTGCATGTGCATTTTGTATGAAACGATGCAACACAATAACTGCCAGGACCACTGACCATTAATTCCTGGATTCCTAAACGTGGGCAACATCAATTTCCCCTTATCCAACAGCCCCCCCTTTGCCTATTAAATATGATGGCAATGCAAACGAATCAGCAACTTGCCGGCATTATTTGCATTCGCTGCAAATAAAAGTTAAATGAAAATGAAAATGTGCAAATCTGCCGGCAGCAGCCACAGCAATAAACTATAACAATTACACACACACACACACTCACTGTAAACAGCAACAACAACAAGCACAAAAAATAACATTTAATGTTTGCAAATTTTTGATGATTAACTTAGTTGCCAATCAAAAAAAAAAGACGAGAATTAAAATTCAATACGATGCTTGAATAACGTATAAATATGGATTAGCTTAACTGGTTGTCCGACTACTGCCTGTCTGTCTGTCTGTCCATCCAACTAGTTGGAAGGTGCTGTTGCCTTGCAGGTATCCTCCTTCAAAGATCGGCACATACGCATACACACTGAAATTCGCATAACAATCCACAAATTGTATTCTAGACACCAAACTTTAATAGCATTTTAAATTTGAGAGTATAATCTTTTATACTAAATGTTTTAATATTTGCAAAACAAAAAAAGAAATCAACTTGATCAGCACTAAAATTTCGTTTTGTTATCTTGTCTATTTGCATCGCAGCAAGTAGCTGTTTCGCGGCTTCGTATTGCTCTCCTTGTGATCGTCGCCAAAGAATCCCTTGAAGACCGCATAATAGTTGGGCTGAACAATGGGGGCGGTAAGAAAGTGGTTGACCAGAAAGGACATCATCATTTTTGAGGGACGATCCACAGCACACTGGGTCATGGACAAGCCACGGTCATTCAGCATATTATCGATAAGTCGCTTGCCAAGTCCGCGGCGCTGCTGCGATTCATGCACATAGAAGTCCAATATAGCCGGCGTGTTAGGGCTGAACCGTATCTGGTCGTGCTCATCGTACAGATAGAGATTCTTTGGGCCCATCTTCAATAGTCCACTGACCACAAGATTGTTCTTGCCATCGGCATTTTCATTGCCCGGCGTTGCGAGCAAATAGATGCATTGTTTGCTAAGCATTTTCTTAGCGCTGAGCACCGGGATGGGCAACTTTTGGGCGACAGCCGATAACTCTCCCATTTTATCAATAATCGATGCAGTCTTCTTCTTGGCATCCAACCACTCTGCGGTACTGCCCCGATACCCCATTGGCAGCAGATCCTCCTGCACCTTGATTATGTCGCTCGCAAACAGCGGCTTGATGTCAAAATTGAACTGCATATTCCGATTATTATTGATTACTTCTGTGGGAGCTTAAAATGAACCAACGATAACACACAAATACCAAATGTTTATAAACTTAATTATGAGCAACTGTACTGCAGAATAATATTACGATTATTGAGATTTTTGCGCGTTTTCAAAATATGTGTTTATTTAATTTTGTTTGTACTGGAGACAACTGGTTGTGTGCTCAAAATAATGTGACAAATGTAATCTGACATAATATTTTGGTAATGGCAAACTTAGATGAAAAGTATTTTTTACTTTCAAAATATATAAACTATAAAAATAATAAGTATTTTTTCGGTTATTCTCATGCATATTAGACTAGGTTTTGATTTCATGTCTGCCCTCATTAAATACTGATTGATAATAGTAGTATGCATAAATACATACAAATATATATTTAATTAATACAAATTTTTTGATTTGAAGCTATTATTTGGTCATATTAAAATTAATTTTTATTTACTCACAAATGCTTCTGAGTACTTAATAAAAATTAATTCTTTTATTAAAGAGTTTATTATTATTATTACTTTTTTATTTGGTGTACGTTCTTCAGAGCTTTAATTTTAATTTATGGTTGGAGCACTATATATATATATGCATATTATTTTAATTTACACCGAAGTTTGTATACTATACAAGAGGATATTCATATTAAATCCACTTTTGCTCTATGCCCTAAAGCATTTTGGCTTCGCATTTTAAAGATTGATTGATTCCGGCAACTGCAAGGATGACGCAGAAATATAAAATATTTATGAGCGTAAATATGAGCAAGGGCTACATATACCAAAATATATATATATATATATATATATATATATATATATATATATATATATATATATAAATATATGCGTACACTTGTACAAATGTTTGTCTTCTTTTTCTCGGTACACATTTGACTTGAGGGTATTTACACGAGTCTTATTTGGAGTCAGATTCGTGCGAATTAACTAAAATATGAAAAGCTAATTGGCAGAATCAGTTTAATAACACGGCTCTCTGTCAGTGGTAATCGTATCCTTCCTAAAGAAAAGGAGTGCTAGTGGGGAAAATCACAACTACTGGGGATATAAGGCACATCAAGGCCAGAACTATGTATTTTACTGTATTTCCTTTTACACATTATAATTCACTGCTGCCGCTGGAAGCTGGCATTAATTAAACAAAGTCAAGAGCCCAAAGTCCTCTTAGTAAATTTTACTAAACTACTATATTATCTTGTGTAAATAGTATAAATCTTTGATTATATAAAAATCGACAGACACAGAAATACGAAAAGAAATTAATTTTATTTGTTAAGCACTTGGAACGCAAGAAACGGTAATTGACTGCACTGGTTTTTCTATTTGTTTTTTTTTTTTTTTACAAATGAACTACTCTGACGTAAACACTGTCCGTACTCATCCACACCCCCGCTACCCCTAACAATTAGCAGCCATAGGTCCACTTCAGGCCCCGATTTTGTGTGTGTGCCCGACGTCAGTGCAATTACTTAATGTGTGTATATATTGCCAACCCAGACAAAGTATTTGAGAAGTGAGAAGTGAGAAGTGCTCGACTTACAGATACCTTGGAATAAGTCAAAGCAGAGAGAGAAAGAGAGAGAGAGAGACAGAGAGAGAGAGAGAGAGAGAGAGAGAGAGAGAGCAACCCTCTTTGTTTTAAGTATTTATTGTCAAAATTATTTTATTTTATTTTATTTTTTTTTATTTTTATTTTATTTTTATATTAATCAGATCTTGTCATTTCAATTGATACAATTCACTTGTAATATGTCTAGCTATATGTCTAATTAATATTTGCTATATGAACCCAAGCAGTAGTAAAAAATGTGAGCAGTTACTTTGAATTCACATTTACTGATAACTCTTAAATTATCTTCAGCTATTTACAATTTTTCTGCCCACAAAAAGGAATTAATTCATGAACAAATTTGCTTAGGAGATCTCTTATCGCTCATGATTTAAATATAAAAATATTAGGAAAGTATAAAATAAATATAAAATAATAAACAAATAAAATAAACATATAATAATAAGATTTAATTAGACCCTCTAAAATATTTCTAATTCCAAACTTAAATGGAACAATCCACAAATTGGGCGAAAACAAAAACCAATTTTACTGGGCAAAATACCGAGAATCAAATCAAATAAAATTACTTAGCGCACATTATTAAAAAGTAAATTCGTTTGGTGCAGCAGCAGCGGGCACTTGCAACATTTTTGGGGCACATATTTTGACAGAAGAGTTTTCCCGGGGCATGGGAATTGGAATTGGGTTTGGTGAGGGCGACGTGGAATGCCAACAAAGCAATAAATTGCCACTAAATCTAATTTGTGGCACTGGCAGCAGCAACAGAAGCTACAGTTAAAAAAAAAAAAAAAAACACTGCCACCAACAGCATACATAATACACTAGGGGGTTGGGGTTGGGGTTGTTGCCACGATGTGGGACAGGTCTATTTTGCCGTCGACTTGATTGCATTAAAAACAACCAAAACGTGCCGAAAAATCATGCCATGAACAACTGCAGTTGGAGTCGCGCTGTAACTCCGACTGAGATGGTGGTGAGGTGTGCTTTGGGGGTGTGGATGTTGTGGGTGTGTGCATGTTGTTGCGGTGTGCGTTGCCATTTTTGTTGAACTGATGAGCACTTAATACGTATACTTTTGCTGACTTCCGCCGGAAGCGAGCTCTAAAAAAAAGTTACGTCGACTGTTGTTTGCAAACTTGTCTTTTTTTGTTTTTTTTTGGCGCAAAATTTGCAACGGTATTTGGTGGCATGTTGCAGGCACTGTCACGCGCCCTCGAGCCAACGTCACTCGAAATATGTGCTTGGATTTTATTTACCACGGGCAGACAGTCAGGCGGCAGGCAAACTGCAAATAATTTAAATGTTTGCGGCAATTAGCCACCAATTAGATGGAAGCGAAATCAGACAGCCAAGAATCTCTCTCTCTCTCTCTCGCTCTCTCTCTCTCTGTCTCTCTGCCTCTCTCTGTCTCTATCTATCTTCCTCTCTTGTGAATCGGATTTTGTACATTAACTAATGATCGTTAACAATGCATAGAATACCTGCTCCTTAAGCAAGGTGGGAGGAGGCAGCTGAAGAGGGAAAAGCCTTGGCTGCGGTTTAGGTGTACTTCTTGCTTGGGAATTGCATAATTGTTGTGCCACTATGGGTAATGGTTGAGAATACCCACTCGAAAAAAACCAACATTTTTATTGTAATGAGTATTTAAATCGTTGCGCAAGTAAAGGTTGGAAGTGGAATGGTTGCAAGTGTTGCAAGGGGTGCAGGAGGTGCAAGAGGTGTGAATGGCATTTTTCACAACTGTCGCCCATTTCTCAGTGCCTGAATCAGCGATAAGCCAGCGAGAAAATGACAAACCCGAAAATTCTAAAAGTGTCAACAACTTGGCGATGCTCCGTCCTTAGGTGTATGGGTGCATGTCTGTGTGTGTGTGTGTGTTAACAAAAATACATGCCAGCAAATCAGCAACTTTTTACCCAAATAAAAAGCGGCACAAGAGCAATAGACAACAGCAAAAATAAAACACACACACACAAACACACACACAGCCAGAGTGAGAACAATAAAGAAAGTCAACAAGAATAAGCGTTAAAATGTCAGAGTTTGTGTGGCAGTTGAAATAAGGGTTAGACACCTAATTCAATGCGATAAGACAATCTGGGGGCTTAGCTTATTTGTAGCATGCGGCTTCCAAGTTTTCATCTTTGGCTCGCCTCTCTCTCTCCCCCTCTCTCTCTCTCAGTGTGTGTGTATGTGTTTGTTTGCCTGTGTGAGTGCTTTATATTTTGCATGCGCCCTGGTGACTTCTTGCCGCCCCGGGGCTAACCCACCCCCCGTCTCCTTTCCATCCAACCCACTCCAAAATGTAACCCCTAATGACCGCCACCCATTCGTTTGTTGTCCTTGGCCTCAGGGTTGAGTTTCGACTTTGGATACGGGCTTGGACTTGAACTTGAGTTGGGTTCCGCTTGATAGGGAATTCGTGGTCAATTTTATTTTCAGCAAGTGCTCCTTTTTTTGTTTTTTGGTTTTTTTTTTACACGTGCCGGACTTTAATAAATATATGCCTAAAATCAGCAAGAAAAAAAGCGTCTGCTTTCTGCATGGAATCTTGGTCGCATTTTTGAGTATTATTAAATTAGGCAAACTGTACTATTAAATATCATCGATTAAATTAAATTGATCGATAACTACCTTATGTTTTGATTCGATATAGCTGATGCTGAAAAAATAGATACAATAAAATATTTTACAATATTTTAAATATAAGTCTTTAAATTTTAAATTTATTATCATTCACGCCAAATGAACAAAAGCAGTTTTTGATCCTACTTCAATTATAGTTATCAGTTATCAGCTTATAAGACATTCAAAAAAATTTTAACATTCATCATTATAATATGAAAACAATCCAATCGAGGAATTATTAAAAGTTGCAAAATACAGAAACTTTTCAATTCAAGTCAGATTTGAGCAACGGGCAACTGTCTGTTGTTGTTGTTGTTGTTGTTTTGGTTTGCGGAACGTCTGTTTCTGAATAAATTTTAATGCAAGTCTGCAAGTCGAAATGAAATATTCGAGATATTCGTGATATTTGTGATATTTGTGAATGCCAATCAGTGGCAACCAATTGGCAACAGCTGCTGCAACGTTGCGCTGACAAATCAAAACTCGCTCAGAAAGAGAGCGAAAAGAGATAAAGCGAAACAAAAATCAAATTTAAAATTGTTGTGATTTTGACTTGTTAAATCTATCTATATCTTCAAGTCGGTCGCGACTTGATTCAAAGTCAAAAAATACATGTGTAACAAAATGCCAAATACATTTTGAAATATATTTTGAACATAAAGCAATTTGAATTTATTTCGTAATCGCTTAGACTTGGCGTATATATATATTATATATATATATATATTTCCAGGTTTGGAAAATGCGTTCAAAATGTAAAATTGACTGAATGCGAAACGCTTAAAGCGATGGCAATTTTGTTGTTGTTGATGAAGGTGAAGGTGAAGTTACTGGGTCCTTTGATCCTGTGGTCTCTGGTCTCTGGTTTCTGGTTTCTGGTCTGAGGAAATGCTGATGGAAGAACAACTGGCGACGACAAGGATATTAAAATAAATAAATAATAGTTGGCCTTGTGCAACACACAAGCACTCTACGACAAGTGGCAAGCAACCAGATACAAGATACTTGAAGCTGTCACACAAAATGAAAACGGACAAAACGGACAAAAAAAAACTAGTTGGCCAAAAACAACGTTTGGTTTTTGGTCAACTCTCGACTCTGTCCAAAACGCATTTGAAATGCACAAACATGCGGTTGCAAGTTTTGGTTCCACCGCTGTATCTGTTGCACGTGCTTGTTGCAACAACATTTTGACTTGATGATTTATTAATTATTACGTCGCCTGGGTTAAATAGTAGATGCATTCAATTGAACGCATCGGACTGCAACAAATATTAATAATTTAGTCAATCAATTATTTTCATGAACTGCCATTTAACCTGTTCTCAAGTGTAAGTTGCCATTAAATCTTAAGTTCTTAAGTACACTTTAATAACAGGTTAATGGGTTTTGGGCGCCAAAGACAATTCATGTTATTATTCAGAAAATATGTTTCTAAAGCAGCAGATTTTGTCTTTCTAAAATCAAGGGTTTATTTTGTTCTTAATTCCAAGCTTCATTTCTCGAAGAAACATGTGAATTTTCCTGGCTGTTTTTTTTTTATGTATACATGGAACTCTTTTAAATTGATTTAATTAAAAAAAAACAAAAAACTCATTTTACACGATATTGTAAATTTCGTTTATTGCTTTTGAATTGTATAAAATATTTTTGATAGGCACATTTCTTGAAAATCTATTTATTTAATCGTAAAAATCAATTTCTTTAATCAATTTATTAAAGATTTCAATTTATGAATTTTTCCAAGTTGAAAAAATAAAAAATATATTCTAGTTTTCAGTGTGAAAAATAATGAATATTTCCAAGGTGCACCTGTTGGATGTTGCCACAGTACAGAGCAGTGGTCATCTATCTGTAAAATGCAAAAGGAATGACAATACTAGTTTTGTGGGGTTTTGTTGGTTTTGTGGTGCAGTGGTGCGGTGGTGTTTAGTGTATTTGTGTTTGACCAACCACAGAACATCAATACAAAGTTAGTGCAAATGATGGCAAATAGCAAACATTTTTGCAGCTTTTCATATGTGTGTGTGTGTATTATATATCCATTTCACACATACACATACACGGAGATACACAACACCTATAAGAAAAAGAAGAAGCAAAAGAAACTAAATTAATTACATGCAACGTATTTGCTTGGCTGACAAAACTTTTGTCAGACCGCATTATGCACAAACTTTTTGGCATTTACCCAGTTTGGAAGGACGGATCAAGTGGACGGGGCGGGGGTACTATGGATCAATCGCCTTCCCCAACAGGTGTTGTAATGGAGATGTCTAAGTCCAGACAGCGCCACATTATGTGTGCTCCTCTCGTTGTTGTGGCATCAACAAAGTTGTTTTTGGATTTGTGTTTGTCAATGTGTCTTCCAAAGGACCCGTTCACATAGCGTGTTGGATCTATCAATGCCACAACTAGTATTTTAGATAGCTAGATAACCATTACAGTTCAGCTTATCAATCAATCAATCAATCACTTTAATTGTTATACGGTGTTCAATCAGCGACTGGGATCAACCTTTGGCTGATCAGTAAGTCATCAATTAATTCAAGAATTTTAATCACAATTCCTAAAATCTGCTGTATTAGAAAAGAGTAAATGGACAGATGGATAGAATTTTCTACCATTGTACAGCTTTGAGGTCTTCTCAAGAAGTCAAACATGAAACAATCATTTAAAAAAATGCAAATAATATCTCGAAAGCCGAGCTTATATGCACACCTGCTTTATTGTTTTTTAATTATAGACATAAATTGGAAATAAAACAAAAAGTTCAATAAAAAAAATATCTAATTATATATGCACATGTTTGTAAATGTTATTTCAATATGAAATCAGTAAGCCTCTTAAAATATTATAAGGTATGCAAAAGGCAGACTTTGAATAGTCAACCGAGCATGAAAATATTGAAATACATACTTGTTCATACTCAGTTCTGCTCGTATCCATATTTAACTTAAAGACAAAAATACACATAACACACACACACACACACAGCTGTGATAGGTGTGTGTGTTTGTACGGCGGCAAGTTGAGATGAGCTGGCTGGGCAATGAAGTAGAAAGACAAAAACCTTTTAGGCAATAGGTTCAGAGTTTAAATTTTTGGTTATTTTTTGTTCAATTTTATACCCATTGAAAATGTGTAAAAAGGTATAATTAAGTTGTGCAGTATGATGTAACAAAGCAGAAAAAAGCATCTCCGATCCTAAGAGGTATACATATATTCGTGGTCAGAGACTTTTATCAGTTAAATCGATTACCGATTGCAGTAAAAGGCTCAACTTTTGATAGATTTAGTTGGGCTTGAGTATCTGCGAGTCGAGCACTCTCGCCTAGAGCATTCTTATTTGATTCATTGTGAAATTTTATAAATTTGATGGGTGTGCAGTTTGCTGGGCGTAAAGTTTTTAACCGTGAAGCTGGAACGGCTTCAATATAATCCACATCCATATGGAGCCATGGTTGATTGCGCCACGGCACTCTGGTCCCTAGACCCTAAATTCCCAGCGGTACCAAAAGTCGCCTGTCAGCGTCAGCTGAATCCGAGTAGTTCAACGAATATGGAGAGGAATAAGATGCGCAGGATTTTCGTTTTCGCATGCTGCACGCTCCAAAAATATTTGAGTTTTATGTGGCAAGAAATACACACACACACATACACACACACATACTGTCTGTGTGTTTAAAGGAATATATGAGGACATATTTTTACTTTGGACTATGCGCCGCTTGCCCAAGGAAGCATATTAATATTTGCTCAATATTGAAACTATTTTTCGATTTGACTTTGGTCGGCTGAAGCCAGTTTCCGGATGGACTGAGATTCCGTTGGGTCGCTGATCAGGCATCTGGGGTCGGGGGGTCTGGAGTCAAAGGTTGAGGCACATTCATTTTCCATGGTAACTATCCTTGTTTGCTTAGGCAGACAACTTGCAACTTATGGCCAACTGGTTGTTGGCCTAATCAGGACCCAAAAAAAAACCTGCGGCAAATGGCTTTAGCAACAACAGCCGCTTATCAGGCATCAGGATTGTTTAATATTTATGCGGCTTACAGTTAGCCAGGACTCTTCTGCTTAGCCTTCTTTACTTTCTACTCTTGCTTTCTTTTGTTATTCGTTTTTTATATATTTTATTTCATTTTGTTTTTTATTTTTTTTTTTTTTTTTGTGTTAGAATGAAATGCAATCAAAATAAATGCCAGCAAACTCGATGTGTTAGCTACACTGTTGTTATTGTTTGTTATATTTTTTGTACACTTTCTCACACTTTCAACCGACCCCGACCACGTCCCCACAACCCTTAACCTCCAAGTCATGCGATCCACCGCTTATCCTTTAGCTGCTCTTAGCCATTTACCATCATTGTCAACGTTGCTATTTTGCACCTGTAATGCGAGACGTCAACAAAAGTTTTCTGCACAATTTTGTGAAACGCATTCTAAGTTTTTTTCCCTCCCTCTTATTTTTTTTTTTTTTTAGCTTTTTTCAGCTTGTTTGCCACTTGCTTGTTACGCTTTGCAGTTGTGCTGTTGTTGTTGCTGGATTTTCCCCATTTTGTGTTGTGGCTTGAAACGTTTTTGATAATGTCACGACCGTGGGCTAAGCAGGGCCAAGTTGTGCCGCTTAAGCTGCACAATTGTCGCATTTGTGGCCAAGAGAAAAATAAAACACAGATGCTTTCATAATGATAATGATAATGACAATGACGATAATGTGATGACTCGCCGACTTGCCAAGTTGCCAACTGATGCGTATACTTAATCTTTCAACGCCATTCTTCTTCTTCTTCAGCTTCTGCTACTTCACTTGCTATCCAGTATTACCTTGCCCACTATTTAGACATATGATTATATTTATATTATTGAAAATACACCCGCTTATTAAATTTATTATTTGTTTATTAATTTTTAAATATATCTTGCCCACAATTTGTATTGTGAGTTTTCATTTCGAATCCCTCAAGATTAAATGGTTTTCTTTCAGTCTTCGCATTTGTCGCCCTTTGTTCTAATTACTCGGTCTTCCATTATTGCGATTATAAATGCAAGTAAAAAGCAAATTATGTTTAAATACTCTGCAGAACAACAAACATGTTTTGGTCTAGGAACACAAGTGTGCCCCATACAGATATTGAATACACAATGTGTTTGGAGATCGGGGTGAATTAGAGAAGAGAAAATAGACTAAAAATGAATACGCTAATTACACAAAACGAGAGAAAATTTATTAATCTTCTAATATTTAGATTGTTGAACCTTAAAATGCAAATGCCATCATATAAGACTGATTTTAAATTACGATAACTTTGATGAGAGTACGCTGATTTTTATACTTCCTCTTCAATTTGAATTTAGCCCTTTCTTTCTATAATTAAAATTAGCTTTGTGCTGACTTCAGCTCAACTTTTTTTTTTTCAATTTTTTATATATTTTGCAATTTATATTTAACCCTGTTACTCGCAGAGATTCGTAGCGTCCGTTTGGCCAGCTGTGAATTTGAATTACAAGCTGAGTCGATATAGCCATGTCCGGTGATTCTCAGTGACTACAAAATTGGACACTTTGCTCTTCTGTAATCCGCCCAGAATATCAATAAATTTCGATTTCTGATAGCAATAAATGCCACAATTTAAAAGGCAGAGATTTCTAATTAATACATAAAATCCATATAAATATTGTGGATCAAGTGCCAAATTTCATCAAGATTCAATAAGAAACACTTATATTATTTATCAGCTGGATTCAAAGGTTATCGTAGTCTAGCTCACTCGACTATATTGTTCTTACTCGTTTCTTTGTGTCTGCGTCCATTATTATTTTTGTTTGTTGCCCCTTAAACTATCTGGTTTGCTGTGAATGACATATCAATTACTCAGAGCTGTGACTTGAGCCCAGATTCACTTGAGATGAGGTTGATTAAATTGCTCTGATTAATTATTTGGCAGGAGATGTGCTTAGTAAAAAAAAATTCCACTTGCTTTCGTTTGCTTTTATGTTTTTCTAAAAAGCCAAACTAGTTATATTTTGCCTCTCTCTATATATATATATATATTTCTCTCTCTCTCTCTCTTGCTGTCTCTGTGTCTGCTGCAGATGTCAACAATATGACTCTAAGCATGACATTCTAAGTCAATTTCAAAATCCCAAATCACAATAAGACAATAAGATGGAGCATTCAAAGCGAAAATGCCAAACTGCCAAAGGCAGTCAAAGTATATAGAAATGGACTTTTAGAGAAGTCCAGCCGAGGATTGAGTTCGTTTTTGGGTTCGGATCGACCAGTGGAACTGAGTGGGTGGCTGAGATGACTTTAACGGCAACGCTTTTAACCTTAACCCATGCATATGTAGTGTGCCTTTATGTGTGTGGGTGTGAGTGTGTGTGTGTGTGTGTGTGTGTGTTTCTTGCATTTGCTACTTTAGCTTTTACAATCGAAACGTTAATGGTCTGTCAATTATCGCCACCCAGTGAATGTAACGATAAGATATCGCCACAGGCACAACACATTGCTGACAACACACGCCAACACCCACCGAACCCCTACACACACACGCACACACACACACACAGATATGTGCATGCCTTTAAGTAAGTATGCGTGTATAAGCAGACTGGGAATGATGGCTGCTGAACACTTTAGTACATCATTTAGTGAGAATTAGTTATGGACCCAAGCCCAACACTCACACACACACACACACACAAACATACAGAGAGAAAGTGCTTGGAATTCAATGCTTATTTGCTGTCAGGGTTTAGGGTTGCCACGGCGTCTCTGTTGCGACTGTTGCGCTCTCGAATGAACTTCTTGGCTTGGGGATTGCTCGACTGACCAGTCGCTTGCCCTTTTTACATTTATGAGAAATGGCAGCAGAGCACACAGATGAGGGGTTGTGTGAGGCTATTGGTAAGACGAGCCATTAAGGACACCATAACGTGGCCATAGACAGACAGATAGACAGACAGACAGACACGCCACACTGACAGAAAAGGGACAATAACATCAATTTAAATTGAATTTGCAACTAATATTGCTTGTGTTTATACAATCATTGAGAATGCCAAAATATTTAAATTATAACATATTTTCATATATTCAAATAAATATTTAAACTATGCATATTAAAGCTATTTAAACAACAGATTCCAGAATCAAAATAACTGACATTTTCCGATACCTACATTTTGAGCCTGTACAAATTTTGTTATTTATATGACGAAAGTAAGAAAATTGATTTTTTTTTTTTAAATAATGAAAGGTAAGAAAAATGAGATAAAAAGTATTATTTATAATTTATACTATTTAATGCTAAAAGCTTGTGTTTAATATATAAATTTACTAGCGATTAATTGCGTTGTTTGCAAAAAAAGTGTTGACTTTATCATCCATTTTGCAAGGCCAAAGAATAAGGCTAAGAAATAAATTTTTATATTGATTTTACAATTTACACTCATAACGAAATTGTGATATGTTTAAATATACGAAATATTTGGCATTGACAGAATTTGGCTATTGGTTAAATCTGCCTAAAGCCAGGCTATAATTGTAGTCGTTACTATTTTTGTATTGTGTGTGAATACAATTTAAGTATTGAGTATGCACACTCACACTCATACTCACACTCATTCTCATACTCACACTTATACACATATTCATACTCACACTCACACTCACACTCATATTCGCACTCATACTTACACTTGTACTTGTATTTATACCTATACTAATACTTCTGGTCATACTCGTATCGTTATTCGTATTCGCGTTTGAATTCGGCTGCTGAGTGCCCATTAGGGTCTGATGTGGTTCATAGCAAAGGGGGTTGGAGGGGTTCAGGCCATGGGGCGGTAAGAGCTGTGAACGCAGCGTGGATACAGCAAAATGTACTATGAATTTATCTATTTAGACGCTTTTAGTTACGTTTCGGTTTCGGGTTTTTCTTTTATTTCTTACATATGTGTGGGTGTGTGTGGGTGTGTGTGTGTGTGTCTGTTGGGGGGTATGGCAAATTCTTGAATTGATTTGGAGCACCAATGAAGGCATGGCCTTGGTCCTTTTGCCAGTTACTTAATGCTTCGCTTTTGCCTTTGCTTATATCTTGGCTTTGTTGTTTTTGTTTGTCTTCCTTCAGTATTTTTATTTCTTTCATGCTTATTGGAATTTTATTTTCAGCTCATATAAATGCAATAAAATCTTCATATACACGCATATATATATACATGTATATTTAGAGTGTGTATGTGTGTGTGTAAGCGTGTGTGTGTGTGGCTGTGGCTGTAAATGACAAAAATCAGTCATGTATTGCGAATGGCCTCAAAGCCTTCAATGACCTTATAAATATGTAGCAGGCACAACTCGACCACCCCCCCCCCCCCCCCCACACACACACTATAGTTACCCCTATCTAGTCATAAATATCACAATGTATCTGATTCAAAATATAAATTATATTTGTTCCTAAAATCAATTAGTGCATAAAAAGCAGCTTATATTTTATTGGTTACATTTCCAATAAATATATTAAAATATATTCCATGTGTGGCCCCTAAAAAATCCAACGCGTTAAAATTCTCACCGAAAGTTCACATTAAAAATGCATTGTTTTTTTTTTTTTTTGGTTTGAAATATTTTCATTTTATTGTTTATTTGATGTATATATTTTCAATTTTACATTTGCTTTGTGCCACGGCATATCGATTTTCTTTCCATCATTCTTTCATTCCTTCAATCATTATTTCTGTTGACTACAATTAATATTATGTTAGTTTTGCTTGCATAAAGTCGAAATAGTTTGCTTTTAAGTTTATTTCGGGTGTTTTTCTTTGCTTTTGTTTTTGCAGCCCGCTTACGTTTATCAATATATATATATATATAAATATACATATATGTATATATATATATTACATATATAATTGAATTTTATATATATATATATATATATATGTTATTTCATACTTTAATTAATTTATGTTTGATTAATACTAAAAAAAAAACAACATTATCATTGCTTTAAAATAGTTTCAGTTTTTGTTTTTCTTTAGTGTATTTGCCTTTAATAATTGTTGTGCATTTGTTTTTCTCTTAGTGTACATACTTAATTCTATTGTGTTATATTTTATATGTGTTTTAGCCTCTTTGTCATTGCAGTTGCCTTTTAGGGTTGCATTATACATTACTGAATCATAATCATAATCATAATCAAGATCTTGATACTGATAATGTAGAGAGATCTTAAATGTATAATTTTCTATACCTATGCATGGTTTTTTTTTTTATTACTATTCTTGGAAAACAAATGTAACAATCTATAAATATAAAATCGAATATTACATTGATTACTATGAACAAATTGAAACAAATTAAAAACTCAATAATATTATTTATATATATTTATATATGTATGTATTATTTAATCGTGATCGTTTACTGATTCGCATATTCACTTCGTCCATTAATAAGTTTGGTTTCTCGTCTTTTTAAAACTGAATATCTCATGAATCTCCGCATCCGATATCATTATAACTAATAAGCGTTTTCTTTGGAAGAACTTAACTAAAGCATTCGTTTGGATACTTTTTCTTGTTATAAATCGAAAATTACTGATACTCTTATTCTTCATCTTATTTGTATTACTTATAAGATTTCTATTACCTAACGCACCTAGAAGAATCTCGATTAATTTAGAATAAAATTGTACTAAATATGCTTACAAGAAAAAAAAAAATGAATAACAACACTTAAATTGCCATTGGATTTTTTTTTTTCCTTTTTCTTTAGGAAAGTATAAAAATTTGTTGAGCTTTTCCTACAGGGTTCCAAAATTATGAGCAGGAAACGATTAACCTTCGCATATATACACATAAGTGTGTGTGTGAGTATATGTATGTTCTTTATTTATTAAATACTTAGATACTAATTTATTTTTTAAGCTTATTTCGCTTTTGTTTATTACATTTAACATTATTTGTCACATAGAAGCAATGAAGAGGACGGTTGTTGAAATCAGGGACCAAAACTTGCATAGGTGTGTATATGTCCATGTGTGTGTGTTTGTGGGTGTGTGTGTGCTTAGATGCCGATTTAAATTTGATTCAATTTGATTTGTTTATTTCTTTGATTGTGAGCAAAGGGGCATACTCCAAGCAGTTCGAAATTAAGGCTCTTTGCTTGCACTTTTTTAATGTAATGTTTAACTTTTTAATCGACTTTCCAACTGATTTTTAATTAATTCGTGGATGAGTAAGCGGAACAGTTGATGTTTAGTGTTTAAGTGTAATTGGATTCCAGATTGTGATCAACAATTCTCAGTCAATTTTTGGGTTTTTTGTTAAACTTTTAGAGCACTTCAGTTTCAGCAAATTCAAGACGGCATCATTTTTTTTTTTTTTATTATATTTTGTGTGAGTGAATAGTATATTTCGGTCCTTGTTTCAAAACGAGTTGTTCATATAATATATGTATTTATATGCATGTTTATATATATTCTTTATACAGTTACATTGCTAGTTTTGGTACATAAATATAAATAGAATTTAATGGCTTATGCGTTTGCTGCCTAACTTACCACTAGTAATTTGTAAGCCTACGCTTTAGATACCCTGATGCAACTTATATTGTAACTCTTTAATGAACCAATCCATCATATAGTATATAGTACAGTATATACGTATAAGCTTCGGCTTAGTATTATTTCTAGTGCCAAGTACTTGATGAGTATGTCCCTGGCAAAAATACTGAAAGAGTACTTTTTTCATTACTTTTCTTATGTTTTGATTTTGTGTGTTTTTATTTTTTATTTTTCGCACTCAGTGCGCTTTTTGGTTACTACCTCATATATTACATTATAAACGTATTTATATGGAGGCTTAGGCTAGTTTTAAATGCGCTTACATTTTAGAAATATTTCAACTTACACATTTTTATATCCGCTTGGTTATTTAATTTAATTTGTTGTTCTTTGAGAATCCAAAATAAGGGGTGTGATTTCAAGCAGATGAGTCAAATTCAGCGCCAATCGAATTATGTTTTTTTTTTTACTTTTATGTGGGGCTCATTTTATTCAGTATGTGAGTATGTGTGTGTGTGTGTCGATGCTATCGATAATTAGCGCCAAGTGAATACTGTTCAGAGAAATTTTAAAATACGGGGATTCAAAGTTTGAGAGCTCAGTAAATGAACTAATATTAGCGGTCTCTGTAACTGGTTCCAAAAAAAAAAATTGAATTTTGTTATTGGTTAGAGATTACTAAATTTGAAACGATAAATTTATAGTGTTGGTCCAGGTTTGACACCCTAAGGCAATTATTGGACTAAATAATTATACTAATAGTTGTTCATTCTATACATACTTGAGCAGCTAGATTATCGATAGCTCGCGATTAACTCTCTCTGTTTCTCTTTTTGTGTTTCTTCAATCTTACCAGAGAAACGTGTTGAATTTGTGTGGGGCGCTGAGTTTAAGCCACTGCTTTGGAACCGATAGACGCACATTATCACTAGAAGGGACCTATTAACACATTATCAAAAAAAGTATATGTTTCATCGGTTAACGATTTAATAATTATTATTAACTACACTTCAAACACCATTCAAGCTAAGTATCAAAAAGAAGAATTGGGGAGCGGGTTGGTGGGGAGGTCAGCATCGTGGTTATAGTTTATTCTGGATAGGATATGGTCTGCCGTCGCTGGATTTGCCTTATCGGGGGAAGATTCACAGAAACTGAATGCGTGATATGTAAAGTAAATATCTAGTAACTTTATAAACTCTTGTCTCTCTATAAGTGAATAATGTCATCTTACTGCCTAAAATGGTTTCATTTCGATTAACGGTACAGCTGTATTTTTTTTTTATATGTATTCATATACATTTATACATTCATATATATATGGGCAATTAACTAGAATTTTATGTTAGACATTAGCTAAATGTTAAAAATTTATGCCTAGCCTACAGCTCAGAAATCTCAACATATACAATAGAATACAATACATACAACAGGTTTGATCAAATCTTAGTTGCTATTTACAAACCTATATACATAACGGTTAAATATGCTTACTTAGCTTACACATAAACATATGTATATAAATATTTTTTTTATATACATGTATGTATCTACATATATATATATATAAATATATATATATATAGTATTCGGCTTATACCATCAACAATTATATGAGTCTAATTGAGTTTTGAGCTTTGAGTTCAATTTTATTTGTATGCATTTGGCACATTTAGAGTTTAGAGTTATCGATAAACGTGTATCAACTATCGACTTGCGAGTACTTACAAATTGATGAGCTTAAAACAAAACAAGGTTTTGCTTCTCATTCTGTCAATGGTTATTGTTGTTGTTGTTATTGTTGTTGCTGTTTTATTTGTTGTTGTTATTTTTGTGGCTATTAGTTTTGTTGCTGTTTTTGTTGTTGATAGTAATCACACCATATGCATTATCTTTTTGAATGCTTTGCGAAATTCTGGATTGAATATCGTGTAGATAACGGGATTGACAAAGCTATTGATATAGCCCAGCCAAGTCGTCAGCATAAAGGCCGTCAGACCAGGCCGGCAGTCTTCGTTGAATTTAGCGCACATTGCATCCATTATGTTGCACGTAAAGAACGGCAGCCAGCAGAACAGAAACACGCCTTTTGGGGCACAAAATGGAGACAAAAAAAAAAGAAGAAGAATAGAACAAAATACTCAGTAAATTATCAATATCGAAACCCATACAAAATAATAATTGTATTCACAAATATTTGTTGTATTCGCAACTTACCCAAGACGATGGCCAATGTTTTGGTGGCCTTGCGTTCCTTCTTTGCCGACGATTTCTCGCGTTTCTTTTTCGAGGCTTTGTGCACCTTGTATATCGTGAATCTGGGGCCACACACGCAATCACCGGATGGGAAGCCACAGCAAATTGCATTCCATGTTGCATGCAACAGAAGCAAAAAAAAGGAGGAACAGCAAAACAAGCAGTGAATGAAAGAGTTTATTGTGCGAGGAGTGCTCTTCGCAATTGTTGAAGCTATTAGCCCAGCTGAGCTGAGCTGACCTGACCTAAACTGAGTTGAGACCAGCTGAGCTAATAACCGAGCAATTTACAAAACTTGGCAAATTTTGACAATTTGACGAGACGGCGCCTTGCGCCTTGCGACTCACCTTGACGCCTGCGAGTTTTTCTTATCCTTGCGCGAGGACGTTTTCGATGTGGTCGATAGCGTGGAGTCGTTGCGTGCCAAAGTCATGGCCTCCTGCACACCGTAGCGTACAAAGGACAATGGCTTCATGGCGACGCTGCTGCTACAAAACAAAAGAGCAAACGGAAGCCGATTGGTCAGCACATGTTTCACACTAAGCCACCAGGTGCCAGGTGCCAGGTACCAGGTAGCAGTTACCAGGTAAAAAATCCACACGCACACACTGGAAAAAACTAATAAAATGCTCTAGTCGAGAGAGCTCGACTATCAGATATCCTGCATCCAAATCGATAATTATCGTGAGTCCAACACGTTTTATGTATCGCGATATTTAAGATGACAGAGTAATATTTCAAGGTGTATGCAGACTCGATGAGAAAGGTATATCTTCAATAGATTAGGTTATTAATAAAGGAAGGAAAAACTAATTCGTTTTGTTTTCAGATTTTAAATTCCGATCCTTGAAGGTTGTTAACAGCAAGTTAGGCGACGTGTGGGCGATGTGCGAATTTATCGATTTACACTTTTCGAAATATTATATTTGGGGATTATGGGCGCAGGTGAATGCGTGGCTATCGATTCTTAAAGGGGTCTTTCATATATACACAGCATATCAACCAAATTTGGTTATTGTAGCCTTTAAATTATGGGAGATATGTGGCTTTATCGATTTGAGTCTAACAATTTTATCGATTTCCTAGCCCCCTAATGGACGTAGCACTCCAATCTGACGCGGGCACAGATCAGTATATGTGCCAAGATTCAAATTTCGAATGCTAATGGCCTTCATAGAGACGGACTAACAGGTGGACAGAGAGTCGACATGATAAAAAAACAGCCTAATGATGATTCATTATTGTTGTTACTTGATGTATAATTGTGTGTGTGTGTGTGTGTGTGGATGTGTATATGGGATAAATTGAACATACCTTATTGGTGGCTCAACGCGCTTGGGCGAGTCCTCAACGGTGTTGCGGCGACTGCTGACACTGGAGCGCTGGATGGTGGTGCCGCTGGGTATCGGACTGTCCGGCGGCGTTGTGCTGCTAATGGCGGCGCCAACGCTCACTCCTGCAAGGACATCGTCAACGTTTGAGGCTGCATAACCAGAATCATGATTACCATTTGGATCGGCAACGACCAGCTGCGGCTGTGTGGTGATCTGCGCCACAACGCTGCTGTCACAGGAACGATGTACATCATTGAATCATACAACGGGCAGTTCAGCAGCATCATCATGATGACAACGATGATGATTTTGATGTTGATGTTGCAGAAGACAATCAAACGTAATCCGGCCATGGTAATCAATCAAGGGTAGACAACAGTAGCAGCAGCAGCAGCAGAAGCAGCATCCAACGGAAAACACACAAAAGGGTGATGAAGAGGGGAAGAGAGTGGGAGAGGGAGAGGGTGCCAGGCGGGTCAGATGATGAGAGGTTATGGGTCAATCGGAGCGCAACACGAAAAAAAAAAGAACGTTTCGCAACGTCAATTTAAAAACAAGGCATAAAATTGAATTTTAATTAAGTGACGCATTAATTGAATTATTGAGATTTATTTTTCTTTGCCTCTGTCTGACGACCCCATCAACATAACTGAACTCAGCTCGAGTGAGACAGAGCCAGACAGATATATATATAAAGAGAGAGAGAGAGAGTGACAGACAGGCAGGCAAATAGATTGGTGTTTGAGAGGTGAAGTGAGGTAAAGTTTATCATTTCCAATTATGTTCGGTCGCGTCAGTCCTTTGGTAAAAAAGTTTTCAATATGGTTTGCTGGTTCGGTCGATTGTCAACTTGACCCGCCCCCCCTTTTCGATACTGGTTTTTATTTCATTTCATGTCCTTATTGGATTAATGCGTCCATCAGTTCGCTAATTGACTGTACTTAACGCTCGCGCTGCGTTCCGTTGCCGTATTCAATTTTACCATTAATAAAATAATCAAAATAAATAATTAATGAATATAAAATATAAATATTTATTTTTAATAAAAATCACATAATAAACATGAAAAAGATCGTCTTAAAAATATATCTCAGTAGATCGAAGTTAATCTGTTAAAATTGGCATTTCACAAAAGAGCTCAAAATATTTTGGCATAATGTTTGAAGTACATATTCAGTAAATTAATACTAAAGCACATCAATTTCAAAATCTTGGTTTTTATATATTTTTTTTAAATGTAAGAAGGCATAGGTAATTTATACGATTGACACAATGCTTTGTAATATGTGCAGCATGTGGCATGTAATTCCCAGAGCTGATTAGTCACTTGGAAATGCGGCAAACACACATTTAATGTGAATGTGATTGTGAATGCCAGTTGAGGGCGCCAACAGTTGCAATATGCGATGCAAACGCAGCAAATGCCACAATTTTAATCGTTTGCCTTTGCTGCAATGTCAATAAAATGCTGCATCCCCAAACGCGACAATTGTAATGGAAGCCAAGGGAGCTGCCATTGCCAAATGCAGACACAGATACAAATAGAAATATATATATATATATATATATATATATATATAGAGAGAGAGAGGGAGAGAAGGTGCGAGGTGGGAATGCTGAGTGCTCATTTTGGATTTTCATTTTATTTCAGAGCGTGTGAATTTAAATGAGCAGGCGGCGAATCGAGTTAGCATCGCCAAGTGGCAAATGCGAAGAAGTTGCAATTACCGACTACTTTGACAATTTGCTTTGGCTGCCACTAAGTGGATGCTGCCACTAAATGCATTTGGGAGTGCTTCAGCCAGAGTCACAGCCAGAGACAGGGCCAATTTGTTGAGTCAGCAGACGTAATTTTAGTTAACCAAACTTTACTCTGCATTTCAGTTCTCATCTTTTACGTTCCGCACCTGGCACATGGGCAATTACAGCCAACAGCTGCAACTTGACCAGGCACTCTTTTTACCATTTGGGAACTGCTTAAAGTATCCACAACCAAATACATTAAGAGTAAAAATTGTTACACGAAAAAGTTGCAGAATCTTAGTTAAATTTGTTGTGATTGAAATACTTGAATTATGCACTGATTGAGCCTACTTGATACTGGCAAAAAGAGACTCCCTTATGAGAATGTCCAAGCTATTTAAATTGTGAAACCTTTTTCATGTAAATCCCATTAGTTGGTCCTTCATCAAACAGTTGTCAAACCCGAACTATATGCACCGTCCCCCAAACCAATTTGTATCAGCGTTTTTTTAGCTGGCCAGGGTCGTCACAGAGCGAAAGAAAAATGGTAAAAAAAAAAAAAAAAAAAAAAATATGATGGCCAAAAAGGGGGCATTGTTGGTATTGTCAGCACTTTGTTACTTACTTGCCGGTCTCCTCGACAACTGTGGCCAGCATGAACTCCGTCGACTTATCGTTCACAATGACGTGGCAATCATCGATATCGGGTGATATGGCATTCTCGTCCTCCTCCTCATTGGAACCGCTTGCCGTGTTCGTTGCCGGCTCATCGGGCATTATGCGGCTTGGATGCCGGCTGCTGTCCAATGCTGTTTCCGCCAGTCGACGTGTCTGTGCAATGTTCTCGATGACGCTGCCTCCGGTTAGCTCCGACAGATGCGGCTTTCGAGCGGCACGTTGTTTCCGTGCACGGCTGCGAAGCGCCTGAAATTAAGAATGACATTTGTTTTTACTAAACATACAAATATATATATATATAAATATATATATATATATATATTTTTTTTTTGCTATGCCTTGCATGCAATTTTAAGCAGCTGCATTGCCAAGTTATTACATGTTTAATCGTTGGGGAAATTGTGCATAAATCAGCATACTGAATAAGCCATTGCATTCATTGCATTGAGCAAAGAGAAACTAATTCAAATGCAAATCTCTTTTTGATTAGCTGTTTGTTTGTTTTGTTTTGTTGGTTGTTTACCCACCTTGAATATGTTCCAGTAGAGGAATACCATGATTATGCATGGTATGTAGAAGCTGCTTAGCGACGAGTATAGAATGAAATCCGCATTGTAGAAGGCACACACATCCGGCTCACGATTTGGTGTGTTGTTCAAGCCGAGAACTATTGGTGAACCGATGGCAGCAGAAATTGCCCATACCAATAATATTGTGAGGCAAACCCGGCGACTATTTTTGTGCTTTGCATATTTTATTGGCTGTGTCACAGCGATGTATCTAAAAAGTATGCAAAAGATGCGTGGAATGTCAACAGAATCGTATCAAATCGAATCGAATCGAATTAAATCGAATCGAATTGAATAGAGAGCAGTCAGCTGTGCATTTGCTTACCTGTCTATGGAAATCGCGACTAAATTAAATATCGATGAAGTAGAACATATCACATCCATGGCTATATAGAAATCACAAACAACATTAGGCAATGCCCATGCACCATTCACCTAAAACGAGAAGGAAGTAAAAGAAAGATAGATAGAGAGAGAGAGAGAGAGAGAGAGAGAGAGATATACATTATATGTATTTTTTTAATTAATTAAACTTAACTATTTAATTATATATAATGGTATAATAAAGTATGTAACTCATTTTAAATCTGTTTTCGATTTTTTTGTACAAATAAAACGATAAATTTAACAAGAATATTATCTACTTATAGATGTAAAAAAATTAAATTTACTTTTCACTGACAGTCGCACAAATTGTCGTTTTTATTTTTTTTTGCAATGCTTTGATATTTTTGATTTCCTATGCGAAAAGGCTTATTCGGAGGCAACTAAGACCCTCGGCTTTAAATCTGAACAAGAAGTTTAAATCAATTTGCCCTGCTGCTTGAGATGCCTGAAAAGGTCATTTCTTTTATTTAGTATTTTTGCATCATTTGAGTGAGTAACAATATTCGCTTTTCAAAGACATAAATTTCTGTTGCTTGCCATTTTGGACAGGGCCAGGAAAGATGAATGGATTCCATTTTGCAGTCGAAAATTGCTTTCGCTGCCAACACAAATACATTTAACGATGTCAATTTAAGCCTAAGTGTCATATGGAAAAGCAATTTAATTTCCAATTGCTGGCCAAGAGTCTGAGAGACTGCGTGTAAGACTCGCATTTTGCTCGCCGAATTGCAGAGCTTTAGGGCTTCCACAGGACGCAGGACTACAGAACCCTATGGGTGGTGGTGGAGGGGGGCGGGTAAAAAAAGGCAAACATAAATCCTGGACGCCTGTCGACCATTGTCATCTATCAATAACAATATTCTTTCGTGCCCCAGCTACAAATTAGTTTTTCGAGTCTATCTTTTCAGTGCTCATCTATGAATTCCAGTTTACTTGCAACAAACGCTATCAGCGCCCCCCTAAACCCCTCCCCACTTACATTATTCCTGCCTACAGTCAAGTCCATAAAAACCTCAACAATAACGCAAAGAATTTCGAAAGCCAAACAATTTGTAGCACACTCAAAAAACATAAAAAAAAAAGAAAATAAAGGCAAGAGGCTGCCTCAGCAAAGGATGATCAGGTCAGGGCACGGCGAGGAGTACGCAATGTGTATCCTGTGTCCTATAACTGAATATGAATCTGTCAGGCCCACACAAAATACCCACACACACACACACACGCACACAGAGAAGATACATTCTTGTATCCACAGTTCCAACATTCCGAACAATGGAGGGGTAAATAAATAGAAAGCCGATCAGTTTATGTTTAAAGTACACACAAAAAAAAAATCGACCTGAATTTGGCATCAGGGGCAGCTTACCATATTATTTAGAGTATTTAATTATAATATAAGAATATAATATAATTCGTTTTCTCAGGAAGATTTTTCGAAAATGTGGGAAAACATTGAGTTTCCAGTGTTTCAAGAAAAAGTTCAAGTTGTTCGATTAAATTTAAAAAAGATGTATTTTTCTTTGTTTGTGTGCACAGAATTTAAAAGAAGTTGATCCAAAATTTTTTGTTAAACAAAAGAAAAACTTTTTAGTTTTTTTGATCGAATTTTTTTTTTGAGTGTAGACAAACAAACTTCACTTGCTGAGCACCACCAAAAGTGCAAAATATTTTTAGAGCACGCACACACACACAGACACACACACACACAGTGCGATACACACGGCTTCAAAGTTGCGCAGTGAAAGTGAAAGTGAAAGTCAGGCAAACCATTGAAAAAAATGAACAAAAATAGCTGAGCTGCGAGAGTTTAGTGGTTGAGGTGAGGAGGGTTGCGAAGTGTAGCTTGGTGGTGCGGTGAGGTGCACAGTGGAGGGACGATGGAGGGAGACTAAGCGAGCATAACAAAAGTTTAGCAGCGCTGAGAAAGTGGCAAAAACTTTTCGATATAAAGACATACGCACGAATGCTTTCTTCTACACACACACACACACACACACACAAACACACACATACACACAGAGGGAGGTACACACATACACACATTATAGCTATACATAATGTAGCACGTAAGCTGCTCAAGAATTTTTACAGCATTTATTTGCTTCCTGTTCTCAATTGTCGCCGCAGTTATTTTCCCATTTTGCCATTGCTTGGGCCCCCTTTGCGTTGGCAGATTACGAATACGCCCCGTTAGCAGCTAGAGAATGGCTGCTGCTTTGCCCGTATCGCACTGAAATCCAACTATAATTTATAATGTATTGGTATTTTCGATGGGCCATGCGACAACAACAACAACAACAACAAATGAAAAGAACTACTGAACAGACAGCCCCCGCCGCCGCCGCCGACTTTATTTGTGGCGCCAACAACTCATCGACTGAATCGATTATTCGATCGTCTTAGTGAATCAAATGTGTTTATTTATGTGTTGTGTGTGTGCATTAATGCAAATTCAATAGTCACAGTCACAGTCACAGTCACAATCACAGTCACAATCACAGTCAATATGCACATATTCTATGCGATCTTATTTAAAGCTCAGCTCAACTGAAAATCATCATCAATTGGGTCGAGGCAAACACGTTCTCCGTCGCAAAAGGCTCAATGTTCAATGTTGAATGTTGAATGTTCAATTTTGAATGTTGAATGTTCAATAGCATTGAAAATATGTAGATTGTCCGCATAAGTAAAGACAGGCATTTGAAGTTAGTCGGACGTTTAAAACGATGCTTTTGACTGGTGCTCAAATGCAAAAGTAACACAATTTCAAATCCTCTTCCCTTTTCCCCTTTTCCCCATTGTATGCCTATGAGTGTGTGTGTTTGTGTGTGCGGCTTTTATAGCAGCCAAGCATAAAGTAAATAAATTTATCTATTTGCACAGTCAAAAACGACCACAGACACAAAAAACCCAAAGGGACAAAGCCCCCAAAAGAACCGACTGCGGCATCAGCAGCTCCAATGACAATGAGAATGGAAATGCGTATGGCGAACATAAGAATTTTCTCCATAGATGTGACGCACACATACCAACACACACACACACACACACAACCACATACACATACCAACAAAGCACACGTAGCATTTTGATAATTGAGCTTCTGGTTTTTATGGCTTGCACGCAGATAGAGTTGAAAAGTGTGTGTGTGTGTCGTGGTTGTGTGTAAGTGTGCATGTGTGTGTGTGTGTGTGTATTTGTGTATTTGTGTGTGTGTGTGTGTGTGTGTGTAAGCAGCTAAAAGCTATATAAATTTGTTGCCGCTACTTGATGTTATTAACCACTTGTATAAATCAGTTAAATCAGTTGCTCTTACAAGTAACTAAAATGGGAATCGGAGAAAAAGAGAGAGTAAGAGAGAGAGTGAGAGATTGAGAGATTGAGAGAATTGAGTATTAGATCCACCTTGGAAAGTACAATTCACTAAAATACATTCATAATTTTTTGATAAACTGTAAATATTTTTTATTCAGCAGTATTCAAATTTCCTTTGTTATGCTGATTTTGCTGAGTTCTCGATTAAATTATCAGAATTTGAGTAGCATTTTAATTTATTTTTTAAAGCTTTGATAATCAGCAGTGTTATTATTTTGACTGCCGGCTTATATTCAAATTTATTCAAATTATTGATCGGGTCTATATTTACCGCCTGTCAAGCCTGGCTGTTTGTCTGGCCAGGCGAAACACGATTGTCACTCAATTATGTCAGGGAATGATATGTTTCAATTATGTGGATTTCGCATCGGTCATCAATCAATGATTGAAGTGATTGGCATGCGCCACAGTAATCGCTTTAAGCGTTACCGATGCTGTTCCAGTAACCGTTATAATTCCGTTATATAGCTCCAATAAGTCAACATCCCTTCGGCGGTTGCCATGCTCTCTGGATTTTTATGGTCTCCATTGAAAAATTCACAATTCGCCTTTTTTTTTTTATTTCATTGGTTTTTTTTGTTCGATTTTCATTTTCATTTCAATTTTGTTTGTTGGGTTTTTATTTTTGTTTTTTGTTTGCTTTTTTTGTTGTTGTTGTTGTCTGTGTGGTATTTGTGCAGTGTTTACAGTTCTGTCTGCCAACCGAGCAGATGGAACAGCTTTTAATTAAATTCTACTATCGGACCAAGCGATGTTTATTGCTGCTGCAGACCAGAGCGACGAGGAACAATATCAGATTGTGGTGCCCGGTTCGATGGACTCCTATGGGTTCGTTTCATTACGTTACGTTCCGATACGTTGCGTCACTGTGACACACCCAGATCGACTAAGTGTGCCACAACACACAATAAAAAAGAAATGATAAAAAAATGATAAAAAACAAAAAAATAGAACCAGCGTCGTTGTATGCCAATTTGCTAGGCAACTTTTGCATATTTGTCTCACTTTTGCCAAATGCCAAATGCAATTGAGGCTGTTTGGCTGTCATTGTCATTGTTGGCCTGTTGTTGTTGCTGGTTAAACAAACTGGGCCAATGCTAACAATATATATATACTCGTATATATATATGACTGCCACGCGAACTGGTGCTGCATTTTTGGGCAATTGCCTCTAATCCGATTTGTCATTAATTAGCCGCAATTATACAGATGTCGCCATTGAAAGTGTTTCACACTCTCTCTCTCTCTCTCTCTCGCTATCTCTGTCTATCGCTATCTCTCTATCTCTTTCTATCCATATCGTTCGCTATCTATATTTGATTATTTGCTTATTTGTATTTGCGTTTGTTTATCAACATTTACCACTGGCAACTGCAGAGTACCGATGCGGATGATGCTGATGATGATGGAATCGTTTTTGGTTTCTCATACAAATGTGTGTGTGTGTGTGACTGTGTGTGTGTGTGCTTGTGTGTGCTTGTGTGTGTGTGTTTGTGCAATTGGTGTATGCTCATCCTCTGCTATTTCTAATTTGTGCCTGTCAATTGCGCACTATATTGCCCAGCTACAATTTTGGTTTTGTGTGTGCTCTCATTTTTTTTTTTATATCATACAAGCACAATTACAAAAAATAGTTTTATTTATATATTTATTTGTTTAATTTTGAGCAGAGTAGCTCGCAAAATAATTAACGTCTTCTTTTTGGCAAACTTTATCAAAATTTTAATTGGCAAACACTTTAAAATATTCGATAGACTGAATGAGTCTAATGAAGAGGGTATTTAATTATCGGTGCTTGTTCACTCTTGCCTTTTCTGGCTGTATATGTGTGTGTGTGTGTGTGTGTGTGTACTTAGTGGTGCTGAGTGCTCCTTCTGTCGGCTGGAGTAATGAAGTGGAAGCGGAAGCGAATTGCTTATCATCACTCGATGGCGCCTTGACCCTGTCTGTCTCTTTTACACTCTTGCGCGCAACCCTTAACTCAATTCTCTCTCCCCCTCTATGTGTGTGCGTGTGTGTGTGCTAATACATGTGCGTGCTTTCAGTTTTATGCAGGACCACAGCTGCAGGATCTCAGGATACAGAGCACGAGTTACACATATTTGTTGCTCTTCTTGTTGTTTATGTTACACTGGTTTTTTGGGTTTTTGGGTTTTTTGGTTTTTGGTATTAAAACTTTCAACTTTTTTTAATTGCATGTGTAAAAATGAAACTTAGCCAGCAGCTTGAGGAAGTATTTTAAATGTTAAGCACACAATATTGTGGATATATATATATATATATATATATACATATATTTATAAATAGTTAGCAAATAAGAAAGAAAAATCGGACTTTTGTCAGCACGTAAAATGAATACAAATTTAACTTTAATCAGTTTACAATAAAATTTTTGATATATATAAAATGTTTACTAATTTCTTATTCAAAATATAGTATAAGTTCTGTCAGCTGTATAATCGAGAGTTTACTGTTTTATATTCAACAATCACATTTAACAATGACATTGCATAAATTAATTTAATAGTTATTTTGTAAAAGCAATGAATTGTCAGTTCAATTGAATCGAAAAGAGAATCAAGTCAAACCCTTTCAATGAGTACCCAAATCTTATTCAAAGCTATTTTCATTTTGCTTAAGTGAATTTGCATTATTATAAAACTTGGCGAAACATTTTCGCGGCGCTTTGCAAAAGTTGTGGAAAAGTCAAATGTTGGAATTCGCCGGCTAAAGATGAAAGTTTTTTTTTTTGCTCTGTTCATGTTAAATTCATTAAGCTGATTTAGTATTCAAAAGATGGTAGGTGGCTGCCCCAAAGGGTTTAAAAATAGTTCAGCCTTAAGTCTAATTGACTGCCCCAGATATGTCTCTCTGTGTGTGTGAGTGAGGCACGCTCTCTGCCACGCCCACTTTATGAGAAACCACATCGTTTGGCGAGGCATATTTTGGCAGAACTGTAACCCACAGCAGCAAGCAGCAAGCAGCAACTGCTTAATCTGCCACGTGCCACAAACACTTTGAACATACCCACACATACACACACACACACACACACACACACACACAACACAAATGCTGATATACAAAATTTTAATTATAGATTATAGCATCAAACTACTCTTCAAAATTAAAAAAAAAAAATGCAATGTGGCAAAACAAAAAATGGTTGATTTCTCAGCCGGAAATATTTGAAAATGCTATTATTTTGCAAATATAAAATATAGTAATATTTAATAATAATAATAGTGTTACTATTATTTTGACCGCAGCTGTGTGAGCGAAAATTGAAGGCGAGTATAAATAAAAGCAAATTAAATATTTATTATTTAAGTTTTGGGGCACAATTCTCAGCCTTGAAACCCCAAATAACGACTACAACAACAAAGCAAAATCCAAAAAACAAAGACAGAAAATAATGATGATGTTGAATGTTGAATGTTGGATTCCTGACGTTGATGTTGATTGTGATGTTGCACTTCGAACCCAAATCAAAGAGCTTTGCGCTGAACATGTCAAAAGTAGACGCGGGCTTATCTGGCGCTAGGGGTTTGGGGCATGAATGTGCCGACTATTTTATTGGGCTCATAAGGACCATAATATGTATATATATATATATATATGTCACTCCCACACATATATTCCTCACCCCCACTGCAGCCCCGCAACGCCTGCGGTTGCCCACTGAAGTATTCAAAATCTGTTTGAACTTGAAAGCGTTTTTTGGCCAACATTTCAAACACAGTTGTCCAAAGCAAAGCTGCCAAACATGCAGCCAGTGGATGCTGAAGTGGTAAGTGGAAGTGGAAGTGGTAAGTGGAACAAGGAGGTGGATGTGGGTTGATGGTGTACCCCAAAAGGGTTGTCAGTTCGTTAGGGTTTGGTTCGTGGGCAGGTTGTGTTTTTCTTTCCAAAATGTTTGCCTACTTTCGGTTTTATAATTAATTTTAAAAAGCTTTTAATAGCTGGCACGAGTTGCCCCAAGATGGCTAAACATCCGTCAAGCTCCAACTCAGTGTGTGTGTGTGTGTTGGCGAGTGTGTGTGATGGGCCTCGGCTAAAACTGTTTGAGCACTTGCCTTGATCCTTGTAACAGCTAATTGGCATGCCAATGTGTACGGCTCACTCAAATCGCCATTGGCCTGGCTCTTAAGTGTGGGTAGGATAAAAGGGAAGCAGGGAAGGAGGGGAAGCCAGCACACGCAGATGAAGGCATCTACTACTCTCAGACCGATATATGTAAGCCGTAATTTGCCAAAGCGCCCATCTTTATTAATCCCACATAATGCATTATCCATCAAGAAGAGCTTAAACTGCTTAGAGAATTGCCCATATTATGTATATCGAAACCCCAATAATAATAAATTATGTGAAGTTCCCTTGGACTTGGCATTTGAGCCTTATGGGTCAAGGTGTTTAAATAAGCTTATTTTCAATTTATTTCAATGTGCAATTTGCAAATTGTTAATTGATTTGCCAAGCTGTTTGCTAAGTTTTTTTATTAGCGTATTTTATAAAATCATTAACAAATGTAACAAATGGATTTATGTAAATGTATGTAGCAAACTGGAAACCAGGGAATCATTTCCGATAAGCTTCGATATTTTTGATATGCATCGATAGCTGAAACCACTCAAATATTTAATTTTCGTTATCCGATAGCAATAAAAGCCACAAAAGAAATCAATACTAAAGTTAAGTAAAAATTCAAAATTGACATTTTGTGAAGAAAATTTAAGCAGAATATCGAAAATATTGAAGATTTTGAAGAGCTTTCGATTTTTATGACCATAAAAGGAGTCAATTTTTATGAAGTGCTTTGAGAAGCAGCAAAACTATTATTTTGCAACGCTTTTTGTGTGTTTGTATTTATATGAAAACAATTGTGGAAAGATTGTCGGTGATTTGAGTATGGGCACACACACACACCCACACACACCTCAGAAACACCTTAGAGTAAGCTCAACTGTCATTTCATCGTATGACAGAGTCGAGTGTAAGCTGCTGCATTAAATGTCAACCTCAACCACTTGAGGGAAGGCTCATCCGCATCTATTCCTTGTTAGACATCACTCCAACGTGGGACAATCTTGTTGAAGATTGTGGCTGGTTGAGCATCTGTGTTGGTGTTGTCAGTTTTGTTGATGCTTGTCGCAGCGAAACGACATGATAAACGAGTCAGCGTAAACGAGTTTAGTTTGCAAGTGATAAACCAAGAAACATGAAACAAGAAACAAGAAACAAGCAACAACAAAAAAGACCTCAAATTGGCAACACTCGCAACACTTGCAACACTGCTGCCTGCCGCTGGCTGCTTGCTGCTTGCCGCTTGCTGCTCCTTCGGCATCGGGCTAAAAATATGCCATAACATTTGGCTTTTTATGAATTTTCATTATTTGGCGCATTCGCTATAATGCCAATGATGCTGGAGCTGTGGACGACGACTTGCGGAGGCTGCTTAGCATAAAAATGTCACAACAGCTGCATAAAAATGCTGCCAGGGATTCATATTTTTTTCATTCTTTGGTTTTATTTTCTCCTTGTTTCGGTTCTTATGGGGCACGCATATTACATATACATAAACATATCTATATATATATATATATGGTAGCAAGGATGTGTGTGTTTCCTTTGGTCTGTGGCCGTTGCTGTTCGGCGCGGCCTTTTGCCTATTTTATGAGCATCATAAAAGTTTACTTAGTGGCCAAGCATGGAATGGCCAAGAAACAAGAAAAGGCATTGGGCGAAAATCAACCACAAGCTGAAAGCCAAAGCCAGCGTCTTAAAGCCATCAAGTAATTTGTTTATGTTGCCAAATGCTGCAGGGCAGCCAAGCGTTTCACTCCTTCTCATTCTACACGAATGCGCTTTACGTTTTTATGTATTTTTTTTTTATATCTCATATGCATAAAAAAAAAGAAACTGCACCGGAAATTCTGTCAGCGGCAACAGATTTTATCAATGCAGTTGCCATTAGCTGCAAATGGCAAAAATGAGAAACTTTGGGTCAATTTGAGGCGGTGAAAAAAAAAACGTTGCATATTTTCGGGCGCAACTCAGAGGGAAAAGTGTTTTCTAATTTTGCGGACTGTTGACATTTTGCATAGACAGCAGGCAGGGTAATCAAGTTACAACTTACTCACACTTACATACACACACAGACACACTCACACACACTCACACACACATTCCCAACAACGACTATTCAACGAGTTGCGCACACACATTTTGTTATGCCAAAGACAAAGTTAATTGAACTTGCTGCCCTAATATAGTAACATACACTAACTCGAACACAATGGAATAAAGTAGAAAAGAGCAACACACACACACACAAACACACACACATACATGCACACACACAGACTGACAGAGACACACAGCTGTTGCTGTTGTTGCTGCGATATCATATCAGGCGCGCAGGGCAATTAATTGACTTATTTATTAAGTTTATTGTGTGCGCTCAGCTCAAGTATGTGAGTGTGTGTGTGTGTGTGTGTGGGTGTGTGTGTGTCTGTCTGTGTCTGTGTTAGTGAGAGTACCGTCCTTGGCTATAACAACTTTAGTGTTCTGTGCGCCATTTTTAATAGCCTCGGACGCCCCCAAAGGCGATGACGAGGCCAATGCCTGTTTATATATTATATTATTATGAATATATATGTACGTGTGTATATATATGTATGTGCATGTACATGTGCTGTGTGCGTGTGTGTGTGTGTGTGTGTGTGTGTGTGCCACTTGGGCTGTTGGCGTTACCGTGTGTATTGAGATTTTAGCACAAATTAGTTGTCATTAGCGTCGGGGGAAATTTTATTTTATGATAACATTTCCTACATTATTTCACCTCCAAATAACGTCGAGTGCTCTGTCTCTCTCTCTCTCTTCCTCTTCCTCTCCCTCTCCCTCTCTCTTTCTCTGTTTTTTTGTTTTTTGTACACATTTGTGTTTTGTTATAATGAGAGCTTTGCATAAGCTGGCTGCGTTTACATACTGCCAAGTTTTGTCATCGAATTAGCCATTGAAATTGATTCTGTCAAATCAATCAAGTTAACTCTTCTTATTTGGGGTTAGAGGTCAGTCAGTTTGGCTTATGATTATTAATTGCTATGTCTTAAATGTTAAAGACTTGCCGGGCAAGTTGATCGAGAACTCAACTAACTCATTCAGTTTTTTAATTAACTCCAAAAAAGAGCTTCCCAAAAAAATATGCGAAAAATAAATATATAAATATAACAATTTATATTTGTTAGCTGTGTGACGTATATTATAAAAATTATAAATTAATATAACTTGTGCATCTGTAATTTGTAAAAAATGTACACACATCAACTTTTAATTTAACGCATTGATAATTTTGACATTTAAAAAACACAAGTGCCAAAATTCTGCCTCAATTAGGTATAAGACGATAATTCCGCAATAATTCCAAAATTATTTAATACGTTTTTTATAAATGTCAGTTTATGAATGAAGATAAGACAAATCTTGAGTTAATTTAATTTATTATTTATTGAATACAGATTAATTTTTATTCATAATGCCAAGACAAAAGTTCCAAAGCGTTTTCTTTGTATTTATTTGAGAATAGTATATTTTTTTTTTGCATTAACCTGAAAGATATTTCAGCACATAAATAATTACGGCTAAGCTCACACGAAAAAATTGAGAAGATAACTTCAAGTTTAGATAGTTGTAAATTAGGTTTAACCAATTTTCTGCCAACCACTAAAAGCCGCATTTGCAGTTGCAATCCCAAAAATGTTTCCAGTTAAGCAAATTGTGAAATGTGAAACTTTTCCATACAAGCCAGACGAAACCACGGCTTGATTAAATGCCAACAGGAGCAGGAAGAGTGGGGTTGGAGGTGGGTAGGGGGGAGGTGGGAGAGGATGGGTCGGATGATATGGGGTGCAAATGTAAAGTATTGTTAATTATTGAAGTTGCCCTTAGAGCAGGCCCGTCTTGGTGGTATTAAATTAGCTAAATAGCCCGGAATGGGCTGCCACAACCCGTGAACAGGGCTCACTCACACACACACACACACACATACACAATCACTGCGGTTCAGCATGAAGTGCGCGCTTTAACTTGGCTGGCATGTGTGTGGGTTTGGCTTGAGAGGAGCAGCAACTGGCGATAATTTTGATAGCAGCCATTTACTGCTGCTGCTGCTGCTGCTGTTGTTGTTGTTGCCCCTGTGCTCATTTCTTCTTCTTTTTTTTTTTTTGTTGTGATAACCGCAGCATATAATGTGGCAAGGGGGCACGGGAGAGAGAGTGAGGCAGCTGAGTGCTTGCGCTTAGCGTGTGAGTGCTGAAAACTTTTGTCGGTGGCCAATTTCATGCTGTTGGATTATTTATTTGAATTGATGTGCGGCCTGCCCCTACTGCCCCCGCCCCTTTAAACTAACCTCGTTTTGGTTCTGGCCGACTGCCACAGACTTATATAAATTTTCTGGTCGCTCAACTCAAGTGGCTGCCATTTAAACGTGCCGCCTGTTGTTGCACCAGCCTCGACTCCTTTTGTGCATTCGCCTCGTTTTTCTCATATTTATTCGCATTTTTTTTGTTAGCCCGGTTGAGCGTCTCTCTTAGCTTGGCCAGCTGCATTCTGGCATTCGTTTGCACAGTTGCATAAATAAACAGCCGCATAAGTATTCTGTTTTGAGTTGAGCTTTTTGGCAGCACATCTTTTACGGGTTGACTTGCCCCGCTGCACCCACAATGAATGTTGCATATTCAATTGCAAAAGCGTTGCCTTTCCACATAACTGACAATATTTACAGTGAGTAAGCAAATAATACATTGGGTTAGACACATTGTTTACCGACTTGTTTAGGCCAGATTTGGCACAATTGCGCTTTTGCACCATTTTGTTGAAACTGGATAAAAAAAAAACATTTGGATACTAAAAACTGAGTTAGATCGGTTGGAATGGGAATTTTGTTTTTGGTCTGCCTGGCATTTTTTCTGGTTGCATGCCACAAATATTTGTGAATTTAATGAACTAAATACCATATAAATGTTTGTTATTTATTTTATTTACGCTCTTAATTGAATGTTAAAAATTCCATTTTATTTTAGTTCAGATAATATTCTTAACTTTTTGTACAATTTTAGTGTTGACATCAACTAAATAAATACGTATAAATAATAAAGTTCTTCTCTCACTGTTTTGTTCGAGCTGCCAAAACATTTTGTTGCTAACTTAAATCTGTTTGTTGTTGTTGCTGTTGTTGTTGTGGTTGTTATTTGTGTTTGTTTTAATTTGCAATCATTGCCAGATTTTGACATGGACATGTCGTGGCAGCTCAGCTCGCCTGGCCTGTGGCGCTGCCTTGTTGCTGTTGCTGTTGTTGTTGTTGTTGTTGTTGCCTTCTAAATGGTTACTTAAATTAAAAAAGTTTCTTCTCTGCTTCCTGATAACAGTACGTAGCAGTCTCTCCAGTGTGTCTCGACTGTAGATGAAACTCAAAACTTTAAACTGAACACTGAAAACTGAAAACTGAAAACTGGAACTTAGTTCAACCAACCAAAATAAGTTGCAGCTGGCCAAAGCACATTTTATTGCTAGCCAGAATAAAACACTTTTGTGCAATTTGGCAACATTGGCAACGCCAACCCCCCACCCACCACCCCTCAACTATGCTGGTAAAAAGTTACTCTTTCACATAGACAAAGTGCGATACGGCAAGTTTTGAGAACGTAAAATGTATTACATTCTTATCAGTGTTGGTGTTTACTGATAAATTCAGATTCTTTACTGTTATTCTATATATATTAGCCAACTAAAAACTAAGTTAGGTTAAGTTTGACCACAAATCCTGTCACAGCTGCCACACCCAAACACGTTTTGCTCCAGTAATTCAAATCACTTAACTTGGGACAATTACTTTGGAAGAGGTGCGAAATAAATCTAAAATTAAAGTAAAAACTAAATGCAAAGACTTTTGTCTTTAAAAAGATTGTTTTAGGAACTCGCTGGAAAAGTGCTGCCATTTAATATGACACCTTTTATCGACGTTGGTAATTGTTCTAATTTTGGCTAGGAAAAAACAAGAAGAAGAAGAAGAAGCTGCTCTGACGAAATTAAACTGGTCATCTAACCCACTCCGACCGCCTCCTGGAGTTGACAACGTTTATATCGACCCTTCGTTGGCTACTGCTGGCCACTTAGCTCCTCAAACCAACAGTGAATGAATGAATCTGCTTAGCTCCGCTGCCTGCTTATACTAAACAAATCCAATCCAATAATTTCGGCTCATGCATAATAAAAATGCCACGGACAACACAGGGCTTGAAGAGGGTCTCACAGGAGAGACCAGAGATAAGCGCAAAGCAGTGCGACAAAATATATATACAAATATATATAAAATATATATGTATACATATATATATAACTGAAATTGGAATTGAAATGGAGTGGGAGTCGGTGAGCTGTGGCTGTGGTTGTGGCTGTTGTAGAGTGCGACACTTGGCTGTCAAAGCCAGGCGACTACGCGACTATTTTTTCCAAAATATTTTTCCTATTTCTGCACCAAATGCTGACTAAGTGCCGCTGTCGACGTCGCTGTCGACGTCGCTGTCGACGTCGCTGTTGACTTCGCTTTTACTCTGTCACTCTGTCTGTCTGTCTGTGTGTGCGTGTGTATATGTGTGTTTTTGTGTACCCTTTTTACTTTCATTGAAGCGCATATAAATAAATTTAATGCGCCAACTGGCAAAAAATAAAAAAAATTTATATATATTTCTGTTGGCTCTCTTCGGACACTTGTGGCGGTTGCTGTGAGCAGAACCAACCCAACCCCATCCAAAAACCCATAAGCCTCAAACCAACCGCATTAGCTCCTCTCCAAGCAACTCGCACACGCATCCGGACAGGATTAGGAACAGTGCCAATGGCAGTACTGTAACGCTTCGCTTACATTTGGCCAGCTATCAAGTGCCACTAGCTGTGTGTGTGTGTTAAAGTGCGTATTGGTATGTGTGTGTATATGTGTGTGTGTACATTAATCAGTCTATTTATATATACGCACGACTTTATTCTTTTGGCGGCAGAAGACGGAAGTTGCTGCCAAATATGGAGCAATTTAAAGTATATTTAAATGTTAAAGTACATAAATAAATTATACCAAAAAAAACTTGGTTTTTTAGAGCAAAAAAAAAACTGTTTTTAGAACAAAAAAAATACAGTTTTTGTTAACAATTAAATTTAAACAAAAATTGAAAATAAAAATGAGTAAAATCAATATGGTTTTTTTTCACACAAAACTCCTTAACAGTTAATAGGGCTAAAATAAAATTAAAAAAATTGTATAACGGAAATAAATAATTATATTTATATTTGATATTGGACTGTAATTCTTCCTTATTTCTTTATTTATTTTTATCGATAGCTCAACCAGTGTCAGAATATCGATACCAATCGATTTCCGATTAAAATAAAATTTAAAAAGTTTGTATAACGGAAATAAAAAATTATATTTTTAATTTGATATTGGAATGTAATTCTTCTTTATTTATTTATTAATTTTTATTTATATCGATAGTTCGACCAGTGTCCGAATATCGATACCAATCGATTTCCGATTATGGCAATATTGGCAGTCATTTAAAGGATTAGGCTAACTATCTTGATATATTGTTTACTTATTCCAAAATTTCATCAAGATAACACAAGGAACACCCAAAAATGATGATGCTTCTACTTGATTATTCAAATATACCTGACGATTTTAATGTATATTTTTACTGTTGCTTGTTTTAAGTGTATCTGAAAAGCTTGCCACAGAATAGCCTTGGACGGACACAATAGTTGCCTGCGTTGGTTGATACTGTCGACTGGGACTGGGGCTTAAGGCCAAGTTGAGGCTTAAGCGTTGAGCGAGGTGCTTGCAACCGCAACAACAACCGCAACAACAACAACAACAACAACAACAGCAACTGGTACATACATGAGCAATTAAGAGCGTCAAACATGTGTAAAGCACAAATACACACAACAGATATACAGACACACATACACACACACACACACACACACACACACACACATACACACACACACACACACACATGCACTCACGACATGATTATAGCAATGACACGAGGAACACGAACTTAAGACAACGAGTTGTTTGACTTTGGGATATTGTCCACGCCCATGCCTCATTTGTGACATCCTAGCGTGCCTAGCATGTCCCCCATCATGGCTGGCATTCGGACTTCCTTGCAGCAACCCCAGCATCCTTTGCAGGCCCACACGTTTTGCACGCTTTTGCACTGTCAATGAGCACTTGAATGTCAACAAAAGCTTTCTACTGGCAAACACAACCACTTAAAATGGAAAACCACTGGCCACAACACATACGCACACACACGCACACACGCACACTCATGCGTGTGTGTCAGTCGCGAGTTGGTAGCGGCAACTAGATTGCAGATAACACCGTGCCACATGGCGCATGAATAACACGTTGAAAGAACGAACCAAAGCCAGTCGTTGCCTCAGTTACCAGCTTGACTGGCTTTCTGTCTCTCTGTTTGTTTGTTTGTTTGTTTGTTTGTCAGTTTGTCTCTATGTTGGCCTGTGTCATAAGCACTGCTCCCCAAACAATAATTCGCTTTGTTGGCTCGCCAGCTTGGCCAATGCTCTGAGCTGCACACCAGCCTACAGCTGCCTGGATTCGCCTGATTCGTTTGATTCGCCTGGTTTGTTGCAGACCAGCAGTTGCCACACTGCTCTAACAGAGTCACTCATTTATATGAGTTAAGTGCTGTTACTGAACCTAATCCAAAGTTTGCCCCAAAACCACACTTGACCAATCCATCCCGTACGCCATGCTGGCACCCAATCCACAGTCAAGTTACCCAGTCACAGTTCCCAATCTCCAGTCTCCCAGTCCTCCGTCACAATCCCAATCGCAATCACAGTCACTGACACCCCCCCAACACCCAACGCCCAACGCCCAAATGTCCCGTGTTTCTGCCCACTTATTGTGCTGTTGTTGACGCAAATCCTCTTAACTAAATCAATTTTCATTTGTGTTTACGTGTTGGGTCTACCAACCATACGTGTGTGTGTCAGTCTGTGTGTGTGTGTGTGTGTGTGTGTATGTGTGTGTGTGCTTTCAAATATAAATGCCAATGGACTTGGGCCGAACTAAATAATTGTGCTTGTATTTCGGATTTCTTTTATATTGTTTGCTGGCGCGCTGAAAAGTATGCTTTTATTTTTATTTCTCTCCCATTTGGCTCCCACAAAGATTGACACAGTATACGGGATGATTAGGAATTGTTGTCTGCCCTATTTATTAGTTACGGCACTCGCTGCTAGGACACGTCATCTGATACATTATTCCATTATAATTACAACTAGCACTTATTTCTTTGTATGGGAAAAAAAATAAATACAGAGAATTCAAGAATTATGCAAATTTTATTTAAGCAAAAGCATTAAATACTGAACACTAAATAAACATTAAAATTTGCAAAAAAAAAAACCTTACTTTTTTTAATTTATTAATTTTTTGAGTATTATTTAAAAAGCTTTTCCCAGTCTCTAAATAATGTTTCTAAATATTTTGTATTATTATATTTTACTATAAAATTATTATTTAATATTTTGCTTTACAGAATTTATTTTTTTCATGCATTGTATCAATTTTAAAGAGGTCTCTATGTAATCACCACAAAATTAAGCATTATTATTATTATTATATGAATATATAAATTTTATAAGCACACAAATGTGCTCTTCAAAATTTAAATGAATTACCATTAAATATTAAATGAAGCCATTATATGAAACGATATCATTTGAAGCTAATATTAACATAAATATATATATTTATATATTTATATATATATGTAGTCTTTAGTCTCTATTCTTGGCTCTGATGTGTGTGTATGTGTGTGTGTGTGTGTGTTAACGTGTTCAGCACGTCACAGCAGCTGTAACACTTTGGCAACGATGCCTGGCGGCAAAATTCGCAATTTTCTTTGAATGTTCACTGAATTTGGTTTGATTTTGTTTGTTAATGTTCTTTGGCAATGTTTTCACTACTAGTTGTTGGGGTTAAACCTTATAATTGATACAACGCTCAACTGCTGCTGACATGACTTGATCCGTTCCACTGTTTGTCGACCTGGCTGACTGGCTGCCTGGGTGCCTCCTTAATTAGCACCTGACACATGCACAGAGGCAAGTGCAAAGTCCGATTGGAAGTCAAAGCGCATTTAATGACAAGTTAATTGGCACATTTTCGTGCCAACGTCGCTTTGATAGTGTATGTGTGTGTGTGTGTGTGTGGGAGTGTGGGAGTGTGTATGTGTGTGTGGTGTCCCTTTTGGCATTAGAAAATCAACATACAAAGCAGGCAGGCAGCCTTTGACAGGCAGCGAGTGTCAATTTAATGATGAAATTGAAATTAAATGAGATGGCATAGCGTAAACTGAAATGTGTGGGAGTTTCTATGTGTGTGTGTGTGTGGAAGTGTGTGTGTGTGGGAGTGTATATGTGTATTTAAATATTAGTGGCTAGTCAATAAGAACTTGCATACGAATTTCGTTTTTCACACAAAATTTAATACAGGTTCTTTGATCCATTTTTTTGAATAGGTAAAAATCGAAGACGATCCAAGACACGTGCAAGCAAAGCAGCTGTCAACAATTAAGTGAACATTCAAAATGGCCGAGCTTGTCGGCATAAGTGAGAGACATGAGTAGCAACATAACGCCACAAAAAAAAAATCGAAATTCGAATATACGTAACCCGCGAAAATTCAAAATTCCTAATACTTTTTGAACACACCTCGTATGCTTGGAGCAACACCTTCATCTGCTTACATCTAGTCGTGTATTATCTTTCTCTCTTTTTCCCTCTCTCTCTCTCTCTCACACACACACACATTTCTTTGCATTGGCTCTCTCTTTCTCAAAAACTTTGTATGTTTAGCTCCCTCTCTCTATGTCTCTGTCACCATCATTATTTCTTTACTTAGCAGAATCATTTTTCTCTTTGTCTCAGCCAATATTTATTTATAACACATTAATTTTTCCCGCTCCCTGTGAAATCCTCCCTCTCTCTCCCTCTCTCCCTCTCTCTCTCTCTCTTTTTCTCTCTCTCTCTATCCTCTTTGGCGAATTGCAGCTGTCTGTTTTGCTTGCGGTTCTTGTTGCCATTTCATTTGAGTTGCGGGCATTTTAATTACATTTGTCGACAGTCACCATTTTTTTTGGCCCGCATCAAATTTACATCTGCCATTGCAAGGGCAATTGCAATTCCCGATTTTTAATTTCACATTTTGCATATGCTATATGTTTTGTGTTTTTTTTGGGTATCTTTTATTTATACAACTACACAAAAACACACAAAGCATAGCGAATAAAGTAAACACGCCATTAATTGTGGCCTACGTGGAAAACTGTCACAAAACTAGCAGCAATTTTGCATACAGTTTTGCAAAGTGCATTAATATTCAAATAACAGACATGTCTTGGCATACAGATTTGCCACATATTTATCCTGGTAGTGTTGACAGCTGCTTTTAAATCCAATTTCACAAGTTAAACAATTTGCATAAACAAATTTTTGATATATTTATTTAAGCCATCCTCTGCTGCTGCTGCTGCCTTTTTTGCCATGCAAAGTGCAGCAGACAAAGTTGCAATCGATTTAGTGTGAATTCTACACGAAATTGAATATGGAATTTGGGTAAACATTAATCTTACTTCCAACTGAGCTGAGTGCAAGTCTTAGACTCAGACGTACAATTTAAGACTTAAATATAGAGAGAGATATAGAAGAAAAAATGGGCTGAATAAGGCAGTCATTCAATCGCACAATCAATCATTTGGAATGACAGCTACAGCGACTTCAGTCAAAGAAAGCAAAGATAACATTTCTCTCTCTATTTCTCTCTTTCTCCACTTCTCTCTCTCTTAGTTATTTGGTGATTTGCCATTGCCATTTACCATTTCTCCTCTTATTTTTGTGCGAATACATTCACATATTGATTTATAAGATTGGGCCGCCAAAAATTGAATGTTATTGCTTGAATGGCCGCAATTTACTAAAAAGCCTTGCTATAACCAACACCCCCCTCACTCCCCCACTACTCTCCCCTAAGTCTTTAAGCACTCGGCTTGCTGTTATTTATGTGCATGTTTATTTATTAGATGGCCCCCAGACACTTGATAAAATTAAACGCAAATAGCCGGCAATTTTGCATTTGGCATTTTGATTTTGACACCATGGCCGGGCAGAGGCCGGATGACTGGCCATATATCTTAGAGGTAGCAACCAGAGGCTAAAAGACTTACCAGAAAATAAACAGCAAACGGCATTACGACTACGGCGACCAGCAGATCGGCTATGGCTAATGACACTATAAAATAATTAGTAACCGTTTGCAGCGAACGCTCCCGACAAACGGACAGGATGACCAGGATGTTGCCGAATAGCGTTAGGATTGGGAACAGTATCAAGATGAGCGCCCAATAATTGTGATCAACTGTAAATAGAATAAAAGAGTTAAATTTTCGAGAATAAATTATATATAAAAATATTTATATGAATAAATAAATTAAAATAAATTATTATATAAATAAATAAATTATTTGGTTTGTTGGCTTACTTGGGATAGAAATAAAAATAAGAAATAATATTTACAGTTGTATCGGAATTAATCTGCGGACATCTAAATTGAAAATTTACGATAATTTTATTTATTACTTTGAATTTAATATTTCACATTTGTGTAGCTATATTGTAATTAGAAAGTAAGTTGACATAGCTCAAAAAATAAAATATATATCATGGATTTCCTTGACTGATTGATGCAGTTATCGCACCTTCTCTTTTCTCACTGGTTCCATTCACTTTAAAAATAAAAGTGATTTATCGAAAATTTATCGATATACCTTGAAAACTGAGAGAGTTCTGCGGAAATAAGCAATTTAATTTTGGACATATAATTAAATAAGATTCTCATAATTACTAAAACTGGTTTTATGTCCCTGAAGGGGGGAAAATTGGAGGAAAATTGGGAAATCAGACTTATTAATATGCAGTTACTCACCGATTCGGAGCTCATGACAGGATTCAATTGTTAGGTTGAGCGTTGCATTGGTGCAATTGGTTCGATAATTCTCAAAGTAGAGGCTCGTCAAGTTCTGGTCCGGCAGAGCGTTGCTCGTGGAGACTGTTGTGGAGCTGATTACAGTGCCCGCCACACTGCTGCCATTATAACTGGGAAAATAATCGTTAAAGTTTTCGAGGAGCAGCATGAATGAGCTGCCTCCAGCACCGGTACCTGCACCGGCCCCAGCACTCGCACCCGCACCCGCACCCGCACCAGCTGTCCCACTCGCACTTGCACCACTGGCGGCAGCACCACTCAGCCAAAGAGCATCCTCCGTGGATGTGGTTATCGTTCGATTTGTTATCGCCGTCGCCGTGCGGTGCAACAGATCATTGCTGGCCACATCTATATCCAAATTGGTGCCACTGAGGCCACCGAGGATGCCATAATCAGCATCCACATCGGCTACACTCTCCAACGCACTCTCCTCCGCGCTATCGATGAGCGCAATATCCTGCGCAATGTCCTGACCCGACTCTCCGTTCAATTGCTGTTCGACAAAGTTGCGCAACGCGTAGAGTCCACCACCGTCAGCATCGGGAGCTAGATCATTGCTGATGCTGGCGTTGGTGGGGCCACTGTTGCTGCTGTTGCCACCTCCAATGCCAATGCCAGCCAGCGTGCTGTTCTGCAATGTCTCAGCGATGTCCAGCGTCAGCCAGCTGACAGTTTCATTGGGGCTAATGAAATCGGTGCTGACCATCCGGTCGAGTGCAGCAGATGGGGTCGTCTCGCTGCTACTGCTGCCGCTGATCATGCTGAGATTGTTGCCGCCGGCAGCGCTCAGCAGCCATTCGCTGATGTCATCAATTAACGCATAGCCAGCCTCCTCCGCCGCCTCCGCCGCCGCCGCCGCTTGCGTTTCATCCTCATACGGGGACAAGTAGCTGGTGGGTGTCGAGGGGCTGGCGATGCCCACATTTTCGCTACTGTCTCCATTCCCCCCTCCATCCGATACAGCGGATACCGCACCCCTCACCGAACCCGTTCCGCCGGCTGATGCTGCTGCGGCTGCTGCTGCTGCAGCCTCTTCACGCACCGCTGTTATTCTCTCCACATATCCGTGGGTGGTGCGATTGTGAAACTGGCCAAGTAACTTGCTGGCCAGCACTGCTGTTGTTCTTGCAGCGTTGGCAATAGTTGCTCCCGTCGATGTTGCTGCGGGACCAATGGCTGCCGCAACCATCATGCCTTTGCCGTACCAACACCAACACACACACACACGCACACGCACACGCACTCGCACACACACACCCCCTCTAGTGGGGCTGACCGGGGAGCGTGGTGCACGTTGCACGCTGTGCGACAAGGCAACGTCCTCGCTGCATGTCTGCCACCGACTGCAATTAGAGAGAATGGAAAGAAAAAGGGATCACAACGGGTTGTACTCCATCTGTATTTATTCGAAAATAATGAATAAAAAATTAAATTAAGTATTAAATGAAAATGTTTTCACAATCGCATTAAATTGCACGAATGAAGAATAACACGATTATCGCTTGCTAATTGCCTTTCAATGTTTTTCACTCATACCAAATTTAATTTACAGTTGTGTAAATAGGAATTCAAATTTTCATTTAATTCATTATTAAATTTTATTCAATTTTCCATTTTTTTCCGTACTGCAAATTAGCTGTTGTAAAAGCGTAATTATCAAGTGCAGGACACACACAGCTGGAGGCGTTTTGTACAAGTGTGATTGAAATTGCACTTAAATCGCAGCACACAACCACACACACACACACACACACACACACACATACACATACACAAAGTTGCTCCAAATTATGTTGCCCTTTGCGCCAATACAATTATCTATCCATCTATGTACTCTGGCGGCCCCCCGCACATTTAATTAACTCTTTAATCAATTTATTGCCAATTATTCTACAAAAAGAGCCAGTGAAAATGTTATAATTTAATTAAGTTAGCAAAAGGTTTTGGTGTGTCGTCTTACCAGCTGACAATCGCCCCACCCCCACCCCTTCAACTTTCCCTTCTGTTTTAGAATGAGAGCCTGCCATCATCTATTAGCTTCCCGCGTCCTGGTTGAACTGTTTCCCTGTTTCCCTGTTTCCCTGTTCCATTTCTGATTCTGCTGCTGCTGCTGTTGAAGACATTTTGCAATTTTCGCTTTTGTATTTGCCAATTGGCGTTGATTAAAGCCCTCTTGGTCATTGGGCCATAATTAAGAGATGGCTCGTTCTGTTCTAATCAGAGCAAGCATCGACTGAGCACCTTCAAGAAATGTGAAATCAATGCGACTTGCCTCATCTTAAGCGGTTCAGTACCCAACTTTCATTGGCCAATGTCCATTCAAGTAAGGTTTTTTGATCGAATCTTGCCACTCTAAAATACAATAAGCCAACTCAAATTGGCCTCCTTTCGATCGTCGCATTTAAAACGTTTGACAAATTAACTTTATTCACTCGAATTAAGACGATTTGTCGATTTGTCCTTTGGCTAAGCAGAACTTGAGTTAAAAGCTAAAATTAGTAGACGAAATTTGATTTGGCTTATCGAACATTAATTGCAATTTTTGCTTGGTATTCTTGCTTAGATTAATCTGTATGCAAATTGTATTTGGAATGTTTAGTACGAGGTGTGTTCAAAAAGTATCGCGAATTTTGTGTTTTTTTAAAAATTTCAAAAATCGTATTTGCCTTAAATATTTACAACAAGCCTATGTTTTCTAAATTTCATAGTTAAGCTGCACAAAAAGAAGCAAAAAAAAAAATTCAAATAATTGAGTATATGATTATTATTTATTTTGATAAATATTCCTCGCTCAATTAAGAATGTGGAAATGCTTGAAATACATTTTTAATTATTTTTGATTCAACAACGAAATGTGAAACAAGCTGGAGAAGCTGCAGAGCCAATGTTAATTAAAATAAAAATTTGCGAGCATTAATTCTACTAAATTTACAACTAGTAATTAAGCAAATTATTTTGCTTGCTTCAAGAAAAAAATGAATTGTTATGGACTCAAATTAGACTCAAGATGGCATCAGAATATCTTCTGAAACGTCTCTTAAACGTAAAGTCATACATAAATTTATATATATATATATATATATATATATATATATATATATATATATATATATATATGTAGATAGTTGATAATATTGCCCTTGCCACAGATGTGTGCCACACGAATTGCGCCAGCTGCCAGTGCCAAAATAAAGAAATGAACAAATTGTTTGCTCTAATAAAATTTTGGTTCAAGCGAGACGCAAAATAAGCTGAGAAAAGCAGAAATAGTTGCACAAAGGGAAAAATCAAGCCAAAATCTTAAATACACCAAGTAAAAGAACCCCAATCAAAGTGGGTCTGTGTGTGTGTGTGTTGGTGTGTGTTTGTGTGTGTTGGTGTGTGCTTTCGCGATTTGGTTGCCCTTTTCATTAATTACGCCAGCAAGTGGCAATAAGAACCGACAATGCCAAGAACTCAGCAACATTCAAGTTGGCATTGAGCTGAACTGGAACTGGACGACTACTGAATAGGAAAGAACAGAACCGACTCAAGTCGTGTAATTAATTTCACTTTCGGTTGAGCGATGATTTTGAATATGCGAGGACCGCACGCAATCCGTACAATCCCAATCCAGTTCCAACGTCATCCGTTTGTGGGTGAAGAGGTGCCACTACTTAAAGGCGGCAATCAACCTCAGTTCCTGCTAAGCAGCTAACAGTGATACTGAGATTTAGAGTGTGGGCTGAGTGGTGAGTGGAGAGTGGTGAGAGGGGCGAGAGTGTCATTTCCTGTCGCTGGCACACCATCCGTAACCGACCATCCGTATCCTATTCCATTGAAGAACCACAAATAGGCTAAATGACATGCGACCACATCATTTTGGACTTGTTTGTTGCCGTTTTCTGTTGCCTGAGATTGCTTTGTCTCTGTCATACTAATCAGCATTATAGGCCCACTAATGGCATTATGATGGAACTGCTTTATCTTCGCCCACGGCTTCGTCCTTGGCAACTGCCAAATCCCATGAGACAATTTAATATAGCCAAGACTTGTCTGAGTGCAATGCACAAAGTGTACTTTTGGTAGTCAACATAGCATTTGGCCAAAATGACTTAATTTTATTCTACACAAAATATTAATTAAATTAAATATTAACTAAAAAATACTGAATATCTATAAAATTTATAATACATATAAATATATATATATTATTGTTCAGTTTAACATAAAATTAATAAAAAAATTCTAGTAGAATTTACTATTTAATAGATTAAACAAATGCTTTTCCTTCTAATTAATTTATTCATTATTTTTCATTTATTATTAATTTTTCAGTTAAAAAATCAAAGAAAATTTATGAAATTAATAATATAACATGAAAGTGTTATTACATATATAAAATTATTACATTTATAGAAATATAGCAGATAGACGATATATATATATATATATATATATACATATTTATATATATATCATGAGCATGCCAGAAATAAATAATTTGGATCTGCATATTTTGTTGCAACAACAATGGCGACTCATTCAGAGGATCCGTGGCAACAAGGATTCCGCGTATAATTATTGGCGACACACATCCACACACAGCAAACACACACACACACACACACACACACACACACACACACATATCTGCAGCCACACACAAATCACAAAATAAAGCCAAACAATTGTGCAAACTATTTGTGTCAGCAAATTCAAAGATTAAAATGAAACAGAAGAAAATAAAACGGAATACAAAAATACGCTTATAGCTTTTAGTAACAATGTTGCAAGTTGCAAGATGCAAGTTGCAGGTAATATTATGCATTGCCTTGGCCCTTTGGCATTTGTTGGCAATTAATTTGAATTATTTTTACTCGTTATTTGCAGCGTTGTATTTCGATATTTATTTATGATGACGTGTGACGTCATCGCACGCTTACAGTAAGCAATTCCCATTGAGTTGCCACACACAGTCACAAACTGACACACACACACACACACACACACACACGCACACACATGGCTGATGGGTTAGCTGCGAAAAGTAAATTGGTTTCCGATTTAGTTAGCGCTGCGTTGCATGCAACTGGGACACTTAATGCCCCACAGGCACGTTCGAGTGTCCTGCACCCCAACCCCTCCCTCCACACACGATTGCTCGATCTAGCTGTGTGTGTGTGTGTGTGTGCAGCAGCTGTCGCTTAATAAATTTTATGGCATTGGACGCTGCTGCTGCTGCTGCTGCTTTGCTTTTGGTTATCGCAATGTCCTCTAGCACATTCCTATAATAACCGTGTGTGTGTGTGTGTGTGTGTGTGTGTGTGTGTATGTGTATGTACTTGTGTACAGGTGTTTTGCAGCTAACTGTGAATATGGCAAATGGTAATATCATCAGCAATAAAGCAATGACTCAAAAGGCAATGAATGGCAAAGTTGAGGAGCCCAGCTCAAAAAATACCTGACAACTGTCAATAAAGACAAGTGCTCTGACAAGGGGTAGGCGGGGGACTTGTGGTGAGCTTTAGTTGGCAGTGGCAGCACCTCGGGACAGACACCTTGAACAGGACCACGTTTTGAGGCTGAGTGCGGTTGTCCAATTTTTTTTTTTTTGACATTCTGCCAAACATTTGATTGTGTGTTGTGTGTGTTTGGTGTGTATTGTTATTGTTGTGGTTGTTGCTGCTTTTGTTGTTATGTCAGCCATGTTAGCCATGTGAGTCAGCATGACATTTGGTTATTTCCCTTGCTATTAGTCGCCTGTTCAAGGAGGAAACTCTGCGCATGAATAGTAATCCACATCATGGATAAACTGTGTATAAAATGCATTGCGCATTCGCAAAAACTTTAGCAAAAACAATTTAAAATTTGATCTCTCTTAGACGAGAAAAATTCTCTGTATCTCTCTCTTTCTCTCGCTCGAATTCGCACTTTGCTTAGCCTTCTAATCTCGGCTATATTTAAATGCCCAAATTGGTGAAGTTCGGGAAGAACCGGCTCGTTGGTTTAGTGGTATGATTCTCGCTTCGGGAGCGAGAGGTCCCTGGTTCGAGTCCCGGACGAGCCCACGGATGTCCTATCACCGATCTCTCTTTCTCTCTTCCTCTCTCTCTCTAATCTCGTCTATATTTTAATGCCCAAATTGGTGAAGTTCGGACAAACCCGCTCGTTGGTCTTGTGATGTGATTATTTGTTCGGTTGCGAGGGGTCCCGGGTTCGATTCAATGACGAGCCTATGCTGCGACCTAGCAGTTTCTGCTAGAGAACAGCCTAGGCTTGTCCGGGAATCGAACCCGGTACCGGGACCCCTTGCATTCGAATCGAGAATCACACACTGGACCAACGATCCGTTCGCTCGCCGAGGATTCAAACCCGGGACCTCTCGCACCTGAAGCGAGAATCATTCCACTATGCCAACGGTGGGTTCGTCGCCACGGCGTTTGCCCATTATTTTTTATATATATATATTTTTTTTGCATTTAGCTAACACAGTGAACACGCTGTGTACGCGTTTGTGTGGGTGTGTGTGTGTGTGTGTGTGTAGTGTAAACGTACGCGCGACTAGAGCAAAATATATATTTATGTATATGGGGCAAAATGAACTTATCGCTTCAAGTCTACTCAAGCGTCAACGGAGCGATTCATTCGAGAATTTCTTATGCTTCAATGAACCAGAAGTGTTGTCGTCGGCAGCATTCACGTTGCGTCCATATCGCTTCTATATATATACATATATATATATATATAAAATGTATACATGTTATATTTAAACATGGATACATATTTGGACGTGTGAGCTTTGGCTGTGCTTGTGTGTCTGCCACGTCCTTAGCCCTTTGAAAAAAAATATATAAATATAAATATATTTATATATATATATATATAGATATATATATATTTGTTGAAAGGAAACCTCTAATTGCACGCTCAATTTTCTGTGCCACCTTTTGCCGCAATTTTAAAGCCTAAGCCATATAATCATTTTAATAATAATAAATATAAGAAAAAATGTCATCAATGACATTGCACCAAAAAGAATGAAAAGAAAAATAAAATAACCTCTCTCTCTCTCTCCCTCGCACTGTCTCGACTTGACCAATGCGCTATCCCTCTTTAAACCATGCCAAAAACTCGATCGATTGAAATAAAACGAATATAGCTCAAAGTAAGTGATGGAAAATCAGCTGTTAGAATTATAAAATAGTCGCAGACAAAAAAAGGACCAAAAAGAAATAAAAAAAAGGGAAAAATAATAATTTGTTTCAACGAGCCGGTTTTTTGCCGAACCTCAGAAGAAAATATCTGTTCCACTAGAACATCATTTTATTGATGTCCGTTCGTCGGTGTGTGTGTGTGTGTGTGTGTGTAGTGTATATTTTAGCTTTGAGATTCAACTATAAACTTAAATCGATTCGTTTTGGTATCTAATAACTAATAATGGAATGGAATTCTAACCCAACAGAAGAATGTGAAGTGTTCTTGTAGCGGGGGCATGCAACAAGCAACTCAGAATGCAGCACAAAAAAAAAAAAAAGCAATTCCCTTATGAAAGCAGACAAGAAATAAGAAGCTGAATAATGGATAAATGCAATATAAAATATACATATATCTAATAATTTATTGGGGCAGTGGCACTTTAAAGATGGGGACTTAACGGCAACGGTATAAGGATTGAAGATTTTGGGGGGGGGGGAGGGGGCGTCTCGGTGCCAGTTAAGCTTATAATTTATTCAAGCAAAACATTTTGCAATACAAAAGGGGTGCAGACCACGCAAGTGAGCAGCACCAGCAGCAGACGGGTTATGGGTGAGTTTTCTCTACAGCGGGGGGAGGGAGGGAGAGAGCAGCGAGCGGAAAGAAGTTGCGAAATTATGCAGCAGCATTGCTGCCGCTGCTGTTGGCACAAAGAAAGTAGCAGAAATGAGCAACGAACGGCAGAATTGCCAAACAAAGGCCAACACGATTGACGTGGCAGCCATAAACCAGTGGCTGCTGTGGGGGGGAGATTGCGGGGGATACAAAAAACGAGCAAAAAAAAAAGGTCAAAATTACCGGACAATGAACATGCTATAGCTGAACCTTATGCATAATATTAAGCATACACTGAGCTCATTTGTGGCGACAAACTTAAACTAGGCAAAGCTTAAAGATACCAAGAGAGAGAGAGAAAAAGAGAGAGTGAGAGAGAGAAAGAGAGTGAGAGTGAGAGAGTGAGAGGGAGAGAGACAGTTATGGGTACAGGCTTACTAAAAACACAAAACCACAAAACATATTCAGGCAACAGATCGCCACAGCTGCCACTTTGAGGCAATTTCGCTCAGTGTGGGCGGGAAACGCCCTCTCGATGGTAGGGTGGTGCGTAGTGGGGGGTTTGGTTGGTTGAAGTATGTTCCGAGAGTAGACAAAGGAAAATATCTTTCATTAACTAATTAGCTTACTTTTTCATTTGGTTGCCTGGGAAATCTCTTCTGCTTTGCTGTGCCGTTGTGCTTTTGTTTAGTTCCCGTTCCTTGCCACTCCTGCACACACACACACACACACACACACACATACAGGCCAAAGGGATAACGTGTAAAATTACAACTACTAATACACTTTGGCCTCGCTCCTGCTGCTGCTGCTACTGCTCTTGCTCCTGCTCCTGCTCTTCCATGTCTTTGTTATTTTACGCTTTACAATTCTTTTTGGGCTTGGTAGCAAAAATTGGTTCAGCAAACGTTGGACCAGCCTGCGTCCGTCCTACACCATCAACGATGCCTGCAGCCTTCTGCCTCCTGTCTACTGCCTGCTGCCTGCTGCCTGCTGCCTACCGCCTCATGCCCCATGCCCCATGCCCCATGCCCGCTGTCCATTCGCTTTGATTAAAGTGAAAATAAATGAGGGTCCTAGACAACTGCGGCTGCTGCTCGACGCACCCGTCACAGCCAAACCTACTCCCACCACCTTCTCTTCACCCACAAGCCAAACCCACTTTCATTCGTCTTTCAGCCTGTGGGGTGGGGTTGGGGTATACGCTGCTGCTCCTGTTAACTTCATTAGAAGCCACTAAAAATACAAGCACCACCAGAAGCCCCATTTATTTTACCAACTAGTCCATTGTCAGATTGCTCTATTCGTTTATGTATGTATGTATATACAAATGTAAATATGTACGTCTACCTATTTTTATGTTTTCGACTCATATTGTTCTATAGCCATTGTTATCGTCATCGTCATCGTCATCGATAAAAACATTAAGCGCGTTGACCAAATAATCAAACGCAAATTAATTTTAAAGTTTGCCTTTGTTATCGATATATAAATATCGATATAATATAATATTTATTATATAAATAACACATTTGAAATTATCAAAAGACAGTTGCACAGTTAAATTGAGTTCTTTAAACGTTAAACTAGTTAATTGATGTACCTAATCATAATTTCCATAAATTCGCACTTTTTGAGTGTCTGTCGGGGGTTTGGCAACCGACCACGTTTTAGGCCCGGCTAATTGCTTGATGGTGCGTGCGTTTTTGTGTGCTAATAAAAGCCACTTATCCAACTAATCAAACTTATGCAATTATTGCAGCTTATTCAATTTAACGCCCGTTTGTCGACTACCCAAAAAACACATGAAACACAAAGCACGCAAAAACAAATCCAGCAACAAAAACTCCAATTAAATGCGCAAAATACGCAAAACCGATTACGCAATTTGGCTTCGGGGGCCCAGTTTTGGATGCTGGGCGTGGTTGGTGCGGTTGGTGCGGTTGGAGCGGGTTGGTGCGGGCGTTGCGGGCGGTTATAGCGCGTGGCTGCTGATTGAAACTGGGTTTTGGTTACTGCAGCAAGTTGTTGGCACAAATACATATATTATTAAGCATATGTGAATGTAGTCGAGCATTTGTTTTATATGCTTATATCATATTCACAACACACACACTCGCACACACATGCACACCCACATGCACACCCACACACACCCACACACACCCACACACAAACTATGAAGTTCCATGTCCATGTAAATTTTCTACACATTTCACACGAAATTATATAAAATTAACACACAAATAGATAATTGCATTTATTTTGCTTCTCTTATTTTGAGGGATATCATTTTATTTTATATCGCATATTATATAATTATTTGTATACCACAAAATAATTTATGTGAGATTCAGAAGAATTTGGCCTTTTATAATTAAGCTGTCACCATTTCAATCACTGAATGACAGTCAAGCTTATTATTATCAGAATTGCTTTTCCACTTTTTAATGGGTTGAGACATAATTGTAATTGACGCGATTTTTATTGATTTTATTCGTTTCCAAAAAGAGCTACTTGAATGACTCAACAAAATCAAAGTGCTGAAAATATGCTTGATTCAAGCGTTAAAATGAAAATGCAAAATTGTTTGTGATATATTACAAAAGAAATAAAAAACAATATTAATATTAATATTATCACAATAAAGCAAACATTGAATTGAAGTCCAATCGGCGAAATCATACTAAAAAAAATGAAACAAATTTCAACGCTTTTCGTCAGTGTTCAGCAATGTATGAAAAAAAGAGCATGACCTGAGGAGAAGAAGGGCGGGGGGGGGGGGGGGGGGTGGGGGTGCGGATGGTAAAATGCGTAACACTACCCTCAAGTGAAATGAACCGTAATCAATTCCGAGGTCCAAAAGTCGGTCAATGGTCGGGCACGGGAGCTGCCCATCAGTACAACTGTAATTTCCGAAACAATTTATGAAACGCAACCCACCCAAAAAAAAAGAAAAAAAAATTACATCCACCCACTACTCGCGTCTGGATCTCCACCCACCTCTCCTGCCGTCGACTGCCATCCATCCGTTATTGCATCTCGCACAGAAATGCCAATTATTAACATTTTTCGGCACAACAGAAAAAAATAAAAAATAAATATATTTAAATATACATGCATATATATATATATATCATATATATATATATATATATATATGTGTGTGTATGCCTCAACCACAAGGTGGAGAGAAAACAAATTATTAATAGGGAGCACCGGGAGCGGGCGGTAAAGGTGAGACTACGGGTGATGATGTTGGAAAATATTTACAACATTTTGTGCCAAACCCAAACCGGCGGCTAGCGGTCATCGTAATTTATTTTTCCTTTCTTTTCCATTCTAATTTTTTTTTTGTTTTTCAATTTTAATGCTTTTTGTGAAAACTTTGAAATACAAAAACAATTATTTTTTTTGTTGGTTTTTGCCTGTTAACGATTCAACTTTTAGTTTGGTTAGGGCCGATTAAAATTTATACATTTTGCTGTGCTTCTCATAAGGGCGTCTGTGGTGTCTGTGTGTGTGTGTGTGTGTGTGTGTGTGTGTGTGGGCGTGCCAAATGCTGGGCAAAGCATCATTTGGGGTCCGGTTGCATCCGGGCAACTGCTAATTAATTGGAACTACGCCCTAAAGTGCCTAACAGGTGAAAGTTACCGCAAGCTGCAAGTTAACAGTGCCTGCTAATTGATAGCGTTCCATTCCCTACTCAGTTTGAGGACAAACTTAGACGGTTCGCTGCCTCTCACATTGCCCACGACATGCAGCGCACTTTATCACTTTGATGTTGATGATAATTGCATTAAGTGGAGTTTGCTGCCTTGCCCTCAATTCAATATATATATATATATGTATATATATATACATATATATAAATGCATATCAAATTAAAAAGTTGCCTGCAAATGAAGTTCTTGTATGTACTTGAGACTGAAAAATATATCTGGTAAGTGTGCTCTAGTTGAGAGTGCTTGACTATGTGGTGGCCTGTATAATTGACATACAGTGTGTCCCCAAATAAAAAATATATCTAAATTTAAGTGAAGCAACAGTTTAATTAGCTACTTGAAGTAGTTTATTCAACAGGCATAAAATTACTTAAGAAAAATTGCGATATTTTTTAAAGCAATTGGTTAGGGTTTGGTACCATTATTCCATGGTTGTTCTGGCAAGCAAGTTAAGAATCGAAGGTGTTTCAAAACTACATCAAAAATACATCTGACATCTGATAGCAATGGAACTATAAAGGGATTAACGGTGAGCAAAATAAATATGAAATTCGATCAAATAATTAATATATTTACAGCTCGATTCATTTTTACAATTAAATTGACGTGTCTGCAAGGGAATGGAGTCGAGCAAGATGTTTTGGGCCATTTGGGCTTTAAATAAATTTTGTATTTCGCTTGCCATTCGAATTTTGGCTCTGAAGAGTTATCCGTTAACATGCGTTGCCTAGCAGGACTTCAATATGCAACCCGTTTCGTGTGAACATGCTGTAATTAAATGTCGTCCTTGCTGACGATTCTGTGAATTTGCCATTAAGTCGGAGATGAAAATGCTCTGCCGTAAAATGTTGCCAATTTACGCCTATTTGGGTGTGACGCTGGAAAAGCGCACCAAAATGACATTATTGACAAAGAATGTGCCACGAAGGTGTTGCGTGGCAAGAGTGACAGAGTGACAGAGAGGGAGTGACAGAGAGAGAGAAGGAGGAAGAGACATGGGCACATTACACCACATGAAAATGTGACAACAAGCGAACACATAAGAAATTGAATGCCTCAACATGCTCGAATGCGTCAAGTGTGGAACATGAAAGTGAAACGTCAGGCGTCAGACGACAGGCAACAGCAACTGCAACAGCCAAGCGGCAAACATAGCCATGTCATACACACACACACACACAGCTGAGTATGTGATTGTGTTGGGTCCTGTTGCTGGCATGTCCTTCGCACACACAAGGATTGCACGTTCCGCTGCTGATATTGCAACACCTATTGTGGGCGTAATGGGCGTGGAAAACAAGTTGCTGCCGTGTTATTGAATTAAACGTAAAGGCACTCACACTCACACATACATACGTATGTATATTTATGGGTTATAGTGGAAATGTATGTATATTTAATGAGTGAGGCGGCTTAGCAATATATTTGTTAATTGTATTGAACCCACAATAAATGCCATACGCACACATACAAACACACACATACATGCATACAGCTGCGGTCAAAATAATAGTGAAAAACACATTTTGGAAAATGTTAAGAAAATTAATAGAAATGCTTGAAATATATTTTAAAAATCACAAAAATTTGATTGATTGATTGAAGTTGAGCTCTTACTAAAATTTGGCATATCCTTCCTTATTTTCTTTATTCCTTATTCCTTAAATGTAATAATTTTATATATACTTAAATTATTTTTTCGTTTTACAAACTAATTTTTATTTATATTGATTATTTAAAGAGGTCAATCTTATCACCATAAAATAGAGGGGCAATTATATATACACATATTTATATTATATAGTTTAAATGTGTGTAATTGTGGGCCACTCTTATAATGGCACTTTGCCATCCCCAAAAGTAGGCAATACCAATTGTTATATTATTTATACTCGATTATACTCAATTATACTTGATTATACTCGATTATACTTCAAGTTCAAATCAACTTTTACAGCCGAGAAAATTAAATTTTCTCATCACATATCGACACACATAAATAAAAACATATCATTCTAAAATATAATTTAAGTTAATCTGAATAACAACGATGTTTATTGTATTTGAATATTTTAGAGATGTTTAATATACTAAATAAAATAAGCATTAAAAATACGTAAACTCATATTAAAAATACATATTCTAATTAAAATTTTGCAATGCTGCAAATGTTCATTAAATATAATGTGTATTTTCCTTACTGGCTACCTCAAGAAATCGCAGCTATTTGCGCTTAATCCCTGGCCAGACACATTTGAATTAGCACATGGAAATTATGCGGCACAGCGGCTCATTTAACACTGTGCCAAAGCCCCCCGATTCCCCATCTGCCACCCCCGCCGTCTCGCTCGTGAGCAGCAGTAACTGATTAGTAGTGGATGCCAGCTGAAGTGGGCATTGGGGAAGGGGGTTACTTGTTAGGGTTGCCAAAGCAATAAGCGGTAAATGTCATAAATGGCACATTTGAAAGTGCCGAAAAATGCAAATCAAAGTGAACCTTTTTTTTTGTTTGTGTTCCTTCACCTTTTTTATACCTTACATTTAATTCTTTAATCTTGTCATGACTTGCTGAAGCAGAATTCTGGATTTAACCATTTTGTTTTTCTGTCTGTATGCTTAACAAAATATTTGCATCACTTGCCAGAAGCCAGAAGTCATAAAAATCGAAATACTATAAAATATAGATTTCTTAAAAAAATCAGTCGATTTTTTTATTTAATTGCTGCAAGGGTATTTAATCTTCGGTGTGTTCTTTCTTTTTTTTATTCCATTTACTGTTTTGTTGCTAGGCCCGCAAATATGCGCATAATTAATTTTTTGCCTGGTTCTTATTTGGACTTTCCGAGTTCGAAACTGAGTAGATTAAATGGAATTTTGTCAAAGTGTATTTCGTACTTTAATTAACTTCCCAAACGGTTGGGCTGCCAGTTACGTAGCTGCTCTTCCAGTTCAAAATTAATTTGTTTAATTATTTATTTATTGTAATTTTCGTTTGTAGAGTTTGTTTAATTTCAAATCAAAATCAAAACGCTTACTATCTATATACTTACCAGATATTGTGTCCCTGCTGTTGACGTGATCAACACAAAGTTGAGTAAATTCCAAATTTTTTTTCTGCAAGCACATAAAACATATTAGAACATATTTTAGATTTGTCTTAATTAAAGGCAGTTATTAGTTTGGGCCAAATCAAACAATATTTTATGACAATAGAGCTAAAAATAAAAAATATATTTCGAAGGCTTTGCAATTACAGCAAACTGTTGTTTAAATAATCAAATCAAGAAACATAAGATTTATTTGAGGTTTATTCTATGCAAGGCATATTTTGTCTATTATGAGCAAAGTATTTTAAATTTTAAAAATCTAATATTTTTGTTATTTAGAATTTAATATCGATGATTGCGGTGCATCAGAAATGAGGGAAATTTTTTTTTCTCGGACAGTATTCAAGTGATTGAAGGTTGGTGATGAAATTTATTACAAAATTCGCTAGAAGCGAGATATTGGTTTTGAAAATTTTATTCATGTTTTTAATACTCAAAGCTTGCAGCAGCCTTTTGGGGTGACACATTCAAATTTGAAAAAAGGCTAGTTTGGCTGGGCACAAGTGATGTAATCCAATCAGTGCAGCATATTTCTTTTATTCCATTGAAACCTCAAAGCTGTGAGTGCAATCAATTTTCAACTTTCCATAGTTGAACGCCATTTTGAGTTGGTAATTCGCACCAAAAAACACAGTATATATATATACATATATATATATATATATATATATATATATACATATATATATTTGAAGTCAACTAGAAACTCAACGTGTAGATAAATTAAATGTATTCTTCATCAACATTAATTGTCAAAGATATTTGGAATTTATTCATATTTTTGGCATACGACAAAGTGTTCCGGATCCGACCACTATATTAAATACTTGCTAGCTTAAAGATGAGTTTAAGTATCTGACAAGTTCTACTAATCAAACCAGCTATTTAATTTTAAGATCTGGATGACAGCGTTCTGCAATATTCGATCTTTCCGGTAACTTTATGCTTTAAAAATTTTCCTTTTTGCGATGTACAATTTTATTTTACACGAACAGTTGTTGTTGGTTTTTTTTTACAGAACACGTAGAACGTATTAACCTTAAATTAATTTAATATGTGACGCAATCTGTGACAACAACAGACATTCAAAGCTCTCCTAAAGTCACAAGGTTCCACTAGAAGATACCCTGTATTTAAATCGCACTCTAATTTTCATTTGGATCATACGACTGAGCATTGTTCCTCAAATCTTTAGTTTTCGCAGACTTCTTCAGACTGTTAAAGGTATTATTTGATTGTACTTTATTGCCTCAGTTCTGTCAGCTTTATTATAACCCTTTTTACCTGATGATTATATGGCAGAAACCCAAGTCACAGGCAACCTTTGCCTAAAATGTGTTTTATGAAAAAGTAACTGAATTTGTTTGTTAGAAAATACAATTTATTTGCTTACTTTGTTCTCTGTAAATGATTTCTAAAATGAATTCAAAATATTTTAAAATATTTGAGAGCTTATCTCGCTAAATTCAAGTAAAATACTTTTATTAAATATCTAACATTATAACGTTAATAGAAAGAGGTAGATAAAATAGTGAAGTCTTTTTGTATCTCTCTCTGTCTCTCTCTCTATCTGTCTCTCTTTGTTTCAGTAACTATTATTATAATCATCTTTTATTATCCTTTATTATTTTACATATTATTTGTGAAGCTTTCTCGTAAGCGAGGAATATGGAGAAAGAAAGAGATATATCTGTATATATATATCAGATCCAGCTCTGCTACTATATTTATATCTAAGTCCCGCCCTCTCTCTCTCTCTGTTTCTTTCTTTATTTCTCTTTTTGTGAGAAAAACTTGTTATTATTCTCAAACACCTTCAGGCAATGCTATTTTAAATACTGTGGAGCTGCTGGCGACTGAAAAGATTGTTCGGCCGTTGGCCATTTCAGTATGGCATCTGCTATTATATAAACTTTTTATTACCTATATCATTTTTCCGTCCCGTCTGCAGCCCGTCCGTTTGGTCCGTGGTTGTTGTTGTTGTGTTATTTTATTATTTTCTGGCCATTTCGCTGCTGTCGCATGTACTTTGTTCGCTGTTGTTTGACTTCATTTCATTCAGCTGTAGCGCCTTTTATGGCACTTGAGCACTTTGGTGTTGCTATGCTGCTTGGCTGCAATTATGCAAATGTGCCACGCCCGTCAATCTTTGAGGGCAGGCCAAAGCCAAATAAATGTATATGAAAAATGTCATGTTTCTCTCTTTTGCCAGCTTTTCACGCGCTCACGAAAGCGACACTGAAAATATTTATGCATTTGGCCGTGAGGCATGTTTAAAAACTCAATGGCTGTTGTGCCACACAACCGCCCCTTCGCGTCGGTGTCAGTCTCAGTGCCACTCCACACTCAAAATTTCTCTCAATTGCTCGTTGTTTGGCTCCAGTTCGAAACTTGCGCGTAGATAAAAGTCGTAAAGTTTGCTCACCCAAACTCCCCGATTTGCTCCACTCGCCACACTCGCCTCACTTGTCCCACTTGCCCCACCAATTGCCTTTGTAAAATTGCTATCAGCCAGCAGCTAAGGCGAGGCTCTTGCTCTCTGCTAGTATTTAAATACTTATATAAATATGAAGAAAAAAAAAGAAAAAAAAAAAAAAAAAAACACAAACGACGCATCATTAAAGTATTGTGTGGGGCCTCTGCTCAGCCACAACCACAACTCCAACTTCAGTCCCGTCCTCCACGCTCCCCCCTCTTGGCGTCTTGGCTTTCAAAATAAATGGGCATAAATTTGCCTGAGTGCATTTAATGAGCAACAAAATGATGCCAATGCGCCATTCCCAGGCTGTAACCTTAATGGGCGAAAGTAAACGCTGCCCTTATTTTAGCCAGACAGAATGACAATATTTATATACTTTTTGGTAATGAAAAATCATGTGACTGTCATCAGAACAGATTCACTCTTAATGCCCTACTAGCGAATGGGGCAATTAGTTGAAACTTCAATTACTGGCAAATGAAATACAGAAGGTCAGCGTGTTTGTCTGTGTGTGTTGGGTGTATATGTCTGTGTTTATTGCAGTAACCCTTAAATTCAAAAAATTCCCTCTGTTTCTTTAATATAATTTTTAATTTATATATTCCCTCTGTTTCTCGAATATAATTTTTAATTTATATATTTTTAATAGCATATATTTCGGGGCAGTCTCTTGCCGGTTTTTTACTGTGGTAAGGTGAACTAATTAAATTATATTTCTACCTAATTTTTCCTCTCCTACTTCTATTTTTTTTTTTTTTTTGATTTTCCACCTTTTCTTTTCTCACCAACCCTTCTACCCTTTTTTTACCTTAAAATTAACATTAATTCGTGTGAAATATGAAATTGTGTTCATTTGATCATTTTACAAGTTTTTAATATTCTCATATATAAAGAAATATTTATTGTATATTTATGAATCTTTTTATTTTAAATCAGTTATTTGGTTTTTGTTCAATTAATTTGATTATTTTTTTAAGTTAGACCACATTAATAAAGAAACAAGTGCCAAAGATGAGAATGAGTATATATTTATTTAGGAGATTGTCTATCTCTCTGAACACGAATAGTTCGAGTTGCCTCAAGGATCGAGCATAAAATGAATTCATAATTTTAACTGTTTTTTTCCCTATGCAAATTAGACCCTGAAATTCTACATTCAAAGCAGCAGTTGCTGATAAATTGAGGCTTAGATGGCGAACATTGACGTCGACAAAGTTGCTTTGCTCCAAACCCGATTTATTGCAAAAAACATAAACAACATAAACACAAAAAAAAAAAAAAAAAAAAAAAACATTGCAATGCGATAAAGTCGCACGAATTATTTGTCATGTGTCTGCTGGAAAAGTTTTACCGGGACTCTGCTGGTATCTCGAGTGAAAAGTTTTGGTGTCCGGAATTCATATTGAGATAGTATTCTGGAGCAGTTGGAGACTCCTTTTGCATTTGCTGCTCGAATGGGCTGGGCTGAGAGACACCACCTCAAATTGGTGGCCTTATGTAAATTTTGAGAATTTCCAGTTGGGGCAACACAAGTCGAAGGTCGAAGACCAAAGCAACGTCTGAAACTTTAATTAAATATCAATTTCCGTTTGAGCGTCTGCCAACTGTGTGTGTGTCTGTGTGTGTGTGTGTGTGTGTGTCTTTGTGTGTGTCTTTGATCTAACTGGTTGCTAACAAAAGTGGAATAGCCACAGGAAAGCTCATTTACTTGACCAAGCACGCATTTTTACAGCAATTCCCAAAAAGAAAAAAAAAACATAGAGACTGACAGTTGGTTGGGGAGGGAATGTGAGGGGAGACAAGACCTGTGTGGGTATTTGCTGTGATAATATATGCAGCTATTTAGTATACACATATCACAAAACTGAAAAGATATATATATATATATATATGCAGGGAAAGTTTGCGTGTTTGCCTTGCCCTTTGTCGTTTGCTGCTTGCAGGCAAATGGTAAAAGTTTTCTCTGCCAGCTAAACCAACACCACCTTTGCCAAACAACCATGCCGCTCCCAGATCCAGATCACATCCCCGAGCAGACAACTTTCACACCCAGCGCCCCCCCCCCTGAAACGAAACTGAAATTTAAGCTTGGGTTTCCCTTTGACTTTGCTCCTGCTCCTGATGCTCCTGATGCGAGCCGCTGTCTTAGCATTTGAAATGCTAATGGCAGTCGACAGGGATACACACACATATAAATATGAAAAAGGAGCCATAAATAACATGTGTGTGTGAGTAAGAGAGACACATAGCTTGTGTAAGACAGAGATAGAGAGAGAAAGCGCTTTGGCTCATAATTGAATGTTTGTTAATGCAGCTCCGACTTTCAGTTGCCTACTTTTGAAGCGCAAAATTCACAACGGCTGCGTTTGATGGCCAACACACACACACACATATGAACACACTTAAGCACACACACACACTGTGTGTATACTTAAGCACACTAGCACCCATTGAATGAAAGGGACAAACTGCTGGGCAACTAATTTAAATACATGTCATGAATTTAACATAAATAAATAAAATACAAAAAAATAAAAGTTGCCCATTTTTTATGACTCTCAGCGAGTTTTTGTTATTGTAGTTTTTTGCTATTGCTGTTTGCTTTTTGCCAAAAATACAAAAAAAAAAAATGCAAAGCGCAGGCAGACATTTACATGGACAAATAGTGTAAAAGTTGGCTAACATTGCCTTTGCACTCGACTGAGCTGAGGAGGCAGAGGAGCGGTTGGTGGGCGCGGCATTGTACGTGCCTGCTGCGTCAAAACTTTGAGTGAACTGGTCACCAACTTTTAACCAAAAGTCTGGCCAAGCTGGATACAGAGCTGGCTGAAACGGAGAGGGGCGAGCGGTTTGAGAGTGAGGTCAACATATCAGCAGCAGATAATATCATCCAACCGGATTTTTAATCAAAGGAAAAACGATCCCAGTGACCCCAGTGAGTCCATTTTGCCTGTGCCACATATTTTGAAAAAACAAAAAAAAAAAAAAAACACAAAAACAAAAATTATCTCGGCTTAGTTTTTGTTTGTGAGTGTTTCGGAAATTATTTTAGGGTCAGTATGCGCTTTATATATATAAGCTAAGGGCTTAGCTCCGAACTTCAATGGTATTTTTTCTGAAATAATAATCTATTACTAAATAATAATAAATAACAAATAATAAACATCTTAAATATTTGCACACTTAATTGTAAATATACTAATAATGATAATAATAATAGTAATCGGAATATAGTGGGTATTCCTCAAACTATGAATTTAATATTAGTAAAAATATTAGGAATATAAAAAATAAACAATTTGCAACATCAGACTCAATTCCAAGAAATGTATTTGTCTAAAATATTAATACATTTTGCATAAAATATATATGTAAACTAAATTAGGTTTATCACAATATAAATCCTCATTTTAAAGATAACATTATTGGGAATACAAATATTGTGGTTATTCCTAAATTGTAAAGATCACAATTTGAAATAAAGACTCTCTGAAAAATCAACATAGAGGGTATTCCTGCCTTCGATTACTGCTCGTATCACAAAAAATAAACTTTTGTTTTTGCTGCGTTGACTATTTTACAGCGACAAGGGTTTCCCAGTGAAGGGTGGCAGTGGCAATTCGTGCAATTCGGGGGGTGGAGAGGGGAGGATGGTATGTGTTTTAGCCATGAGCCCACCCGTCAACATGAATTTTCTTTTTTGATTGCCAGCGCCGGGGCAAATAAATAATTTTGTCTCTGCCAGGGCTTATTGAGTTTGTAATAAATTCAAAGTTCGCCACTCCCGCCCCTCGTCCCCTCCCCCCCACCAACAGACTTTTGCTAACTGGTTAGCTGACTGTTTGGATGTCTGGTCGTCTCTTTGCCAACTGTACCTAATTTTATTTCAGTTTATTTCATCGTACACCACTTTTAGACCTGGCTAAGCCGGAAGGGATCAAACGTTTTGCATATTCCGATTCCAGTTCCAGTCCCAAAAACCAAAAAGAAATAACAACTCCTCGTCTGCTGTCCACTGATGCTGCTTTCAACATTTGGGGGCAATGAGCGGCGACCGACTGGCGACTGCCGACCGGCAGCATAATTTATGATCATAAATAGTGGGCGTGGCATGCTCTGGAGGGCGTAATATGATAACTAATGACTTTCGTTACTGCAAATGCATGCAAATTGTTTCGAATCTGCTCACAGCTGCTAATTGGAAATCCGATACATAATTAAACAGCAATTGGCTGTGACCTTAGCTTGTGGCCATATTGGTGTGGCCAGCACTGTTTTTTTTTTTTTTTTTATGACACTCAATGGAATACTTTGCAGGAGAAAAAAATGATGAAAGTAAGGCACAAAAAAGCTGCTATTTATAAAGCAAATATAAATGACAACTGATATTATTATTAACTGATTCTCAGGAGGGTACAACAATTCTGAAGTGGTGCTAAGTAGACCTTCGAAAGAGTTATTCAAGCCAAGTCAGTTAGTTGAGGTAAGCCTCTTAAAAACTACGAACAGTTTAAAGTTAAAGCCAAAAACCTGTGAACAGTAAATAATGAGATGTAGCTGCCCATTTTCAATTGACCATGAAATGAAATCATTGGGTTTCAAGTATCAATTTTTAGGCCCAAAGGGTTTTCAAATGTCCCCCTGACTCTGTTTCTATTTCCGTCGATAAGTCAACATAATTTAAGTTATTACAAATTTTTCATTGAGTATAAATATCAATGGGGCAACAGCGATTGCGGTTCTATTTGCAAAAAGTGAGTGATGAAATCCACTTATACGCAAAGAAAATACACTTTGACTGGAACTAGAAAACTCGACTAGGTCTAATGGTCTCTTCCTCTACCTCTCCCCTCTCTCCTCTCTCTCTTTCTCTCTATCGCTCTATCGCTCCCTCAGCGAGTGGTGCTGCTACCGATTTGCCCAGCAACTTGATGACCAACTGAAATTGTATTTATTCCAGCCAGATGATTTCAAAAAGCGATAAATGCCCAGCAGCCCCCCCTCCCCACAACGGGGGCAAATGCAACAGAATTCTGTGAAATTTTACTGCCCGTCCATTGACAGTCAGCCGGGCGGAAGCAGCTACACCGCCTGACTGGGCGTCAATTGACAAATTGTCGGTGTGCCGATGGGTGCCACGCTGGTCCTGTCACGGCCAACAGCCTCAGAGTTGCTGGCTGGCATCATTGTCGTCACTGAAAGTCAACGCAAAGCTAATTTCATTTCGTTTCACTTGTGCCAAAGTAAGCTCAAACCAATTTGGTTATTATTATTCATACTCTACTCGCTCCATCTCCATTTCCAACTCCCCCTCCCCAGCCCCATCCCTAGCCCAGACTGTTCTCGCTGTTCTTTCCAGAGCTCGGCTGGCATTGCTCTTTGCATTTATTTTTCTATACATGTATTGTTTATGTGTGTGAGTTGTTTGGGCTGTCATCTAAATTTTTTTTTTTTTTTTCATATTTTTTTTGCCACGCTTGCGCGCCTTAAAGTGTTCAGTGTTTTCTTTTGCCATATACGCATTTTACCAGGCGTCTTTTCAAAATAAATTACGTATACGTTATGCTATAAAATAACATAAAAAATATATAAATGTTTTTCAGTGTGTCTTAAGCAAACAATGGCCGTGCACAGCTTTTGTTTATTTTACTGTATTGTTGCCAAACACGCAGGCACACGCGCACCCACACACACATAAACACACACACACATATAGACACACACACACACGCAAATGGGACGAGTTTATATTGTGAGTTTTTGCTTTTTGAGGCCCATTCGCAGTTTACTTTGGGTAGCACTGATAAAAATATTTTAAAGACAGTGTCAACACTCTGCCAGCCAACAATCATTCATACATATTTATCATATATCTATATATATATATATATATTTATATTTATATAAAATGTCATCGCAGTGTTTAAACTCAGCCTGGTTAAAATAAACAATGTGACAAAGACAAATGTGTTTGCTTCATATTATATTAAATTTTATTTATAATCTGCGTTACCTATTTTATTTTTATAATATTTTTTAGCTTTCAAGGAATGCCATTAATAGGAACTTAACATCTGCATAACTGTTTATTGGCATTAATGTTTATTGAAAACTTAAGATAGGCAACAATATTGACAGGCAACTTTTATGGTGATTTCTAGCTACGTTTTGAGAACTCCCCGAAATACTGAATTTAATATAATACTCAAATTATAATTGAAAATCCTATTCGAAATGCCTAAATATACTTTCCGTATCTTTTTTAACATTAAAGCTAAATTTTTGATGACAAATTTGGTTGTTAAACAATAACAACTGAATTTAGGGTTATATGGAAGTCGAGCTTCTTAATTATTATATGTTGGTTTCGTTTGAGATTATCGCTTGAGCTCCTTGTCTGCACCGGAACCCATTGTTCACCAGTTGCTGAACCGTGCCACGGCAATTCAATTTAATCTAATGTTAGATGTCAAATCGCATTTGTTAAAATGTCAGTTTTGCGTGTTGCGCGAACTGCGAATGTAAAACGGTGGGTTCAACACAAAAGTCAAATTGCCGCTGATGTACAGTAAATCACGCACCCAGCCACGCCCACTGACGGAACTGACGGAACTGTGGGATCTAAGGCAAGTGGGCTAATTAATTAGTTAATTGTCAGCTCTTACGCAATGCCACAATCGCAATCTACGAAATCGTGCAATCCAGCAATCTGTCAATCGACGCTGTATTTGCGTGACACTTTTGTGTGTGGCACGAATTATTTTTGACAAAAAACCGAATTGTCAGCGAAAACAACTAAAAAAAACACAGCAAACAATTAGCGCTTGCAATCCCTGCAGCTCAGTCCCCTCCCTCTTCGCCTTCACTTGACTTATCTCAAGCAATCGACGGCACGCACTTTCCGACTACTCTGGAAATTTATGCATGTTGATCACGATATTCCATACTCATAATTCATAATTCATAATTCGCAACTCAAAGCCCAGTCGCATTACTTGATTGCCGCTAAAGTGAGCCATGCCCCCAGAGCCACGCCCATTTTACAAGCCGCGGGCCATGTCGTGCTTGAAGGCGACAAATTAGCGCAAATGTTTGAAAAATGTTGACACACGCGAACACATTCTTTGGGGCAGCAACAGAAAAACAAAAAAAAAAAAAAAAACACCGGTGCCTCAATAAAAAACACCTTTGCCTAATTAGCCGATTTCGCTTTTGCTCGTTGTCATTAATATCTGGCAATGGATTGTCAACAGGAAATACTTTTGATAGCTTCATCAGCACGAATCAAAAAACATGCGAAAATTGCCAAATAACACAAAAAAAAATGTGTGTGGCTCAAATATTAATTGGTATTTATTATAGTTATTTATTTTTATTAAAAAATAGATATTACCCATTTCGACTTTTATATTATCAGCCCCTAATTTTAATAGCTGGCAATTAACTGTTTTATATAAATTGCATAATCTCGATTGGTGTGTGATTCAAAAAACAAAGTTATTAAGTTAACAACAAACAAACAAACAAACAAATAAAAAATACAAACAAAAATACAGAGCAGTAAACAAAAAATTGATTGCAATGTAAATAAAATAAAATACAAGTTGGAATGTTACATTTGGGAGTAACCGACTATTAAATACGCTAATGCCAAAATAATATTTGTCTACTTAACAAATTTTATAATTATATTATCTAAGATTATATTTAAGATTTATGTTATATTTATATGAAAAAAAATGGGTTAATCAAGCCTTTAATATGTATCATATATAGGGTTTTTATTGATGTTCATTATTATCGGTTTGGAGAGGCTGAGTGGGCATGGTCATGCGGTTATCGTCAATATACTGACAAAATTTGGGGTATCTCGCTTACAAATGATGGAAGAAACCGCATTTTCGATTTTCAGCTTTTAAGGGATATTTTGGGAGATATTTGGTTGCATTGTTTTGCGCTTTCAGAAATATCGACTATGGAGGCAGGCGTGGGCGTGGTCATCGAATTTTTTCTTCCACATTTTAAGGCAGTTACCATCCTTAACAGAGTATAAAAACCAAATAAAATGTAAGAGAAATAACAAAGAAACAATTGCAAATATGTAAAAAATTGAATAGATTTTTAGCTGACACAATATATTAATAAATATTGTGGACATGGTTTCGACATCGATTCGATTTCTTTTTATATTTATTTTTTATTTCATAGAACTAACACGTCGAGAATGGTACCAATTGCATTTTTTTCGTGCCATTCAAAAACGCCGCAAAATTTATTTAAAGATATTTCGTTTTATTTATTTTTTATCTTTTCTATTTTTTTTTGGTTTTTGTTATGATGAAGGTTGGTAGGATGGGGGATGGGGGAGGTTTTCCAACATGTTTGCAAGTATTCAAAAACATTTCTTTTATGAAATTCTCGCTGTGTGTATTTTACGTTGGTTGTCCAAATTGTACTGTTTGGCATTGTTTGCCAGCTTTATTAACATTTTTAAGCACTTTACATTTTTATTATTTCTCAACAAGTGTGTGTGTGTTTGTGTGTGTGTATCTGTGTGTGCATGTGTGAAGGTATCTTCTTGACAGACAACTCGGTTTCAGCTCGTCGACTTTTTGTGTGCCTCTTTTTAAGCAACGTTGCCAGCTGGGATTTGATTTTTGGTTCGCGTAACACACACACACACACACACACACACACACACATACACACACACACACAAGTGCCTTGTTTATTGCTTTAGCTGCTAATGCTTCTTTGGTGTTGTTTTTCTTCATCTTGGTGATGATCAACGTAACCAACACCATTTAAATACTCTGTAAACTGTGTTTAAGGGTTGCTTAGCTGCTGGTTTGTGTAAATTACCATAGCAACTTAGATTATGGCTTAAATACTCAAAATATTCCGTTGTAGCTACGCACTCTTCAACTTTGAAAATCTTCATCTGACTCTGCTCAACTGCGGCATAAAATTACACAAAACGATTGAAAATCGATGTGTGTTAAATAATACTCATATTATTCCCAGTTATAAATAGATATATATATATATATATATATATATAGACAGCTAGCTATATATGTATAGACAGCTAGTTTAATAACGCACAAGAATTCCACATTGCCACATTCTGTTCTCCTTCTTTTTTTTTTTTTTTTAGGAGACTCCAAATTTTTTTCCGTGTTAATGGGTTCCAGTGTCCTGAAAGCGATTCGAGTAGTGTTTTAACGAGTGAAATTCGTTCCACAAGGAATGCCACATAATGCGTGCAGTTGGACTCCATACCAAAAATAAGTTTATGGACTCACAAACTGTTGCTCGCTTTTATATATATGGAAACCCTTGGGGGGAATTCGTATGCTATTTTAGGCTCAAGGCGATTGTCTTAAAGTGTTTCCTTATTGAAACAATTTGCGGATTTCAAAGTTGAGCGCACACAATTCCCAAAAATATCTATGCAACATGCCACCTATTTACCAAAGGCATTGCTGTACTTTCAACCCTTTTCCCCATTTTTGTTGGATTTTAAATTGAATATACAATTTGCTTATATTTATGTATACTCATTTATTTTCACATTTATTTTGATTATTTGAAAGCCAACGTTTGAAATTTGTGTCTATTGAGGATGACTTAATAACAATTCATTATTTTAAAGCTGTTTCATAAGCCAAAGAAATTATATTTCATTTGCCAAATTACAATGATGAATATCCAATTAGTTGCATTGCACAAGTTTTGATTACTTTACAAATTGGTCTCGATTTTGGAGAGTCAACTTTTAACTGTTCACTGAGAAATGGTAAATAGCAACTGGCCCACGAATGTATCCTTCTGCCATGACCAGCCTGCTCAGCCTGCCCAGTCTGTCCAGCCTGCCCAGCCTGCCCAGCCTGCTCAGCCTGCCCAGCCTGCTCAGCCTGCTCAGCCTGTCCAGCCTGCTCAGCCTGCCCAGCCTGCCCCGCCTGGCCCTTTGTTTGTTGACCATTGGACACACGTATCACAATGCTGAGCTGGCAGCTACTCCAAGTTGTTGGACTGACTTGTCAGCGTTGCTCCAAACTGACATTGATTTTCATTTTGGGAGTCAACTCACATTTTGGCTCTGCCTTTTTTTTCACTTTTTTTATGCTATGCTTTCTGATTCGGTTCGGTTCGGTTCAGTTCGGTTTGACTTTGTCTTTGGCTTGATTTGGTTTGGTTTTGTTTGGTTTGGTTTGGTTTTCTTGTCTTTCTGCTGCCAAACGTCGCTGTTCAATTTTTCGAAGCGAGTTCCCAACAGCTGCTACTTAATTGGAATTTGTATGGTGTTGCGAAAAATGTGGCATGCATTGTCATTTATGTTTGCTTTGCCGTTTTTGGCATCTCAGAGACAAAATCTGTGAAAGCTAAAGGCCCCCTCAGGACCAGGCACCAGATGTGCTCCGTTTTTGGCATCTGGTGTTCATTTGAACCTGCATGCTGGCAACATTTATGGAAATTTTTGACCATCCACTCAGCATTCAAGATTGAGATGTCAAACTGTACATTTCCCAGTAAACGACCAATGGCCAACTGGCAGTTGGGCTAACGCATTTATTGCTGCCAATGGCAAATTTATGAAATCTGAAGTCTCAGCTGAAAGCGATTTCGGATCATATCTTCCAAAGATATTTTGAATTTTTTCATTTAACCTTAATTGAAAAAACATGCAGATATATCTATATATATAATCTGAGAGAGATTCATCAATCAAACTGATTGTAAAAAGTGAAATGTAATTAAATTTGTTTGTTCAATTGTTCAACTTGCAAATAAGTCAATCAGTTTAGAGAATTTGCAATCGCCTTCAGAGTAAATTTTGTTGATAAATATTTCAGATTTTTGTGAAAATAGCTGTTTCACAATTCAAATGTTTGCACATAAATCAAGAAAACAATTGAAATTTTGAAATGTTTAATTCTTTAAATATCTGTTGTGGCATTATTTAAATAATTGGCATAATATAAACAGTTTATTTTCGCTTTGCACAGTTGAGTTGGAATCTAAAACCTCATCAGTCTCAGAATGTTGACACTTATCACTTGGTTGTCTCCAGTTTAAATGCAAATTAAATGTAAAATGTTTAAAAAAAATACCTGTAGCATAATACCCTAATTCCCATACCCACACAGGCGCACACACACACACACACACTTGCATGCGTATACAATAATAATTATGCAAATGTGAAGTCGTAATGGAGGCAAGATTCTTTGAGTCTCAGTTTGAGTTTGAGTAACAGTCGCAATCTCCATCATCATCATAATCATTATCTGGATCTTGAATCTTTATAGCCATCTCTTCATTTCATCATCAGCTCTTGTCTCCGCTTGGCTGATTATATGTAAACAAAATTTCGCCTTGAGGTTTTTCACGTTCACTTTTTGTGCAGGATACCTTTGCGCCTCAAAATTCGTCTGCAACATTTTTCTAGTGGCTGACAAACGGAAACGAATGAAGCCAAAGCTACCAAAACAAAAAAACCAAAAAAAATACAAATGAAAAAATGCGCGAAAAAATAAAAAAAAAAATAGCTGAAACAGCAAAAAGCAAACAGAAGACAAAAAAAAAAACACAACACAAGAAAAAAACAAAGTGAACAACGCAAATCTCTCGGCTGGCGGGCAAATGTGCATAACTCGTTTGAGCTGAGAGCAACTGCATCAACAGCATTATCAGCATCAGCAGCAGCAGCTGGATGAGACTAAAACTGAAGCAGCGCCTGTTTTGTGGCTGAATGAGAATGTCATTTCTGGCCAGGAAACGGCTGCCTCCTGTTTGTGGCTGCCTCTGTCGCCTCGTTAGTAAATCTAAAATTCTCACATTTGCTCTAAGCTTTCTTCGTAGTTTTCAAATATATATTATATATATATATATATCTTATTTTTTTACCTTATTTTTTCTTGCCCGAAGGCGGCTTGTGTCCAACTAACTGGCTTGTTGGAAATAAGCTTAAATAAGTAAATTGTGCAGGCTGCTGCGATTTAAGACTGTGCGACTTCTGTCAGATCTATTATCTGTCGGTCGACCATCTCCCATGGTCATACTCCTCTCCCCCCCCCCACAGTATTGGACATGTTTGTTGTTGTCCAGACAAAGCACAAACAGCATTCAAATGCGGAAACCTTTTAAGCACCTAAAACGAAAACTGGGTTACCACTAAAATGCACATGAGTGCACCCAGAACGGCCGAACAGCTGGAGCACAACGATAGCAAGGATGCGGAGCATCAGCAGTGGTTCACCCCAGGGGCTACTGGGTAGTGGGTTGCTCTCTGGGTGGGGTGTATTGGGTGGTGGGCGATGGGCGATGGGTGCTAGGAAATGCATAGACAAGTAAAGTGCATAAGGCTGTTTGTTTTTGTGTATGTTTGCTGTGTGTGTGTGTGTGTTTATTTTTTTTAATGTGTATTTGTTGTGTGTGTTTTTGTTTGTCTGTGTGTGTGTGTGTGTGTGCAAGTGTGAATGACGAGGTTTTTCAGAAGTATTTTAAAAGATTTAGCGCACTTCCCCTGGGCGCCAAAAATGCTGGACACACAGATAGTGAAATTAAGAGAGCGAGAAAGAGAGAGGGAAGAAGGAGAGCGAGAGCGAGAGAGAAATAAAGTTGGAATGATGCTCAACTGTGCGAAAAAACCAAGTGAGAAGCACGGATAAGCTGCAGGCAAAAAGCTTCAACTTTAGTCGCTCGAAATTGCAGCCGTTTGGGGCAAAAGGGGCATGGTCTGTCCCAAAAGCAAATGTGAAACAATTCCGCTAATTGCAAGAAATTCTAGAATTTGAGGGTACGTTTGTGTGTGCGAGCGAGAAAGAACGATAAGTAGAAATATAAATAAAAAAAAGTCGAGCGATTCAAGTGCGACGCTTTCTTAGCCGCTAAAGCGCAAAAAATGCAAACAAAAAAAAAAAAAATGATTAAAGCCAACAGAGAAACACAAAAGAATACAAATAAAAATGAAAAGCAAAAGCAACAGGAACGGCAACAGCATTGGGGGCAAGCGGTGCCACAGAGGGGCAGAGGACAAAAAGCTGTGCAACACTTTTGACACCATCCCAAGCAATTCCCCGGCTTCCTTGCGGAGCGTCGCTAACTTTTACTTAATTTGACTTTACTCAGCTGATTTAATTTAGGTTGACGTTGAAAATGGCAAACAGTTTTCCCATGTTCTTCAACGAAGATTTTCTTGCAATTTAATTAATTAAATTAGGTTTTTGGTTTTGGTTTTTGGCTAAAGCGAATGGCGAATGGAAATGCTTGCGCATAAGGAAAGTGGCGCGTTGCCACATGCAACGCGTGGCACGTTGCACGTTGCACGTTGCACGTTGCACACCATGGTCACTTCACTTCACTCGCAGCCAGCTCTCTGGCTAACTCAAGGCTCAATTCTCACAGTTTTGCTCCTTGAGTGTTTCATTTTTCACACGCTTTTAATTAAACGCTGCTTGCCCCAGTGTATGCCACACACACACACACACTTACTTTCTATATATGTATGTGTGTGTGTGTGTTGTGTGTTTTTCAATGTTCATTGTGTGTTTTACAAGATTGTTAATGTTGCTCATTGAGTTAAAGTCGAGTAGCTTTCTAATTTCACTTTTATAGATTATAATAAAATATTTATCAAATTTATATATACCTATATATTGGACAAGTATTTTTATTGATATTACCCTACATATGAGTATATAATATTATTAGGTTTTTACTGTCAACATATCTATATTTATTCTTATCGATTCTGTAATATTTATGATATATATTCCTGATCATCTGAGTCTATATAGCCTGGCAAGGCTTTAGGAACTTGATCTGCTTTCTGCTAAAATTTATTTACAAATTGTGAATCACAAAATCACATCATAACTTGAACAATATATCTGGTCTAATACTCTATTAAAATGTGAAATTTCTATTTTTCTATATTCATTATAAATCTTAAAAGAAAATAAATTACAGTTACAGTCAACCGCAATTTCAGTTGAAACCCATTTTAGCAAGTTATGCAAATAATGAATGACAGAAGGCAAAAACAACAATTTACAAAGGAAAGCGTAAACCGCAGGATTCGCAGTTGCAAGGGCCGTGGCAGTGGCAGTGGCAGTGGCAGTTTTGAATCCCTAATTGAAAATGGGATCCACTGTTGATTAATGGGGCATCTATTGTCGTTAAACTAGTGAAGTGCGAGTGATTTGCCGCCGTTGACTAATTTGGCTAACACAAATAACAGAAAGCAAAGCCACAAAGCGAATGTCTAAAAATTAGTGAAAATATAACCAACGATGAAAAACTTGGCCTAGTTAATGATGTTGATGATTATGACAATGGCGATAGTTTTGCGGGGGCGGGAGGGATGGGTTGGTCTGTAGTTGTCATTTGACTTTGCTGACTGGCGCTTACTAACAAGGATAATTGCCAAAGGAAGTAACAATAAAGTGAATGTTATCGAATCTTATCCAGTTATAGTCACAACAACCAGAAACCAGCTAACAGCCACAACAACTCTCTCTCTCTCTCTCTTTCTCTTTCTCTCTCTTTTTCTGTCTCTTTCTCTGTCTCTTTCTATCTGTGGGCCTGGCCTGCAGAACAAGAGGCAATTCAATGGCAGGCAAAGGCACAGATACAAGTCGAACCGATCCGGGCGTACTACCTGGTTGGAAGGGTGCTGGGAAGGGATGGGAGGGGGGTGGGAGGGGGAGGTAGCACAAAAAGCAAGCAAAATGTTTGCAAAGAACGCGCAATCAGCGTAAAGTGCGCGACGCTTTGTAAGTGAAACGATAAAAAAAATATAGCTGAGGGGGGAGGCTGGGTGAAACTGTATGGGAAAGCTTGGGCTTGGGCTTGGGCTTGGCTGTCAGCGGGCAGCAAAACGGAACTGACAACTGAGAACTGGAAGGCAGAGCAGAGCACGGGACAGGCGTTGAGAGCAGGCGAGCCAAACAAAACGCCAGCAAACAGTTGGGTGAAAATAATAAAATGTCGTTTATTGGCGGAACGGCGAACGAGGGCGATTGTTTTCAGGTTTTTCCCGTTTGCACAAATGCCCCCCTCACACACACACACACACACTTCCACACTTGCTCAGCATCTCCCCCATTTCTATGGTGCAGAAAAAAAATAAAACTAACTGTTAAACAGGTATCTCAGTTATACAATTGGGAGTCGTGTTCGCAATTAGCAAATTAAATGTTGAATGAAAAAGCTTAACTTGTCTTTTTCACTCGATATTCTCGATTCGATTTTCTTAAAGTAGCGAATTGAATTAAAAGCTTGCTTTTACTTATATTTATGATTACAATAATTACTTTTTTTTTCTTCTCTAGAATCGATATTTTTACTTTTAAATATTTGCTAACATAAACTTTAAAAGTGGCAAGAAAAATAGAAAAATACTTCAAAAATTCGACAAGCTTGGCGACAGGCAAATTGGAACAGCGCCAATCGAGCGTTGTTTTGTGGCTGATCACAACACAGTCTCACACACACACACACACACAGCCTACACACAGAGTGTGCCATAACACACCCAATCACTTGTTACTCGCTGTAGTTGCTCCTTTCAAACTGCGACTCCTTTTTTCCTGCTTTTATTGTGTGTTAACCTTGTTTGCTTTTTGTGCTCAATTTCGCTTGGTTCGTATCTGTTACGGATATGTTGCTTGGTAACTGGCACACAGTGCGTATGCGTATTTGTAATTACCAGCCGTGAAAAATGGTTCATGCGCCGCATGTGACAAATCAACAGGATGGATGCCAGCGGGACAGACAGAGTAATATTGCCATTTGTTGCGTGTCCATTCACAATATCACACAAAAGCTGCCCCCCTCCCCCACCTCCCTTCCGTTTCCGCCTACAGCCATGCAACCCTCTATCCCCGCCTACCCGTTCGCCTATTCACCCATTTAACGCCTTCATCGCCTGCAGCACCTCTGCAGCTCAGTCAGCCCCGGGGCTGTTGTTAGCCCCATTTTCATGCACATTTATCGTGATTAGCTATTAATTGATAATAATTAACTTAAGCACATGCGGCAGATGTGAGTCCCAGCAACAACAACAACAACAACAACAGCAACAACATCTAAACGGCATATTAACAACATTTGCTTTCATAGATTTGCTGCTTGGCTGCGGGCTCTTATCGACTTGGCCATTTGTTATTGCCATCTTTGCTTTTGTTATTTGTTTGTGCCTGTCCATTTTTTTTTTTTTAAGAATATTCCCGGTTCATTCTTCTTTGCCCTGTTTCTGCCTTTTACTACGATGTCCTGCTGCATATATTGGCATATTATTTGTCTTGCTTTTCCCAAGTAATTGGAAATAAATATTTTTTATTTTATTTTCATTTGAATTTTTATTTGTATTTGTATTTTTTTTTTTTTTTTGAGTATTCACTTTAATTAACTTTTACTTTAAAACTTTTAATACTAACTAACTGCGCTTCGAGTTTGTTAAATTTTATATATATATTTTGTAAGATATTTGTTATATTTTATATATATATATATTTTTTTTTGTTTGATGCTTTGTTAAAACTACGTTTTTGCATATAATGCGAATGCATTGCTCGATCAAAAAAGATATCATTATCTTTACATCTCTATTTTCACTTTCCTATTTATTATTTATACTTTAAGTAATGCTAAAAAAATTTCCCATAGCTTCCACTTTTGAAATGTACTCTGTGCAGCTTACAATTTTCAGTAAAAATATAATATTATATTATTGTAAAGTGATTCGTATTTATAATTGCATCGAATTTAGGTCTAACACTATTTATTCAACGTTTATTTATTAAGAAAAATCTAAATAAATAAATTAGTGTTTGCAATGTCAACAATCTTAAGCAAATGTAGATATACGATTTAATAAATATATAGATCTGGTATTAAATTAATTGCAATTACATAAATACTTACGATTCTTATGGCCTTTGAATTTCACTCAAATTTGCATTGATTTGATCTTTCAGCTGTGGCAACAAATTCCAATTTCCTTCAAACTTTTTTTGTGTAGCTTTCAGTGCTTTTGACTTATATCATATAATTATTCAATACACACATTAAACACATTTATAATTATAGATAAAAAAAAACAAAAAAAAAAAAAAACAATTAACACAAGGCGTGATTCTTAAGACAACCGAAAAAAATTGCCGACGGTTTACTTTAAAACTTGTAATGTTTTTTTTTTTTATTTATTTATTTTGCACGCAGCGTATGAGGCTGATTTTGATTGCGATGGAAAGGATTACCGAAATTGGAAAACTTTAAATTTTTGTATGGCCTAAAACACGAATTTTTTGAAACACTTTACAGATTGTTTTGAAATTTTTAAGTTTTTGAAATCTATTATTTTTGATTTGATTTTTTTGAGGGTTTTTTTTGATTTGGTTTTCTGTTCTGGATAGTTTAGAGTTTTTTTTTTTGAAGTTGAATGCGGTTAATGTCTGTGGAAGTTTGTGATGTTTGCTTGATTTGATGGCTAGTTGGCTGCAACTGCGTGCTCCGTGCGGCACGTGCGAACACGTTGAGAATTCATAACCAACTGTCGAGTCTCGCCAGCCGAGTAGCCGACAGGAGCCGCGGCACAGTCGATAAAACGACAGCTGCCGAAAGCCGAGTGTTGTGCCGAGTGTCCTTCCGCTGCTGCTGCTGCTGCGATGACTGCTTGAAATGCCTGCCTTTACTCTTTAAAGATGCCGTCTTATGCAACAACAACAACAACAACAACAACAGCAACAAGCAGCTAACAATTCCCCTTAGGCTTCACAGACTTCCGGGCGCTGTTTCTGTTGCTGTTGCGCCTTGGACAGGTCAGCATTGTCAACATTGGTCTATTGGCTGATAAGCAGCGACTCGAATGCGCTCTCTTAAGTAGCACCCTCTCTCTCTCTCTCTCTCTCTCTCTCTCTCTCCCTTTCTTTCTCTTTCCTTGTGTGTGTGTTTTTTTTTTAATAGCTCCACACTCTCTTTGTGGCACTTTTATAACGCTGGCACTTTAAACGAAACGCATATTAAAGCGAATCGCGAACCGCAAATCGCATGAAACGCCAGCTAGTTGCGGCCACTTGAGGGGGGGGGGGGGGGGGGGGGTAGCGCGAATGCCTCAAGTGTTGCACGGGCATAAAACTTTGACCATTAGTTTGGCATTAATGTGCGGCGCGGCAGATTCGTCAGCTGGTCAGCTGTGTGCATTGATTGTGCCTGCTGCTTCTGCTCCTCGCATCCCCCCCCCCCCCCTCAAGCAGGGGGCGTTGAGTGGCTTATCGCAAGCTCTATTGACAACTTTTTACCCACGCCGCAAATCGCATTCCCCAATCCCCAATCCCGCCAAAAAAACAAACCCAACTCCAGCTATTGACAAAGTTCTCTCTCAGCTCTCAGTTTCTATTTGCACTTTAGCATTTCCCATTAACATTGAAGTGTTTTGCCAAGTTTGTGAACATTTATGTTCATACAACTTATTATTCGTGTTCCGACACAGTATTTACAACTTTTGTTTTTTAACTTACACTTCACATATTATATATACACATACGATATATATACATATTTTATTTTATGTAAGGTCAGCGCATATATGAAATTTATTCGCAAGTATTATAAAGTTTTGCTTTTGCTTCAATTTTCACTGTTGTGGAATTAACTTAAATTAACTTAATATTAAAGTTCAAAATGCAATCCAATTTTAGTATTTGTTTTGTTTGATATTTTCAATTCTAAGAAATATTTTTGTAGCATCTTGGCAAATGCAAAAATATGGCTTTCCTGCAATAATTCATTTTTCAGCCAAAATAATAAAAATGTATAAAAAAAAAAGTGGATAATAAAATTTTAAACAGATAGAAAACTAAAGCTTTAATAGAACTTTAAGTCAAGTGACTGCGAAATTACTTTAGCGAAATCTTAAATCCAAATCAATGTAAACAAATTCAGTGGCAATTTGACACCCCCGATCCCCAGTCACCAATCCGCAAGCCTCAATCCTCAATCCTCAATCCCGAATCTGCAACCAAGACCAAGTACAATTCCAAGTGTGACCCTTCCGCACGTAAACTTTAAGTGATTGTTTTAGGATTTGCATGCCAACTGTGACATGGCTTGCAAACACACACACACACACACACACACACACACACACACACCGCACACCCAGTGAAATACCCTCAGATACACACATAAGTTATGGGTGGCAGGTGCTGAGGCTTGGCACAACAGCCCAACAGCAAGTGGACCTTTGGATGGGAGGATTGGGGGTAGTTAAGCTTGAAGCGCAGCGGGTAACAGTTGACTCAGAGGCGGGGCAGAGAGATCTCTGCTAGCTATCAAGGGCGGGAAAATGCAAAAATTTATGCGACTTGAGGCCGTAAGTGCTGTCAACAAGCGCTGCGCTGAGAGCAGTCCGTTAGTCCTAACCTAACCTACCAACTCCTAACATCCCCCTCCCCCTCCAAAGAGGTATTGGGTAGGTACACGAATGACACATGTTACTCCAAGTGCTTCGGCAGCGACTGCTGCTCCGGCCATGGCAATCATGTGGTGCGCGGAGTTGGGAGCCACTATGACATATTGTATCCACAGGCGGACGTGCCTGGTGTGCCAACTAAGAAACTTTTCTTTTCCACAGTGCCTTGGTCATGTTGTTCTCCTCGTCGTTTTCGTCGTTTTCGTTGTTGGTATTGGTGTCACTTGGCTTGTTTACGGCCGCGTCCGTCTCACGTTGCCGGGCGTGGTGGAATTTGGTTTTGGTTTTTATGCGGCTCACACACATAAATTATATGAAAGACATATTAGTTGGTTGATTTTGATAGTGGCCAAAACTTTTGCCAAGCAGTAAAAAGTGGTCATTTCACACAAAGCTAAACTGCCGCCAGGGGGTGGTAGAGGGGTGGCAGGTTATGGGGGGTAATAACGGAAAAATAAGATTTATCAACAAAAAATAAGTTGCGCAACTTAAATTATTTAATTATAATGTAAGAAACGTGATGCAGTTTAAATGTAAAATAAATATAAAAATTCAGCAGCTTCCTTCCGCCTGTCTTCTCTCCCCTCCTTTTTCCCTACCCTTTTTGGATGTGTTTCAGTAATTTTTGCGGATGCAATTTGCTTGCCTTAAGTTTTGAGAGAGTAGGACAAATTGCAGGAATACTGCACAAAATCCATTTTATATGTTATGTATACACACACCCACACACCCACACACACATACACATACCTGCCGAAAACCACATTTAGTTTGTGGCCAAACCAAATATCCATGTTCCTTAAATCAATCAATTATATTAACTTGCCCGCGGGACGCGCAACTAAAACCGCATCCTTCTGTGCGGCACAGCGACAAAGTCGAGTTTTGTCGCCTGGGAGCGAAAAGTTTGAAAGGATCTGCAACTGGCGGTGTGGCAGACAAACAAACCCACAGACACAGACACATAGACAGCGCCTTTGAAAGGAAAATCATTTGACCCACCAGCGACACTCTGCGGGAGTCCAGCAGCCGCAGCTGAACTCAGAACTACGCAGCCGACATCGTAATTGTGCTTCCGGAGTTTCGCACAAGTTTGGCACATTTGTCACCTCGGACATGGCAACAAAGAAACCAATGTGATACCCTGTGTTCATAGCAATCTGAGACAAGTTTCGATTGGTATCTTTAAGGTGCACGAGCTCATTTTTAGTCATGTACAAAGAAAGTCGATATTTATCGATATTTTGTACGGTTTTCTGGGTAATTCTAAAAATCTCTGCATAAAGACAAGTCCTGATGAAATTCCGATTATATGGGATATGCGATATGCAAAAAGAAATGATCTACATCCAGCAAAGTACATATTTAAGATATTTGACGAATCGATATTTATCGATTTTAGCTCGTCACATAAAGAGCTGTGTTAATAATAATAATAAAAAGTGTGGATGCGATTGGGACTGGGTAATCGAGCACTGCATGCTGAGTGCATTAAAGTGTTGCAGACAACACACACACACACACACACACACACAGTCGCACACACGCACAACAATCACAGCCCCTATAACCTCCACCCCACCATTCACCTTGCCACCAATCACCTCTATCATTCAAAGTTAATAACAGCCAGGGGCTAGCCGAGTTGGCGCGAAAGGATAAATTGGGGGCTAGAGGCCATTGGAGGGTGGGGTTGCTGTTTGGCAAACGGAGGCTTTTTCCATTAGTTCACCACTTTTTATAGCTCTTTGTCTCTCCATGCATATGTGCAGCGTTATCTGCTCCGGCAAAACGCCTGCGGCACTCACACGCCACAGTGCCAGGGGCATGTCAAAAGGTGCGTCGGTGTCCCAACACGCCAGCATTCCACAGTAATGTGCTGGAGAGGGAGGTATGTGTGGGTGTGTGTGTGTGTGTGTGTGTCAGGACATGTTCTTGTGTTGCTGTTGTTGCTTTTTTTTTTGTGCGTGCGCCGAGCATAGGGCCAACTTTTTCCGACAACTACAATAATTTAGTATAGTTGAAAAAAGTTCCACCTGTCCGTATCCGCATATCCGCACATCCAAGTATCCGACTATCCGCATATCCGCATATCCGCACATCTGCACATCGGCAACCATGTGTGCGTCTAAAGTTTATTGGTAAAATTTTATTGCAGATTTTTGCGCTATGCCAAGCCAGACGATCCATTTTGTTAGGCCAAAATTCTCGGAGTAAAACCACGTTCTATCCCCCAATCCTTGATAGCTAACGGTTTTTTTTGGTTTTTTTTATTTTGTATGTTGTCCTTGTGTTCCTCGTTCTCGTCCTTGTCGGCAGCGTCTTGTGAAAATATTTGGAAAAACTTTTGCAATTTATCTGTTTCATAGCCAGCGACGAAAATCGCAACGCCAAGGCTTGTCCAAGTGTCTTTAGTGTTGCCCTTGCCATTACCTGTCTGTGCCAGGCTCAGCCACAGGCGCAGCTACATGCAACACACACACTCACACACATGCACGAACATTTAGTACACACATGTGTGTATACGTTTAAAAAGAGATAAAACACAAAAAAAACACATGCGAACAGAAAGCAGCATGAAAACCAATTGCAAAATGAGTCAAGTTAAAGTAATTTGGCAGTAGATTGAGCTTGCCCCTTGCCCCTTACCCCTTGCCCTTATCCCAATTTAACCCCATCGCAACGAACCTTTAGACAGCTAGTTGCATGATGTACCAAAATGACCAAATGCTGTTAAGTAAGTGCCTTGGACATATCACTATGATCCTTATCCATAACTCGCTCCGGTTTTCTGATTCAATCCATAAACCCAACTTGGTATAAATAAAAGTTGTTACCATATTTAAATTGGTTTTAACTCTCAAGAGATTTATAAGTTAAATACACGAAATCATATTATAAAAATAGCATATTTAATTTGATCATTGCACAATTATTATCTTATCTATTTACCCTAATTTGTCACTGATCACCGACACCAGCCAAGTCGATATATATGGGAGCTTTTTTTTAATTAAAATATGTTTTAAACTGCAAGCGTGTTAACTCTAAAAATCTCAGCCTAAAGACAAGTCCCGATGAAATTCCGATTACATGGGATATGAGATATTTAAAAAGAAACGATCTACATCCAGCAAAGTACATATTTAAGATAGTTGACGAATCGATATTTATCGATTTTTTTTAGCTCATCATCAGCCAAGTCGATATAACCAATCTTTATCTTAATTTTCATCATGGCTAATATATATGTATATATATATACGATAAAATTAAGGTATAATAGTCTAAAGACCAAGAAAGAATGGCTAAGATCACGATGAAAATTAAGATTAAGATTGGTTATACCGAAAAGAGATATCACGATAAAGGTTTATTGTGAAAAGGGAAATTACGATATCGTACTTTATTTTCTGCAACATATATATTAAAAATTAGGAACGATACAATCCTTTATGCTGTGTGCTATTACCAAAAAGAGATCAGCTTAGTTCAGGAGCAGCAGCAGCAGCAGGAGCAAAAGCAGTTAAGAGCTGCAAGGACATCGCTGCGGGAATCAATGCGACAGTTGCGTACAAATGTTGCAACCTGCAAGTGGCAAGCAACCCAGCGGCGACGTGCGTTCTGTTTAACGGATTTCATGAAAAAGCTGGGCTCTTGAAATACATCAAGAAAAACACCAAAAGAAAAAATTGAGTGCTTTCCCAGATGCAAACAGCTATACAACTATAAATCTTTATATATATAAATATATATATATATATATATATATATATATCACTTATCACTAGCACTAGTTGATGTGACCAACATTTTTATAAAATTATATTCCCTCTACTTTTCAGATATCGGATCGAATCATTATGTTTAATATGATATTATTAATAGAAATTATAATAACAATAATAATAATTAAAGTGTATTTTGTTTTCGGCGTGCTAAAGATACTCGTTCATAATTATGCCTTATTTATTAATAATACTTTTTGGCTTATTTGATTTTTGGTTGGTTTGGGGGAGGGGCGTGGAGGAGCTGAGAATTAATGGTCGCTTATCCGTTGCCACGCCCAGTGTTGGTAACCGCAAAGCGAATGCGGCAGTCCGGTCATAAAACCAGATGTTGCCAGTGCAAAGCAGCTGCTTTGTCGATGTGTGTGTATGTTTCTCTCTGTGTGTGTGTGTGTGTGTGTATGTGTTTGTGTGTGTGTTGGTGTCTGTGTGTACACACTTCAACTCATTAGCGCGTAAAGAATCTTAACGCTTCAAAATGAATTAATTTTCATCCAATTTGACGTTCTCACACACTCACACACAGAGACACACTCACACAAAGAGACACACACACACACACACACACACACACACACAGGAACACCAATTGCAAAATGAGTCAAGTTAAAGTAATTTGGCAGTAGATTGAGCTTGCCCCTTGCCCCTTACCCCTTGCCCTTATCCCAATTTAACCCCATCGCAACGAACCTTTAGACAGCTAGTTGCATGATGTACCAAAATGACCAAATGCTGTTAAGTAAGTGCCTTGGACATATCACTATGATCCTTATCCATAACTCGCTCCGGTTTTCTGATTCAATCCATAAACCCAACTTGGTATAAATAAAAGTTGTTACCATATTTAAATTGGTTTTAACTCTCAAGAGATTTATAAGTTAAATACACGAAATCATATTATAAAAATAGCATATTTAATTTGATCATTGCACAATTATTATCTTATCTATTTACCCTAATTTGTCACTGATCACCGACACCAGCCAAGTCGATATATATGGGAGCTTTTTTTTAATTAAAATATGTTTTAAACTGCAAGCGTGTTAACTCTAAAAATCTCAGCCTAAAGACAAGTCCCGATGAAATTCCGATTACATGGGATATGAGATATTTAAAAAGAAACGATCTACATCCAGCAAAGTACATATTTAAGATAGTTGACGAATCGATATTTATCGATTTTTTTTAGCTCATCATCAGCCAAGTCGATATAACCAATCTTTATCTTAATTTTCATCATGGCTAATATATATGTATATATATATACGATAAAATTAAGGTATAATAGTCTAAAGACCAAGAAAGAATGGCTAAGATCACGATGAAAATTAAGATTAAGATTGGTTATACCGAAAAGAGATATCACGATAAAGGTTTATTGTGAAAAGGGAAATTACGATATCGTACTTTATTTTCTGCAACATATATATTAAAAATTAGGAACGATACAATCCTTTATGCTGTGTGCTATTACCAAAAAGAGATCAGCTTAGTTCAGGAGCAGCAGCAGCAGCAGGAGCAAAAGCAGTTAAGAGCTGCAAGGACATCGCTGCGGGAATCAATGCGACAGTTGCGTACAAATGTTGCAACCTGCAAGTGGCAAGCAACCCAGCGGCGACGTGCGTTCTGTTTAACGGATTTCATGAAAAAGCTGGGCTCTTGAAATACATCAAGAAAAACACCAAAAGAAAAAATTGAGTGCTTTCCCAGATGCAAACAGCTATACAACTATAAATCTTTATATATATAAATATATATATATATATATATATATATATCACTTATCACTAGCACTAGTTGATGTGACCAACATTTTTATAAAATTATATTCCCTCTACTTTTCAGATATCGGATCGAATCATTATGTTTAATATGATATTATTAATAGAAATTATAATAACAATAATAATAATTAAAGTGTATTTTGTTTTCGGCGTGCTAAAGATACTCGTTCATAATTATGCCTTATTTATTAATAATACTTTTTGGCTTATTTGATTTTTGGTTGGTTTGGGGGAGGGGCGTGGAGGAGCTGAGAATTAATGGTCGCTTATCCGTTGCCACGCCCAGTGTTGGTAACCGCAAAGCGAATGCGGCAGTCCGGTCATAAAACCAGATGTTGCCAGTGCAAAGCAGCTGCTTTGTCGATGTGTGTGTATGTTTCTCTCTGTGTGTGTGTGTGTGTGTGTATGTGTTTGTGTGTGTGTTGGTGTCTGTGTGTACACACTTCAACTCATTAGCGCGTAAAGAATCTTAACGCTTCAAAATGAATTAATTTTCATCCAATTTGACGTTCTCACACACTCACACACAGAGACACACTCACACAAAGAGACACACACACACACACACACACACACACACACAGGATGCGGAACAGGAAACGAGAGCAGCAAACAGCACACAGAGCTTCTCGCAATCTTCATCTGGCAAAAGCATGCACCTGTCTGACATTACAACCACCCCCCCCCCCCACACACACACACACCACCCTTCCCCACACAGCCATTCCCTCTGCCCACACCCAGCCAAGCGACTCTAAGGTCTTTTGCCACGCCCTTAAAGCTCTGTTTTCCGTTGCTGCCTCTTGGCAGCCCATAATTTGGGTTTTTTTTTATTCTACTTTTCGTTGTTTTTTTTTTTTGGCTGTCGGCAACGTTTCTGCGTTTCGCTGCCACAAAACTAAAGTCTGTCGAGCCTCTTCTGTCTGTGTGTGTGTGTGTGTGTGTGGGTGTGTGTCTGTATTTAAATCCGATTTGAATAATTACAAATTTCAATTGTATGAAACCAACGGCAGCAGAAGCCGCCGTCATGACAGCCAGCAATATGACGCCATATGGAAATGGCAGTGCTTACGAAGACACACACATACACACCCACTCACACATTCCAACACACACACACACACATACCTGCTGTGACTGTGACTGGCACGCACACTTCCCGTACAATGGAAACAGCAGCCATGTTGCTGTTGCTGCTTTCACAGTTGCTGGCCACGACAATGGCAACAGCAACGGCAACAGCAACGGCAACGGCAACAGCAATGGCTTCTGTTTCTGCCGAGTTAAAGATAAGATTATTACCCGACTCATACACACACACACGCACACACACACACTCGCACAGGGGGAGGCACACACCTAGCGGCTTGCGCCTGTGCTTGGGATTTATTTTGGTCTGTGCGCATTTGTTGCCAGCATCGCTTTTTATTTAAGCTTCACTCTGCGGTCACAGATTCGACGTGCTGCGTGTTGCAAGCACTTCACAGCACGCAGCAGTGCGCACACACACACCATGTGGCACTCACATTCTATTCATAATATTGAAATAATATCCGCACTTGAGCAGCCCACACACAGCTCGGTCTGGGGAAGCCAACACGCATAGTTATCCCATTATTAAGCGGATAAGTTTCTCTCTTTTAATTTAATTTAATTTTTGGTTTCTATGTTTTTTTTTTGGTAACCTTAATCTTAATAAAACACTGTTGGATTCTGTTCCTGGTTCATTAAAAAAATAAATGCTTTGCAACATTTTTAGTTTGGTTTAATTTTTAGTTTTTTATTCATTATTTTCACAAATACATTTTTTTCACTTTGTTTATCTCCCCGTTAAATATAAATTTTATTTACTTAGTTAACGAATTATGCATAATTTATTCACATATTTAATGGGCCAATTTGCATATTAGCAATTATGTAAAATGCCCCAGAATAATTCACAGTTAAACTACGGATCAAATATAATAATTTTGTGCTTGTGGGCAACGGGACGTATGAGCAATTTGTCTGCCACTTAACGATTATGATAATCATATTAAAATAATACTAAAACAATAATAACACACACACACACACACACACACACACACACACACACACATGAACACACGAAACTGTTAAAACAATGAAAAACATAATAATTGTCTAATTATAATTTCAACTAATGAGTTTTCAAGTGGTTATCTTCATCTGAGTCCTAAGGCTGAGCTAACTGGGTTGTCCATGTGCAAGTTCCTCCACTCCAGCAATTGTTGTTGTTACTATTATTGCTGCTGCTGTTGTTGTTGTTATTGTTGCTGTTGGCTTAGACTTTCTTGTCGAGCAGCAACAACAATGATTTTTGTGTCTTTTCATGGTACATTTTTGCGGTGTTTCTATTAGCGGAGCAGCTTGTGGGAAAATTGCGGGGGGGGCATTGGTTGCTTGCTATGCTTATCGCTTAATTGCTTGACGAACAACAACAACAACAACAACTCTTGACAACCGACAACTGGCAACCGACAACTGGCAACGATTGCCGCCCAAAAATATACAAAATAAATACAAAATTTATCAACATTTTGCGCAGACAAACTTTAAAGTGTTTTCAGCTTTGGCGTTGGATGAGGGGCGAGAAAACGAAAGGAGGATTTTTCAATGAAGTCAGCATGAAAGTGGAACACAAATAAATTAAGACGTACCCAGGAATACCCTAAAACAAAAACTATTTTAGACATAATAAAAACATTTTATTAAATCAATATTTATTTAAACTTTACAAAAAACCAAACAAGTTAATAAATTCTTAGACTATGTAATTAAAAGTTAGCTGAAATTGTTTTTAATGCCAAGAATAATAACTTATTGAAACTGTGCAAATTTCACTTTCTCTTATTTTCTCTTTTTCTTTCTCTCTCTCTCTCGCTCTCTGTCTCTCTTTTTGTTGGTCAACTGGCAAGTTGCAACCAATGTGGTCCAGGTTTCTCTGACAATTTATGCTGTTGCCGGGTAACCCAGATCTCTGGGCTCTCATAAATCAGCCCCGAGGCATCAGTCTATGGCTACAGGTCCGCAAAAATCGATGGATTCTTTAATGAGCAATGTAAATTCAGTGTGCCTGAGCATGGAACAAGTTGATAATTATTATGCTATTTTTGATATTGTATGCATCATTATTTTGCCAATCAAAGTGCGACCTGAGGCAACTGGAATGTGATTAAAAACAATGAAATTCACAGTGTGAGACGATTGTGTCATAATTTATGCAGATGGCGGGGGGGTGTTGAGGGGGTGCCAGTTTCTAGAACCGGATGACAGGAAGTGCGCATAATGAATTAGCGGAACGAAAGCAGACTGGAAAGACTGGCCAATAGCCTGTCGGTTAAGCCATTAGAGGAACACCAGAATACCCCCCAACCCTGCTGATGTGCAGATGTGGGGAACACTTGGAGGTGGACGCCGTCCATTGCCAGCGGATCGATGGCAAAATGCCGTTGGCGCTGCTTATTATTATGGACGAGCTGGCAATTTATGCATACGAACGATTCCCGGCTCCGGCGATGGGCGATGTACACGTTGGACGACGGATGGCTATTCACCTGCGACAAACTGGCTCCACTTCCCTGTTCGCAAATAGCTGTGCCACAAAATTAAAAACAAAATCAATGAAATGGCCTCAAACAGCTGCGACCCGACCACAAAAAAAAACCAGGTATTAATTCGAAATCTCATCGTGGGCTCAGCGCTGAGCTGTACTTCAACTTAATCCTTCACTTGGGGCTGGACTGGATTCTATCATTCACATTGGCATTGAAATCATATTTCTTCATTTAAAAACTACAATTAAAACTTGGCATTTGTTGTGCCAAAATTAAAAGTCATTTTTCCAATTTATACAAACATATTTGTAACAATAAATTATTTGATAACTATTTATACATATATATATATAAGCAGATTAATATACGTGTGTGTGTGTATATACGTGTGAGTGCGTGTGTGTTTATGTGTGTGTAGTTCTTGTTTTGCTAGATCTGCTCATGCAAGAAATCAACACATCAAAATTAATTTCCCATGCATAAATAAGTAATACAAATGTCAATTTAATGCATATAAAAGCGAGGGACTCCACACAGCTACATAAACATACCATATACATATATACACACACACTCACTTATTTATTGCGTGTGTGTGTGTGTGACTTTTCTTTAGTAGGTGTAATTTTAATACAAACTGCCCTTTGCCATTAATAATATTCGTTTTTTGCTTCAGCCGCCTCACAGGCACAAGCACACACACACACACACACACACACACACACACTATGGCTGTCGTATGTGCATTTTGCACACAAACACACTTGAGTGCTCTGTGTGTGTAAAAAGAAAGCCAATATCCCGAGCAAATTTCAGTGAATTATGGCAAATTACATTCTTATCGATTGGACCATTTTTTGTATATTTTTTTTTTTATTTTATATTTATTTTTATTTTTTTTTTGCTTTTTCCATTGGTGAACACGATAAAGGAGCAAAGCAGCTGCGGATTGCTTTCAGCATGTTGTTTGCCACAACGATGCGACTTGGTTTTACCTGCAAATTACCGAATATAATAAACACGCCTTGCAACATAGGAAAGGTGTTGCAGAAGCTGCGAGAATATTGCCATCACCAAGGCATGTCATTAAAGCAGCCACTTGCTGCATGCCACCAAATGGGCCATACCAGCGGCGAGAGGGGAGAAGTTAGCTTTAACTGCGTCAATTTCAAAAATCTTTAAAGCTGTGTTGATATTGCGATCATCAGATCAACCAAGCACAACGCAATATATATATATATATATACATAATATAATTAAAATATATGCGTTTTAAAAATTGCCCTCAAATTTTCCAATAACAATTGCAAAAAAAATTTCACGCAAATATCTTCAGATTTTATGGTATTATTATATATGTATATATATATATAGATATATATACACCTGCGGTAAAAATAATATAAGTGCACACAATGCTTTGGAAGATGTTCAAAAATAATTAAGCCAAAAACAAAGAACATTTGATTTAAGCAATTAATACTAAAGAGAAATAAAAAATAAAAAGTTAGCATAGCTATTAAAAAAAATTACCAACAAATTAATTAGGTTTTCTCAGATTTTCCTTTATAAAAACAAAATCTAATGGGTGTCAATATATAACATTTACTAACATATTTAATATTTAACTCTTAGCATTTATTAAATAATATTATATTCAAAAATTCCCAGATGAGAAATATAAATTTTTTGTTTAGCTGAATTGGATTTTTCTTCATATTGAGAAGCAGCGCTGGTCTTATTTTTTTCCCAGAACTATATACATATAATATATAATATCATATTTATATGGATGACAGAATTTATATTGAGTTTTTTTTTTTTTCTTTTAACTGAAATACAATATTAATCCACATGCCAACAAATGCTGAAAAATGCAATTGCATTTGCAAATCGTTGACTTTGGTATGTTGCAAATTCTCCTTCAGCTTTATTGCATGCATTCTGGAGTTGAATCCAAATTCTGACAGGTATTTTTTCCAATACACTTGCATCTTTATTCGATTATTCGCATACAAAAGTTTCAATACAAATTGACAACAACAACAAAATAAATATAAAAAAAAAAAAGAGTCCTGCCTTCGATTTACTGCGAGCGCATTTTACGTCCTGTCAACTGCTTCTTCCTGGAAGATACACCAAACACCACTCACCCGCCCACATTCCAAACAATAGACCTCCCCCCTCTACTCCCCCCGGCACCATCAACAAGAGTCCACTTTTACCCACAGCATCTGTTTCTGTGTCAGCCTCCATTTCTTGGCGCTGGTAATAAGCTAACCTTATTGCATATGTTTACATTACAGACATGCGTGTGTCGATGACTCTATGCATGTGTGTGTGTGTGCGAGTATGTATTGTGCGTGTGTGTGTGTGTGCACTTTAAGATAAAACACCTAACTGCCATTGATGCATAAAGACAAAAACGCCTCCGGCAAAGCAAAGAAAAATATAGAATAAAAAAAATACAAAAATTAACGGTCAACTTAGCACACCGAATATGAAATACGCTTTTAAGCCGTTCGTCAAAATATGTTGAGCCTTTGTTTCTATGGTAGTTATAGAATATAGTAGCTCAATCAAGTCGTATATCGAAAAAATACAAAAATTCCAGGAGAAATGTATAAAAATTTTGGAAAAAAAAATTGGATAGACATAGTGACGGACAGACAGACATGGATATATCTTGTGCAGATCAAGAATCTATATAAACTTAATGGACTTGCAAAGATTCATTTGAGAGAACCCCACCAGAAAGAGTATAGAAATACGAATTATAGAAATATACTCAGAATCAACAGCCCACCTGGCTGGCTGTCTGACAGCCACGCCCAATGCCAAACACCTAGCAGACTCATGAGGCAAGTATGGTGGAGGGTTGGAGAGGGAGGCGGGGCGGGGCGGGGCTGTTGCTGTCGTATTTGTGCTCAGTGCTGCCTAATAATGCGATTGCCTTGTTATGGTTAAGCCATATAATGTAATATGTTTTGTGTGTGTGTGTGTGTGTGTGCGTGACTGTGCTTGTATTGTGTGTGTGTGCGTGTGGGATTCACAAATTCATTTTTATGATCATGTGAAATTTATTAATATTTATTGGAGTATCTGCTTGCCTCTGCCATCGACCACATCGGCAATGTGGCTGATGTTGCTGCTGTGCTGTTGCTGCTGCTGCTGTTGCTGTTGCTGTTGCTGCTGTTGTTCTTGGCATTGTGCTTATTGTTTTTATATGTACTCAATGGCAGAAGCAGCAACAACAATAACAGCAGTCACCAATGGAAGGAAATACATATGCAATACGAGCTTGTATCTATTTGCAACAATGTATCTGTGACTGTCAATTGAAGGCGGCAGTCGCGGAGAGCAGGTGACCTAAGCCCAAAGGCCACCACGAATGGCAGGCACGGATCCTCGACTATTTGCTAACCGTATATGCATGTGTATATATATATATTAGTGTATGTGTGTGTGTGTGTGTGTGCGGTTTTCGCTTTACATTTCGCACACGGCACATGGCAAATGCGCGTAAATACAAATTATTATCCTAGCGGAGCGATGCATACTCGAATACTAAATTATCCTGAATATACGTATTTATATGTATGTGCATGCATGTATGTGCTCTATCTATATGCCACGAATTGACAGCAAATGCCAAGAGAAATTATGTTTATTGCCGCTTTATCATCCCAATATAAATGGGCAATTAGAATGCAAGTCAAATGCAAAAGACTTTTATTGAAGGCTTTTCTGATATCGCATAACATCTACTGATTTATTTATATTTGAATATATATAACAGTGACATATATTTTTAAATATAATTTGAATTGCTCAGTTCTAAAAATACGCTTAAAACTAGATTACAAAATGTGCTTTTATGCTATTTTTCTTATTTACTTTTTGTATTTCTATTAGACCTACTTAAACTACAAAACTATAATTTATAAAATCCTATTAAAATTTGTGCACTATTTTTAGCCTGTATTAAATAAATCAATAAATCAATAAAAAATAAATTTAAATAATACAAAAGCAGTTTGATGGTTTTAGCTGAAATTTACCTGGGAAACTGAAATTCTTCCGTCAATATCATGGCACTTGAATTCTAGTTCTGGTAAGCAAATAATGCATTGTAATGGAACCAGTTCCGTTTGTTATCTGCACAAACACACACATATTGCATAACCAACAAAAAAAAAAAAAACATATTAAAAAAACAAACAAAAAAACAGACGGGAATACATTGCATCAGCACTTAGCTCTTAGCAGAACTTTCTCCATTTGAAATCAAATCTCATGCAAAAAATTTATACGCCTTTTTTACGCATTTACGTTGGGCGAAGGGGTGGGGGGGGGGGAGGGGCGTGGGAGCTGTGGCAGTTGTGAAGTGCTGATTTGTTTTGAGTTCCTAAGTTCCTTTATCATATTACAAGACGTGCTGTGCGCAGGGGCAGGGGCAGAGGCAGGGGGTTGCTTCATTTAAATTTACCTCCAATTGCTGTGAACTGCATATTTTGAGCCCCCTTTAAAAGCAAAAAAAAAAAAAAAAAACAGTTGGTCTCCAGATGATCGACTGTGATATGCCCGGTTCGAAAATAAAATCTTAAAAATTTTAATATTTCACAGAATTCTAACTACACTCCGAGAAAAATATCAACAATAAGTCCTCGTCAAATTAAAATCGACTTTTATATTAAATATTAAATTATTATTATTAATATTATAAATAATATTAAAAAATTATTTGAACAATTTTTCAAATTCACAAAGACGAAGTTTTAAAAAGCCAAATTTAAGTTTTAGAAATTAAATCTATTATTTTTTACAAGTGTTTTTTTTAAATAATCGTATTTTTAAAAGCCAGTCGAATTTAAGTTTTTCGTTGAATCTAAATAATATACCCAACGTTTGCCATTTACAGGGTATAACGACAGGAGCGTTGATAAAGCGTCTTTGTCTTGATGGCGTCATGGTAATGCCAGCGAACAACAATGAGCGGTCTGTATGGGATTGAGGAGCATAAGGCATGCGTCTCATGTGCTGCTCCTTGCTGCTGGGAACTGTTGATGCTGCCTCAGCCCATGGCTGTGCCGATGGCTTTGCGCCTGCTTCTGCTTCTGCCTGTGCTTCTGCTGTCTCTCAACCCCACATCTCTCAGCTCCCTTTGGCCCTTAGCCTATCCCCAATCTGCAATCTCTTGCTGCTGCTGCTGAGGCTCTCGTTTACGTTTTACATTTCATATCTGATTTTTTGTGCGTGGAAATTTAATTTGTATTTCATCATACGAGTACTCTTCTTCTTCCATGCCTCGTATGCCGTGTGCCCTGTGCCATGTGCCATGTGCCATGTGCCATGTGCCCTGTGCAATGTGCTCAGCCAGCTCCTGCCGCAGCACTCAGCCAGGCAGTGCAAAGAAAAAAGGGAAAATATCAAACAAAAAATAAAAAAGGGAAGAAAATCAAAAGTTAAAAGAGAAATTCCTTGGCAAACGAGCAATTCAACGACAAACTTGGGGGCGCAACTGAGGCTTGCCTTACACACACACACACACTCACACACATACACACACACGCACACACGCACACACAGAGATAGACACAGGAAACAAATAAGCCGAGGGGCAATTTTTGATTACTGATTCTTTCAGCGCCATATTGAAAGTTGTTAGCAACAATCTTGTCTTGGCCCCTGCCCAATGGCTGCAGGTAGGACCAAGCTTAACCCGTCTAAATGCATTAATCGATCTTTGAATAAAATTCATAAATTTATATATAAATGTATAACATATGTGTGTGTGTGTGTGTGTGTATATTAAGCATCAAAAAACGTTGTAAAATATATAATAAATTTTTCTGTGATTTAGCAGCGCAAGAAAACAAGAACAGACCCTGAAAGAGAGAGGTAGAGCGAGGGGGGAAAAGCGGGCGGAGAGTGGGAGAGAGTGTGTTGTGGGGATAGAGGTGAATGCATGTGTCATCCATTTTAAAAGCGCGAAATATAGTTTATCAAGCTATTAGTCCGCCGAGGCAGGCCACCAGAGATTGCGAGAGACTGATATAAAAATAGACAGGCAAATAGCTTGAGAGACAGACTCAGTCAAATTGCAAGATGCACTTAAGTGCACACACACACACACACACACACACACACACACACATACACACACACACACACACACACACACTTATAAGTGATGTGGCAAATGCAAACAACAACTAAATGCGAGCTGTATGTGAAGTCATCAACTTGGCTACCATCAGAGACGACGGAAACTACGCGACTTTAGCAAGGATGCAAGGATGCAAGGATGCACGAATTCGTTGCCAAAAAGCAAGTGCATCACGCACAACAACCTCGCCACATGCCCCCCCTTCGCCCTCCCATTGGCTGTGTTGCTCTTAGAGAGAGCAGCTGCTGGCTGCCAGTAAAAAATAATATAAATAACTTTTAGTACTTTTGATTTCTGACAAATTTGCTGCAATTTGCCGTTGCTGTTGTTGTTGTTGTTGTTGTTGTTGTGTCGAGATGTAAGACGAACGGCTATATAGTTGCAACTAAGGGTGGATGATGCAAGCACAAGTAAATTAAGCCAAGTTTTCCAACTGCAGACATGAAATGCAAACAGTTCTCGGAGCTCGGAGCTCGGAGCTGCATCCACATTGTATGCATAATATGCAATTATTTGCACTCGCTGTTAGGTGTATGTATGTGTGTGTGTGTGTGTGTGTGTGTCTTCGCTTGGACGTGTGTGTGTGTGCACTTGCATTTTTATATTTAATTAAAGATTGATTGCATCTGTGCTAAACATGCAGGCATAAAATAAGGTTATAAATTACACACATGGATTCTCTCATTCTCTTTCACCCTCTCTCTCTCACACTCTCTCCCTCTCTCTCTCTCTCTCTCTCTCTCTATCCCTCCATGAGCCTTAAACAGCTTAAATCTAATTTGTAAATATCTCTAAAATCATCTTCTAACCATATTTATTAAATATGCAATATTCAAAAAACCATTTAATGAATATTGTAAAATATATATAGCTTGAGCTAAAATATATTCCAAGCGAATAAAACTTAAATATCTAGTAATAATATTGCCAAATCAAAGAAAATATAAATTATTGTTTATTTCAATGGAGAAAGAGTCAGACTTCTGCTTAGAAGATTTTCCCGAAGTTCAAGTCCCGTCATGTTTGCTCTTGTATATCACATTTTTGATTAGAATGCAATCATTTGAATTGAATTTTATTGATATACTTATATTTATTACGGTCAACTGATATGGGACGATTTTTCCATCATCATTATTCGTATTGACAGCACTTTTCTATAAAGAGAAAATATGAATTCTCTGGTTTTTTGCTTTACAACTGACAAATCCCATCCCATACGTAGTTTGTCACTCGTAAATCTCGTCTCTCTCTCTCTCTCTCTCTCTCTCCCGCAATTTATGCCTTTAGCTTAAAAACTAAAGGAGAGAAATATTTGAAAAAAAGAAATAAAGGTGATTTAAGAATCAGCAGCTGGGTTGAAGGAGCAAATGGAGATGGACGGGAAATAGAAACGATGCAAAGTGAAAAGTTTTACATGGCAAGAGGAAAGCAAGAAGAGGGTGGTGGCAGGGGGGGGGGGGGAAGGAAACTGCTATGAAAATGCCAAAGAAAATATGACGCTCATTTGCATGCAGAGAGAAACAAAGGCGAAACACGGATTGACGAGGGGAACGAAACGGAATAGAACAAAAAACAAAACGAAATGAAACGGAAGTTATGCAGCAGGCAGGCAGGCAGGCCGAAAGGCAGGCCGAAAGGCAGGCAGACATCTTGCATTTAGCATATTTGCCACTCATCTGGGTTCCGGCTCTGCAGCTGCTACATCCTTTATCCTTGGCACTTGTGGTCGAGTCTCAGACTCCTCGCCTCTGCCACGCCCTGCGCAGGCGCGACTGTGTAAAGACTACTTGGACATGGCATGACAAGACTGGGATTCGTTGCTTGGTTTTCTCACCTCTTTTTGTCTTTGTCTCCGGGCTCGGGATTTGAGATTTCCGTTGTTTAACTTAAGACATCTTTGGGGGGGGGGGGGGGGGGGGCCCACTGTGTGCCCTGTGGCACAAGTTTCATGCAACTGTGTGGGGCACGGTAAGTCTTGGGGCGTCAGCTGCAACAAGATAAACGCTGCTACCTTGACAGGAACCTTCTCGTAACTCGAAACTCGTAACTATAACAACCATGTTCATAATCTGCATAAAAGTAAGCAACATTTTTGCATTGTGTGTGTGTGTGTGTGTGTGTGTACGTGCTGTTTACGTGTAAGCTGCTTAAGTCCAAATCCTTTTTGTTATGTCATACGGCTTCGGTTCGTTGGTGTTTAGTTTGGGTTCTTTATTTTCATTCTCTTTTTTTTTTTTTTTTACTCAGTTGTCCTAACAACTAACCTATGGCTATTTTACATACAACCCCACCATACCTACCTTCCCCTCTCCAACATTTCTCATTTCATAAGTAGTCCCGGATGCGGTCCATGTCAGCGTGCAGGCTTGAAAAATAGATATCAGCATACAAGAAAGCTAAACAAAATCATTTATCGATTATGGAGGGTAAAAAAGAAATACCAAAAAAAAAAAAAAAAAACTGGCTTAAAAAGAAATGGGATATGGAAAAAAAATCAACTGATTGTCGCTGGTTGGGTCTGTGAAAAGCGGACAGGACGCAGGATCTATTTATGGATTTAGTTATTTGTTTGGGCGCCAAAGGCACAAAGGCCCAGCTGCCGGCTTTGGGTTATCTGGGTTAAATAGGAATCCTCCTTTTTTTCTTTACCAACCATGGCCATCACGTGTAAATTTACCATGTCCGCATGTCCTGTACCCCTTTTGTGCACAAGTCGCCAAATTGTGTGTCCTCCACTTATGCGCCAAAATGGCAGCTGTTTTGATAACCCTTTTTTTAGTGGGCACAATTTGAGCGTGTTAAATAATTTGTATTGATATGATTAATTAGAGCTTCTGATTATTTCTTAGACTCATACTCAATTAGATAATCATTATTCTAACTGTTCACTTGAGGTACATAATATATATAATATAATATATATATATAAGTATATAATACTTGATGATATGCTTAAGCTTAAACTTCAAATCAAATCACAGAATTTGAAATCAATTGTTAAATAGATATGCAATATATTAAGTTTTATTGTGTTAATAATATTTCAGCTTTTGGCTTTGTATTTAATTATAATAATAAATATGCTGTTTTAGTTATTTAACTTTATTTATTTTTATTTATTATTTAAGCGATTAATCTACTCGTTTTTATTATGTACATATGCAAGAAACTTCTTCAACTTAATTTTCCTAATTTGATTGAGTTCTTAAATAATCTCGTATTTCGTGAGTGCAGTTCGATAGGGAAGATCCTTTCGCTTAGAATCTCTTAGTAGTTGATTGAGTTAGAGTTTTTTAAAGAATTATCATGAGAAGCTGTGAAGCTCAGCTAATTGTTAATGGCAAAATATCATATATAGAGTCCACTTTCAAGTAGCTGCATTTAAATAAGAAAACATCACATGAAGTTGCTCAAGTATGAAAATTGGACACCTCAAAGCTCAGCTAGTTTAAAATAAATAAACATTAAATTTTTTGAAGAGTGAAACTTAGCTATTCTAAGAAGAATAGACCGCACATCAAGTCACTCTACAAATGCTGCAAAGCTCAGCTAGTTTAAGAATAAACATCACATGGAGTCGCCCCAAAAGCGACTCCGTTCATATAAATAAATATAAATAAACAAGCGGCTTCATATGAATTTAGGTTTAAGATTTTTGTATAAAATAAAGAAATGCTTCTCAGAGCAAACAGACCGATTCTATACGTCGTCTCATCATGTTGACTACACCCTACACTTTTTTCACACAGAGTTATTTTAGCAAAAATCTGTACAAGTAATAAATATTACAAAAAAAAACTTTTAATTTAATAGGATATTTAATTTTTTATATTTATTTTAACGAATCGGCTGTTGATCCTAATCAAGAAAAATAAAATATATATTATATATTTTGAGATCGAAGATACTTTTTTCTGCCTACTACATACATTCGCACAAAACCCTACCAATTTTTTTACCCATTTTTGATGTGTTCTGCGTATAAAAATGAGAAGCTGTTTGTCATTCGTAGATTTTATTTATTAAAGCAAAGAGAAGTGCTTTAATGAAATCTGATTAGGGTTCTGCAATTAACCTTTAATTCGTAATTACCTGAGACCTCTGGCATATGTACACAGAAATACATATTTAAATAAATGAGTATGAAGGAAATGGATCTGAGGATTGCGAGAGGTTCATCCTTTGCCTAGTGCGTGTGTGGCATTAGACACATGTCCTTGCTGCTTGCTGCTTGCTGGCAATGCGAATTAAATATTTGTTTAGAATATATCAACTCATATTTCTTACACGTCATTGTGCATGCGAGATTATCATTGTCATAAATCATACAGCAATCTTTCCATAAATATTTACAAAGGCAAAGCGTTCGCGCTCGACGGAGCCGGAGCCGGAGCCGGAGCAGGAGCAGGAGCACGAGCAAGGAGCATGAGTTGTGGTACGGGAGGGGAAGGGAGATAGCGCCTGGAAGCCCATGAGTATGACGAATGCGACGACCGTGGGACAATGGGTGACATTTTGCACTGTTGTTGTTTGGCAAAGCAAACGTTGCTCTTCAATGCATAACGCTGAAAAAGAAGTATAGATTTCCACAACGATGCAAGGATATGCAAGGATGTCCAGCTCTATGTCCATGTCTGGTACTGTGATTGCCTCTCGACATAGGTGCAATTTGGAGCGAGACTGCAACTAGTTGACAACTAAACTCACTTGTCCCTCTTGTGAAATGTTTTCAACAACTCACTCATCACGCATATTCCTTCACTTGCAACACGTGGAAGACACTTCCATCCACATTTTTCTTCTCCTTTTTTTGTGTGTGTGTGTGTATAATCAGATACACTCGCGTTCTGTGTGGCAGTGTTGCAAGCTATTTTGTTGCGCTGCTGTCATTTGTAGCTTATAGTTGATGAGGCGTGTTATGTGCATTTTATTTGCACCCCCTACCCTGCCCGAGGGTAACAGCAACCAATGTCATCCCATATATCTAACTATTTATCCATGTGTGAGTGTGTGTGTGTTTGTGTCTGTGTGTGTTTTTTATTGTATGGTCTTTGGCTTTTCTCTGACTGTTCCACAACGATACTTGCAAAATTGCATTTTCAGTTTATCAACGGGTTTTTCTTGCCTCGATCTTGTCAGCTTCGACATTGACTTGATTGCTTACACCCACACAAATACACAGAGAGAGAGACGTACACATATCACACACAGGTGTGAGAAGGCATACATCATTCACTGGATGTGTAGTCGCTAATGAGCACCGCATCCTTGCCTGCAGATGCCTCATCAATTAATCACGCAGCAGGTAAGAAAGTCAACTCGAGCTGAAGTTAATAGCTATTTGCAAAACGCAATCAGTCAATGGTTGCCTTACCACTCCCCTCCAAAATATATCTCATTGTATAAATATATATATATATATATATATATATACATATATATATCAACTAATTTAGTCTCAGATAAGTCTATTTTTAATAATTATTTCTCTCAATAAATTGCAACTATTTTTCTTTGATTAATTTTTATTTGTATTTATTATTATTATTATTTTTTTTTTATTATAAATTTTCATTTGCATTTATTATTATTAATTTTTTTATAATAAATTTCTATTTGCATTTATTATTATTATTTTTTTTATAGTAAATTTTTATATGCATTTATTATTATTATTTTTTTTATTATAAATTTTTATTTGCATTTATTATTATTATTTTTTTATTATAAATTTTTATTTGCATTTATTATTATTATTATTTTTTTTATTATAAATTTTTATTTGTATTTATCAGTACTTTTTATATCGTAATTGTATTTTTAATACTATTTGCATTTATCAGTTTAATTTTTTTTTTTCTTTCATATTTTTGCCTCAAATCGCCAGCATGCTCAGTCTAATTGTCAACTGAGGCTGGCATTAAAGCCAACAAAAAAGCGTTAACAGTGATTTGCCAAATTTCAGATGCATAGAAAACTGTCAAATACATGCAAAGGCGACAAGGAGCGTAAAGCATAAAGGTGCATAGCATAAAAAGAATAGAGAATGGAGAATGCTGAGACTGAAAACACCAACAAATCTAATTTCCATTCTGCTGCCAGACAGCCACAGCTGAATTTGGCCATGCATTAAGCAACAAAATGCCTACGACTAAAATGGCCAAAAAGGAGATGCTGCATTGCATGAAAATGAGCTAAAGTGCTGAGCCTACTACAACGTTATCGAGTCCTGGCAGTACGCACACACACACACACACGCACGCACAGACGTGGCACACCTGCCCCGCACTGAATGCCTGTCAGCTTAACACCAACCGAACAAACCACCAACCAAACGAACCCACCTTGTGTCTCATCCCTCCCCTCTCCTCTCCCCTGCCTGCTCACCATTTTATGCTCAAGTGCTGCTGTCCAGTTGTGATTTCTCACTGCCAATACAAAAAAAAAAAAAAGAAAAGAACAAAACAAAAATTACTGACAGACAAAGTCGACAAGGATAACCGATTTTGTTGCTTGGCTTCATTTAAAATTCATGTTTCGCTTTGCTGGTTGCTTTCACATTTGCAGCAACAGCAACAGCAACAGCAACGGCGACTTGTCCCAATAATGTTTATCTCTAACCCAACATCAATCCGACTTGAGTAATCAAATTTGTCGTATTAATTGTCGGTAACAGGACAGCCATCAACCAAAATCCCACCAAGACCAAGACCAGACCAGCTGCCACAATTGAAATTTAAATCGAAAAGCTCAGCTACACATTTTGAGCCAAATCGACAGGGGCTTCAACAATTGAAACTTGTTCAACGTAAAATTTGCTTATTCCAAGGATATTGTCTTTGATCCATTGGATTGGTTGAATGTGAAGGGTCTGCCTGTATATATGTATGCATCGACAGATGTACTTGTAAATATATATTTGAATAGATTTCAGTTGCATAGGTTTACCGCATCGCAAGCGAAGAGATTTTCAAAGTGATATTTTTTGGTTTCGTTAGACATATTTTATGAATGAAATTTTTTTTTAATTTATATGTTAGCTTTAGCTTTATTTGGGTTCTAAATGCAACGCTTGCTCAACACCTAAAAGTGTCTTATTTTTAATCTGCAGATCAATATGCACAAAAATATTTTTATATTTTTTTATATTTGTATTTTAAAAAAATAATTCATTTTTAGTATGTATATTTATTTTTTATTCTCTTCAGCTTCAATTTGAATATTCCAAGAACATATGCAGAGCACCTCTGACAACTTCTCCGCACAAGTTAAGCGCCTTGTTTTGCTGTCAATTGTCTGCTTGTCGACTGATGTTTATGCAAATGGCAAAATATGCACAGCTTATACAAAAGGCAGCGCCAAAACATCGATAGGAATGGGATGGTGAGTGGGGGTGGTGGAGGGGAAACTCGCGAATAGATCGAACAGGCCAACTACGAAACGGCTCAGTCAGCCCCATAATTTCTGCACGCACAAATCTTTTGCACCGGCTAAGAAGTTATGATGATTTTTGTTGTGGCGGCATGTCTCAGTTCCTGGCATCAAATGTCAAAATGCAAAGTACAAAATCCTTGCTACTATTTTGCGGTTGGTGAGGAGGTGGCAAGGTGACGAGCGGATGATGTTGAGGATTTGTTTGAGTTTTGCATGTCCCAACCAAGTTGCGCCTCAAATTGAGTGGATTGTCGTCATTCAGAACGTGGCTAGACATTTCATCTCAAATGCTGCCAATTGTTGTTGCTGTAGTTGCTGCTCTGTGTGTGTGTGTGGCTTGTGATTCTGTTTCTGATTCTGATTCCGATTGTGATTTTGATTCTGTTATTTTGCTTTTCCGACTCCATGTGCCTTGCATATTCACCTAGTCGTGCATATTTGCATAACTTAAGGCTGGCCACGCTTTCCTCGTCGTCTCTCTCGCCTACAATCTGCCCCCTGAGCTTATCGACTTTACCGGGCTGCATTTTTTCGAAAAAAAAATGTCGACGCATTTTATTTTATTTCCCAAATTCTGTGTGGCGCAAACAGCAACATTTTTCAAAAAGAAAAAAAAAATTGGAAATGCTAACAACACCAAAAAGCGAGAGAAAGGAAAGCGTGTTAAACTGGAAGTTCCTTTCATCGCGACTGCAGCGAATGCCAGTAAAACCGGGGCGCTGACATTTGTGTGATCCAAACGAGCTTTGTTAGGGTTTAAGCATGTTGGATGCTAAGCAGATTAGTGTTTCGTCGGAACGGTTTTCCTGGATGGGCAGGTGTGATCCAGAGTCATCTAAATTTAATACATGTTTTGGTTCCGGTTAGGCCATGTTATTAGTTAACATTTCAGCCCAACGCAACACAACGTAAATTGGAATTTGCAATGCGGCCAATTGCAAAATTCAAAAGAGATAAAAAATTTAAACAAATTTGAATTTTACTTTCGTAACATTGCAGTTGTTTGATCACGTGTTGGACTTTTGCGATGTGTGTTGGCAACAGAAGAAAAAACACAAGGTTCGTGCCTGGGCAGACATAAATTAAGACGGGTACAGTGAAGCTCACTTCCGTCTTGGTCACACACATTTGGGTCAGCACACACACCCAAAAACACACACAGAATATCAATTCTCACCGAAAAGAAAAACACAAAGACCACAATGCAAAAGCTCTACGAAAGAACCAACAAACAAAGAAAGAAAGAAAAAAAAAAGGATAGCAAAATCATATAAAAACCGCAATCGAATAGAAAAAAAAGAGAAAACAATTATGAAGAGCTTAAAACAACGGTAAGAAGAGAATGGCAAAAATCAATAGGTGAACGCCTAAAAATTGAGGCGCAAGGCAGCAGTCGCAGGGATATTGGGACGGGTCACGCCCATTTGGAGGCGCGCTGCAAATTCAAGCGAATTAAGTCACTTAAACTTTTGAAGCGTGTGATTTTCGTTTCCGGCATAATATCATCGCCCCAACAACAACAAAAACAACAACAACAACAATACGAAAAACAATAACAAACAAGACGAAAATGTCTGGGGACAAAAAAAGTTATTTATGGCGACTTTATGCGCATTCATCATCGACGAATGTTTCACGCGCTGTGTGCCATTTCACGTGAGTGTGAAAGCGAGTAACGGTATTTATAAATGTACAGCTGCGGTCAAGATAATAGTAGAGCTCACATATGATTTGGAAAATTTAAGAACAAATAATTCTTTAATATTACAGCTTAAAATTTATACAAATGTAATCTTAACACAAGAAATCAATACTGAAGATAAGTAAATAAAAAGTTATAATAGTAAATATATATAAATATTACATTTTTGTATTCAGTTTCATTAAATTATTATTTAAATTTATCATTATAATAATAGTGGAACAAGAGTGCAGATTTTACTGTGTTTAGTTGAATTTTGAATTTTCCTTAAAATTGAAAATTGTGAAGAGGTAAAATGGAATTTTTATATTTTTTCAATAAATGTTTTTGAGAAGCAGCATTTTGATCGAAACTGTGTATACTATACAGATAAAAAAAATATATATATATAGCTTAAAGCTATTAACTTGTGTATGTGTTGAGTAAGTAGTCATGTGTGAGAACGTGAGCTTCATATGAGCAACACGCGTACTTAACATTTATGTGCGGAACGCAACTGAAACACACACAAACACACACACACACACACCCGTTTTACTGTGTCCACTACTACAACGGTCAACGATGCTCACCAATAATAATTTTCACATTTTACTCACGAACACAGGCGCAACATCAATAAACAATGCGACTAACCGACTCTGGCATACCGCACTTCGAATACCCTTTTCAAATAGAAGTGGGAACAATTATACAAATATATTAATTTGATCGTTTGATCTTTTTTATTTATTAATAAGTTTAAAATTATTAATCAGCACATTTCATAATTTTTTTTTAATTTAACAATTATTTTTATTAATTTTATAATTATGAAATTGTACAAATAATAGTAGTTGGATTAGGATAATTTGTAAAAATTCAATGCGCTTGCTAAACAGATTATTTTGAGAGCTTAAAGTACTCCGCTTAGTTTAGAGAGTTGGACACAGGGTATCTGTGAGTCAAACACAATCGAATAATGTGTTGGGTTGAGTGCCACATACTAAAATGTTGCTGTCTATGATTTATTTGTTGCAATTAAGTGCTCGCAGCGTCTGTAATTGACATTGAGCCAAGACATTCTGTCAGCCAGCTGTGATAATTGCAATTGCCAATTGCCGGAAGTTAAATCTACAAAATGTAGTCGGAAAGCGCTGCTGTTGCTAATAACAAACAAACAATAACAACAACAACAACAACAACAACAGGCATGTAAAAATTGCTAATGTCTAATTTGATTAGCGTGTGTTATGTGCGCAACTCTCTTTGTCTAACCCATCTCTCTCTCTCTCTCTCGTACTGCAATTTGATAGAGCAGCTTCAAAATGAGAGAACGAATTAAGGCAAAGAGAATGGAAAATGCTTCGGTTCTCTTTAGTCATATAAGAGAAATGCACGAAGCTGTTTCGGCTTCAGTTCGAAATTCGAATTTCGAAACGTGTGAATTTGTTTATAATAGAAAACAACATTTCAAGGCAGCCCCACTGCGAACGTGTTGCAAATGAGACGGGGATGCTGTGCGTGTGTGTGTGTGTGTGTATTGGGCGCCATTTCATTATGTTGCTGCTTTAAAGGCACAGCAAAATGTATTGCATACTTATAGCGGTTGCTTGAAAGTTTCTTTTCGCTCAGACAATTTTCTTGCCTCGGCCACTTTGAGGAAGGGTGCAAATGAGATGTTTTTCAAGAAAATAAAGAAGAAGAAGGAAAGTCGGCAGACAGTCAGCGTTATATTTGAAATTATATTTATATTTATTTAGGATGAAAGATTGGTTACCATTTAAGCTAGTTAATCGCATTACGTATTTATTTCAATGTTTAATTTTCCAAACTTATCGAGGCAAACAAATCAGTAAATAAAAACAATTGGCATATGAAAATCGAAGTTTTCTTCAACTTTCGTTATGGGGTATTTGATTTTAAAATGTTTCCTTAATTCGGCAATCTTGGCAATTAAAACTAAACTAATTTCTTCTCCTTGGAATTTAAGTAAGTGCTTATGAAGATTTAGTGGCTTTCACATCTATTTTACAATACAAAAGCGTTAATTAAATAATTATAATCATTGATACAATTCTGATCTATACTTTTATTTCGCTTAGTTGGAAATTTATTGAAGGTACAAAGTAAGTTTATTGAGGTGATGTTGTTAAAAAACCAATTTGGCTGATATTTCTCAAAATCATACAACTTGAAATAAACTATTTTGTTTATGTGACTGCTAAAAACCATTGTAAAGAAGGTGCTCAATAAAAAAAATTTAAAAAAACTGTAAAATACTGAAGAGTTTTATGTTCGTTTGTTAAGTAAGCTTAGTAAAAATGTTATTCTGAAAAGTTTATATATTTATATATATATATATGTTTGAATAATATTGTAGATTTGCAATATCATGTTGAATTTGTGTGTAATATCATGTTGAAACAGTGTGCTCCTTGCCATCATCATATATATATATCATCATATATACATATCATCATATATATATCAGCATAGCATAGCATCAGAAGGCAAAAAACTCAAAACGCATTAAGGGATTGATGATATCGGGTAATGGGAATTCAAAAACCTATCGATCAACAGAAATACCGCCAGCGATGCGCGAGCAGATGCTGATTGAGAACATCGATGCCCTGGAGAAGGTGTTCAAATATGTGGCCACAAGGTATGCACACAGCGATGCCTGGGCACATGGAAAGTACTCAGTCAGCGGGATGAACTTCTGCCAAACAGACGTTACAAAATGGGCGTTTACACATAGAGGAGAGCTGTACAGAGGCCAAACACATTGTGGCCAATTTTGGGCGTGGCTTGGAAAAAAAAATATTGCCATTTTTGCGGAGACGCGTGCCGGGTGGATGATTGCCGCCCCGGGCTGCTTCTAACACTCAATGCCTATTGCAACAGTCTGTGCAACAGTGGGAAATGCTGGAATTGTGCTTTGTATTAGAAAAACGTTTGTAACCACTGTCATCATCTCAGAGGATCTGCTGGATAAGCTTATAAAACTGCTCGAGAAAATATAAATATAAGTTTGTTAATCGAAACGAAGTTGATGATGATTAGCGGGTATATCGAATTTATTCATTAGCAACTTTAGCCAGGGGGGTGAGGAAATCAACAGCTAGAAGGTAAAAGTTAATAAATTGACTGAAGGTATAAAAATTAAAAGTTCAGAAGAACATGTGTAAAGGAATGCATATCATAATCAGAAAATTTTTGAAGTTGGATTTAATATCAGGAATTTAAAATTCAAAATCAAAGAATTTTTATTATAAGGAAACTGAGCAGATCAATGTATATATATGTATCTAGATGTATATACGTAGATATGTAGATGTATATATAAAAAAAAATATAGATATATTTTAGTAATTCCAATGAAAATAAAAATTTACAGATGGACTAAGGTACTAAAATACTTAAAGCTGATTGCTTAAAAGAATAAAAAATAATAATAAAAAAAATAGAGAATTTTTGACTGAGTGGTTATAAAAATTTCATATACTGATGTATATAATAATCAAAGATAGAATTGAAAATACCAAAATTAATGAACTTGGCTAAGCTCTATTTTATATACAGAAATACAGGTAAATGGACACAAGTATATAGACTGGATACTCGGATATTTATGGCTAATTAAGTGTGAGTTGTTGCCTTCATTTCGAATTTTATATATGCTAAATGTTTTTTTAATAAAAATGCATAGATAAATAGGATAGAAAATTGGCTAATTGTCTGCATAATGTGGCACTAGGCTACAAGTTATCCGATTAATGAGTTTTGAGGTGCCACCAAAACCCGATGCCTTTATTATGTACACGCCGTGCTCAACAGGGACGCCGAAGGGGGTTTATCTTGTCGCATTGGAATTGCATTTTGGCTTTAAAGAGCTTCGGTGTTATGGTCCAAATAAATATGGATAATGTGAGGATCGCTGTTCTCTCGTTAGCACACATTTTTGAGCTGGTCTCGGAGTTCATTTGCCTTTTGGCAACTCGAAGCACAATGCTAGAAAAATAATCAATACGTAATTAAAAATCTTGCAACCCTCAGTTACATTTAGTTTTTCTCTCTTTTTATTTACTTTTGTGCTCCATTTTAATTGTTGGTTTTCCATTGGTCTTCCATTTTGAGTATTGAGCTTGAAAGTTGATATTTCTTTCGCCCTTGCCCCTTTGCCTGGCCACTGGTGTAGCAAATATGTGCAACTATCCTAAGAATAATATTTATATTTGTAGAGTACAAGGCAAAGTAAATATCAATCTGAAAATTTGCGGGTTAGAAAACTAACCAGTGTGAAATGTCCGTTCTGTCATACCATAAAAATGATACACAAAAGTTACGATATTATTTTATTATTTGTTTAGCTTGTGCTGACAGCTTTTGGGACACTGCAAATATTGTTTTCAACTTTTGATTGCCAAAGCAAAATAAATCGAACCCAAAATGGCACATTTTAAGAATTTTTGTGTTTTAAAATACATATTTTTTCCAAGCCTATGTTGAATTTATTTTTGTAATAATATTTACTTTAGCTATAATAAAATAAAAATAAAAAATAAAATTTTTAATAAAATAATATTATATTTTACAACACGTAACTGGTTTTACCAATAAGAATAAGAGATAATAATAAGTGATATTTTTAAGTTAAATCAAATTCACTGCGCGTTGGCATCAAGTGATTGCAGTTTACATCAATCAATAAATTAAATGAATACAATTACAAATTACAATTTTACTGCCCTCTGCTGGGCAGTAAGTAAAATATAATGAAAACCTCTGCTCGAATTATTTATTATAAATTAATAGCATTTAGTTTATTAAATGCTCCGCTTTTCAAATTTATTTCTCGAAAATGCAAATATCAAAAATTTATTATTCAAATTTATTATTTATTAATGGGAAATGTGATTAAAATTTGTTTTATTGTTGGCATTGAATTTTGACATTTAAAAAAAAAATAATTTACAGTTAGCAATGTTTTAATAAATAATTCAAATAAAGCGATGATAAACACATAATTTACTATCCTTTATAAATGTATATATGACATCAAATTAGACACATAAAAAAATTTTTTTTTTTCGATGTATATATATATATAACAGAAAAGTCAAGAAAAGTCTTTAGGTATGGGAAAATGTGGAAAATTCCCTTTAAATCTTTGTAAATGCAATTCGATATATTTTTAACCCATTTCGTATTACCTTAAAAACCAGAAAAGAGCAAGCTCTACTTAATTTAAACTTACGTATTATTATTACGAAAAGAAAACCAAAAAAAAATGCACATGCAACTTTTGTTAAAATATGCATGCATCATTAGCACAACATGACCGCAACGCACACACACACATGCACACACACACACGCACACACACAAGAAAGGGTAAATGTGGCTACAATGCGCACTGCTCCTAACAAATACTGCAATTAAAATGCGTGCATAACGGTAAATACTCACACTGTACCCGCTCCGCGCATGGAAAATGCATAGCGCCATTTTGCACTGCTGCTGCCGGAAACGGAAACGCGCTTATATAACACGCATACCTATCTAGCAATTACAACAATAATAAACGCAAAGCATCATTTAGCTTTGCATAGTAGAGATACGCCCACGCACACACACACGCACACACAAGCACACGCGCACACACACACACACACACACACACACACACGCACACACACACACCCAACACTTATCGGGAAAAGCTGTTTTGTTAGCCACAGCCTCAGTAGAGATCCTTGCCACACCAGAGACTTGTATGTAATTTATAGCACAAACCAATTGACCAAGTTTATGGTTTTAATTTTTGTTACCATCAGGCAACACGTACACACACACACACACACACACACACACGCATACACACATACAGACAGAGCAACATAATTATATTGAAGCGACACGTGCGTATTTTCAATTTTTACTCATTAATTTTAATTATTTTGTAATAAATCGAAGATTTATTGCTTACAAGTTGCATGTAGCATAATTTTTATCACGTATTTGGTCGACTCATACCACGATGTGTCTGCGTGTGTGTGTGTGTGTGTGTGCATATAACCTGAACATTTTGTGACTGTTCCCAGAGTGTCAAGGGTATTACATTTGCTGTTGCGGTGGCTTTTGCTGTCGCCGTTGCCAGTTGTTGGCTGATCAGCTACAATTGATTACATCGATTCCATTGGCTTATCGAACGTTGTAAAATAAAAAAAAAAATAATTATAAAATATATCTAAATACTTAACTTATTAAGTCTTTAATACAAGTTTTTAACATTTAAGTACCATTAATTTTAATTGTTAATCAAATTTAAAATTTATTTACAGCATTAACAATATTTAATTTAGAGCAAAATGCAGGCAATAAACTTGGACTTATTTGATATTAGAAAAAACCAATGTTGAATTATTTGACGCTTTTTGTAAGCCATTAACTTTTGCAAAATATGGTTTTTAGTTTTGAAAAATGTTTGATTGACATTTACATCATTAATTTTTTGCTATGCATTTGGACTATCTCACATGGATGCATTTCACAAGCCAGTCCTAAAATAAATGTCAACTTGCTTTTTTTTAGCCGCAAAATGGACGCTGTTGCTGCTTATTTGTTGGCCCGGCAAGTGTCTGGCAAACAGTCGAGCAAACCGCATCATCAGACCAGGCAATATAACCAAAACTGCCCACTGCGCGCAGAGCAGCGCACACACTCACACACACACACTCACTCACACACACACGCACACAGAACAGGATGCTACAAGAACAACAAACAAGCAAAAGCATAAATTGTAGGGAAAAAATGAAAATAAAAAAGCCAAAAAAGCTTGGTAAAAAAAAAAATAAAAAGCAAAAAAAAAAAATGGTTGTTTTGAATTGCTTTTGCCTGCGCAACGGGCAACTTGGGCAACACGGGAGCTGGCAGGACTAATGAGGATGCTGGCGGACATGGCGTAAATGAGCAAGGCGACCGCCAAGCCATTGGCTCCAACTGGAGCGGCACCCTGCTCCCCGGCTCCCCGGCCACGAGGGAGGGGGCAAACGGAAACGCTTGCTTCGGGTTGTTAAATTAAAGCGGCGTTAGCAAACAGCGAGATCGTGCGGCATGCGGCATGCGGCATGCGGTGATAGGGATGGGGGCACATTGCCATTGCTGTAACCTGCAAACACAAACCGCACAAAACAGAAAAAAAAAGTGTAAATTAAGAAAAAAATAAAATAAAATAAAGGAGAAGTTCTAATTGTTTGTAGACATTAAATGGGGCGCCGCTTGGAAATTATTGCCACTCGCTTGAAATCTTTGGTAAATCGGCAAAACAACAGCTCAATGTATGTGTGTGTGTGTGTGTATGTGTGTGTGCGTGCAACATAATTGGTCACTTGCTTGCTCATAACAATAAGCAGAAATGTTGCTGCCTTGTCTGCGGCGTTTACATCTTGCCACACGAAACGGCCTCATGACGAATGTAACGGGCGGTGCGGCTCATAAACTTGCAACAATAACAACAACAGCAACAGCCGTGGCTAGTTGCGCATTTCGGCAATGGGCGTGCCACGCCATCAATTGCGTTCTTCTCTGTGTGTGTGTGTGTGTGTGTGTGTGTACATTTCGGCGCCTTGTAAGTTTTAATTGTAATCGTGTGTATTAAGCCTGTCCACTTGTCCCTTCTTGGCCAGGCCCTAACCAATAACATTGCCAGATTATTGGGCTTTAAATAATTAATTGCGTATATGTGTTGTGGGCATCGGTGTGTTTATGTGTGTGTATGTGTAAATGTACACTCGGAAAAATATTCGAGAATTGTGAACACAACTCAATTGAGAATCGAAAACCAGGCTCAGAAAAAAGGCTCTTTTATTTATCCCAAAATTAATAAAAAAAAAAAAATTATTTACTGTTTTTGATTTATTTATATTTTATATATTTTAGTAACTGTTTTTGATTTATTTATATTTTATATATTTCAGCTACAACATTTAATTTTTTATGTCATTTAATATTAAGTATTCTTATAGAAAATATTGATATGAATCTGAATCAGCAAAAGGTTCTTAAGGTTCTCGAATTATAAGTTTAAGAACGAAATTTACTTAAGTGTAGAAATTTGTCAGAATCTCTGTCTCTCTCTCTCTCTCTCTCTCTTTCTCTTTCTTTGCTTGTGTGTGTGTGTGCATTGGACACATTTATACTATTAGAGGAGTCAGTCCAAATTCGACTACAATTTGCGGCGGGCCCTGTCAGTAACTTGGTCCACAGCGCCCACAGTTCCTTCAAGTGGAATTGCAATTGCAATAACATTTTGCGGTTTTTTGGCTCTGACCAAAGGAATTTAATTAGGCATGAAATTTTAAAATCAATTGTATGAACAAACATCAACCATCCCACCCAAAATGCCTGTGTTGCTGCCCGTAACTAAAAAAATTGTCAACTGCACAAAACTCTGAAAACAGACAGAGAATATATACAAAAACTCGTCAGTTCCAATATCCTATTCAGCTATAAATTAGGATTAGCCTTGATAAGCTTATCAAATTAATGCATTATGTACAATAGTTACTGAATTAACAACAAGAATTAGAACCAAATGGTACCCTAAAAACCCAAAAATACAAAAATGAAATCATTTAAAAAATATCGTTCAAATTGAATATATATACATCTGTTCGAATTTAGATAAATGTATTCGATTTGTTATTGGCACAAGGCACAAGAATAACTGAAACAACGAAACTGAGAAATACCAAAATACAATTGCCAAATAATATGCAAAAAGAAGAGAAAATTAAGTCCAGCGTCTTGGTCCATGATTAATTACAACGACCGGATGAGAGCCTAGACCAAATGTCCATTTCACACACACATACAAGCATAAGGAGTAATACACACACACACACACACACACACACACACACACTTAGAATCTATGCAGCAAATGATTTATGTATTTTTAAAGATAGGCATCAACATCAACGGCAAAAGCTGGCCAGATGAAGCTGGCCACAATGACTGGTAGCCCCAAATACTCTAGTTCTTAAGCACACACACACAGACACTTACACACACAGTCACACTGACAGCGACAGTGACATTCACATAGCTACACGGAAAAAAATTAATTATTTATTTTCCAATTATATTTTTGACAAAAGTTTCCATTCTTGCAACACGAGTTGTTGCATAATTTCAAATTTTTAGTTCGAATCGTATTGAAAATTGCATCATTTTGTCTAACAATTAAGGGCATAGATTTTGAGCAATGTATTTAATTTGCTTGTCCAAGCTCAGATCAAGGCCAATACGCCCAGTCGCAGCATTGACTTCCGTTTCCGGCCAACGTTTCCGCACTCCGCTCTTTCACCCGCGGAGACCGACCGTGTTGACTTTATTTACGAGTGGTAGCAGTGAAATGAAGTTGATTTCATGATTACGCCAAAAATTGTCTATGAAAATGTAAATGTGTAATTATTTGGAAAATGGCAGGCTGTGTGCCAACATCAACAACAACAACAACAACAACAAACAACAACAACAGGCAACATTAATGAGGCCGAGCCAAGGCAAAAGCTAAATAAATCTTGGCCAGGCGCCTGAGTCGCACTTTTGTCCGCTCTAGCCTGGTCCTTAAAATTCTGTTCTGAGCGTGTAAGTAGCAAAGGACATACTTTAAATTGTGTGCCAAAACATTAGGCACCATTAACAACTAACTGAGGGGGGTAGGGGGTGCTCTGTGGAGGCAGTGCCTACATACACTCATTTTGGCAACTTTGTTGCTGCAAGTGAAACCTGCCTGAAATCGTCTCGCAACACAATGAAACGTTACCAAAAAGTTGAGTCTTTCTTTCCAATTTAGATTTCTTTTATGCCAAACTCTATCTATTCACATTCAGTCAGGCAGCTATAAATGATATTTGAAAGCCACAAGAAAAATGAGAAACAAGTAGCCATGCACAATAAGCGGCTCAGCAAAAACATTACTATGGAAAAAAAAACCAAAGTCGAAAAGACTTAAACAATTTCAATTGCATTTACTTTTGGCGACTTATGTTTTGTATTCCCTTTGAGGTTGGGTAATTTTATTTTCTTAAGCCGTTTGTCCTTTTGTTCGCTGGCTATAACAAAATGTTGCTTTCATCGAATTTTTGCATTGATAATGGAATTTTGAAGTGGACTCCGCTCTGCAAGGGTATGCTAAACATAATTGTCTTTATTTGTTTGCGTATTATGATTATTTTTATTTTATTTTTTTTTTGTTTTATAAAAGTTGTAAAGTCATTTTGGCATTTAATTGGGATTCACTTACACCACAAAAGCAACGAAATGAATTTGATATAAAAACTTTTGCACACACCAACACGAAAAAAAAAAAAGAAAACTTTGATGTGCAAGCAGTTGGTCACCCATTCCCATCCCCGTTTGCCGCCTCCTAGAGTTTCCTAGAGTCAAAACTCTTTTCACAGCAGGTGAGCCACTGTTGAGGAGGTACTTGGAACGCGTTTTGGTCTAGATAAATGCCAGACACTCAAGTTGTGCCATCAAAGTGCAGCAGCATCTGCTTTGAGCAGAGCGCCAACCAAATGGAAACATGAGTTACAACCCAACAACCTACTGTAACCAACCCCTCCCCCCCCCCCCCCCAATCCTATTCGTGGACAAGCCAACTCAGTCCATCCGCGTCCTTGCTCTACCAAATGCTATATACAGCTGCGGTCAAAATAATAGTAGCGAACACATATTTTGTTGAAAACGTTAAAAAAAATTACTCAAAATATAATTACAAAAATATGAAAATTGAGTTGGCACATAAACTTTTATTCAATTATTATTTATCAAAAAAAAAATTAATCAAAATATAGTTATAAAAATATGAAAATTGAGTTGGCACATTAATTTTTATTCAATTATTACTTAACATCTCATTATAAAAATAGTGAAATTATTTTTTTAAATTTCCCGACTAGAAAAACTAGATATTTCCAGATGAAAAATCAAACATAAATTTTTTTGTCGAATTGAAATTTTGTTTATATTAAATATATTTTATCACCATAAAATGGGTCACATATTTTTGAGCAGCAGCGATACTAATATTTTGACCGCAACTGTAGATGTTTGTACGCTGAGAACCGTTAGCCGTTGGCATTTTGCATTCGACACTTGAACAAGTCGACAAGCTGCAGTTGCACTTCCAAATGGCGCAGTTAAGTGTGACAATAATGATGTTGTCTGTGTCTATATCTATGTCTATGTCTATGTCTATGTCTATGGCGACGGCTGCCTTAGCTGACTTTTGAACTTGAGTGGTGACACAGTAGTAACCTCTACCTTCCAATCCCCCCCTACCTAGCCTACAATAGGCTCTTTTTGGCAGCCGGCACAATGCGATAATAAAATAACATGCAAAAGGCAAAAACAAAAGCAGTTAACTGTTGACAGTTTTAGCCGCAAGATATCACTCTCTGCATGTGTGTGTGTGTGTGTGTGTGTGCCTCCCAATGATAGTGTTAAGTAGACCGCATCAGCTCTTTGCCGAGTACCACCTGCAGTGCTCATGCAGCCTAAGATACTTTCCAGCACTGCCAAAATTTCAAGCGAATCCCGGCAAATGGATCTGGGAAGGAGCTTAGCACGTTTGAGTGTATGTGTGTGTGTGTGTGTGTGTTTGGACATTTGCGCCAAACAGCTTTCTTAACTGTGTGTACACTGCAAAAAAGTGGCTAGTACTTAAGCAATTTTCTTAAATATTAAAATTTATTTTACAATTTTATTTCATTAATTTGAATTTAGTTATCAAAGATTGCACTTATTTTTTCGTTTTATTCCTATGAAGCTATTTAAATTGCACTTACTAAAATAAAAAAAAATGCTTGTAAAATTATATAAATAATTATCAACTGGTTTATCTATATTTATTTTTTTTTTCGTAAATTGTGGCAACATTGCAATTCGGGTTTTAACTGCAATTTCCTCAACTAGCAGTTTCGAGAGAGATAAAGTAGAAGTTGTTGTCATTGTAATACGGGTTAACGGTAAACTGCGTAAATGACAGCACAATGTGTGATAAATGTGTTGGCCAAGCGCAAAGCATTGCTGCCATCACAAACATACACACACACACACACACACACACAACACACACACATAAGTTAAGAGACGGTCGCTGCACTATTAGATGTAAATGGCACTCAAAAATTCCTTTGGGTGTCTTGCCTTGCTTCAAGTGAGTGTCCCTGAGTATCTCCGCATGTGTGTGTATGTGTGCGTGTACGTGTGCGTGTGCGTGTGCATATAGGAGCATGTGCAATAGCAGGATGCATCCTCAGGTAATCTCAATACGCTGTAAAAAAAAATCAAGTGATTCCTCACCTCAAATTTTTACCTAGAAGTAAATTTTACGAAAAGTGATTACATTTGAAACAACAAATATTGGTAAAAAAAAAAAGGGTAATCCGAAGGAATATTTCTAAAATAAATATTTTCTACTAAGAATGAATATATTTCTGAAAATAACAATTTTTCTAATAACAATTTTCCTGCGTATTTACACATAATTTTTGATTACGCGAAAATATTTCTAATTTTGACCTGTAAATAAATTTAAATATATATCAACATGGCAAAAGTTTTAAGAAAATTATCAAAGTAGAAATTAACAGTGGATTGATTTGTATAGTAAAAAACATTGATTATCAAAAAAATGTTTCAGTGTAGATACAGTGCCTGGCGTTGGCATTAACATAGAGAAACACTTAAGCATTTTTGACTGATGGCACTGCCCCAAACATGCATTTGCAATACAGTAACACACCCACACACAAGCCCACACACACACACACACACACACACACACACACACACACACACACACACACATGCAGACAGTTTTATGATTTATGTGCATATTAGAAGTGTGTCGCTGTAGCATGACACCAATCGTTGCTCACTTAGCAGCGCTTGTTGCAATTTATTGCCTCTGTCAGTAAGCAAAACGCCGACTCCAGCCTTGAGCAACCCCTACCCCCCTTAAGCCGCACATCTTATGCTGACAAAGCACCCCCCCCCCCCCCGCACAATCAGGCCCCCAAAAGCTGTCAACAATTTAAAGTCACATTTGTCGAATTAAAAACAAAATAAAATCGTCGTTGCATGACAGAAGCATTAATAAATATTAAATAAATAAATATTAATATTAATATTAATAATAATATTAATATTAAATTAAATAACGCTTAAAATAGCAAGAAATTAATTAATTTTATTAGTCAGCAACCGTTTATGTAATATGTGTAAATATTAAAAATATAAAAAAAAAAGTTTGAAAATGCCTTACATAAATATCTTGAGAATCACATATATATATACATATATATATATATATACATATTTACATTTACACATATATACAAATATACATACTTGTATAAACATATGCTCATAAATATGCCTCTCTAAATGATGGATTTTTTTTTTTTTTTGAAGACTAGCGACTCATCATAATAAAATTAAAAAAGAAAATTTTTAATTAAATTTGTGGATGATTGATTGCAACTTGGCTTCCGGCAACGACGGCAGTTGGTATCAGTGTTGCATGGGTATGGGCATTGGTTGCAAACAGGAACAGCCCTAGTTATGGCTGATTTTGTTGCCTCATATTCTTCTTATGACTGGCAAATAGAAGCCGGACTAAAAGCAACGTTGGCACAATTAAAAATTGAAAGCGAATTCAGAACTTCAGTTCTCGTGGCCTTTTTATTGGTAGCCACATTAAAGAATCCCGACAAGGGGCCAACAACTGATAATTGATGAGCTCTCAAATTAAAAGACACTTTTTGGTTTCCACGGGACATGCGTGCATTGTGACCACGCCCCACTCACCCATGAGCTGACCCAGACACAGACACAGAGACAGGCACAGACTCCGGCTGCGTCTGTGACTCCAGCTTAGCACACTGGATAACACTGAAAAATAAGTGCGTTGGCTTTTGCGTTAATGAGGCAATGCGTCACTGGGTCCAGTGCATACCCGCATCCCCTAATCCCCGTATCCACTTGCCGCTAGCTCATTTCTCATTGCTCGTCAAGTTCATCAGCATAATTATCCATGGCATTGACTTCTTCATCAGCTGTCAGATTGTCCTAGTGCCTGTGTGCCACTGAGATTTGGTAGGCCAAAAATGTATTCTATTTGTTCAATGGCCCTCCCCTCCCCCCCTCCGCCACTCCTCGTTACCAGTGTGCCACATAAAGTGTGTTAATTGTTAAGATTTGCCAGCAATGCGCACGATAAAGAAAATAATGTTTTTGGCTTAAAAAGATAAATCGCGAGGACATCGAGACGAAGCCGCAGGCGGCTAATGACAATGAATTTATAGAGCAGAGAGGGGGAACCCCCCTTGCCACTCACCGCATCAACGTTAGCCAAATAATTATTGCATCAGTAATTAAGTTGTTTTACTTGTCGACATTTTTTCTCCTTCCTCCATTTGGATATGTAGATATATAGTAATATGTGTGTGTATATAAATACTTTATAAGTAAGTCAGTTGTCAAGAGCGAAAGAGGAAGAGATAGATCGAGAGATAGAGATAGAGCTTACAGACAAACGACGACAATCACTTATAAGAACATATCAGATTTTTTCCATTCTGATAAATAATGAAAACGACCTGAAAAAAATCATGGCAAAATGGGATAAAACATAAAAATTGCATATTCGACTATGGAGTAAATATGGCAAATCATGATAAGACTTGAAAATTATTATATTATAATAAATAAATATATATGTTATATAAATTATTATATTATAAATTATTACTATGGATATAGTGCAGAGGGAATGAAATAAAATGGATTGTAATTACGAATTTTACGAAATTTTGTAATATGTAATTTATCAGTAATGAATAAAGCTGACTACAGGATGTCAATTAATTTAATAATATATTAAAAATCATTTTCATTATTGATTTTAATATAAATTAATATTACAAACACATTAAAATATAAATAAATAAAATAAAAAATTGTAAATAAAATCGTCTATTTTATAATTATTTCTGAATTATATAAACAAATTGTATTTAAGAGTGCAATTTTACATCAGCCTGCCAACTGAAATCTTTGCGTATATATACATTGAAATGATGTACATACATAAATACTTATGTATGTATTTGCCAAGCGGACAAAAAGCGCAAAAGTCAGCGACCAATTTCCAAAAACAAAATGCAAATCGTCTGTCAAGCACACTCTCTCTCGCAAACACACCACACACACACACACCCACACACACACACACACATGCACAGGCCACTTATTTATTCCGTATTACGCATTATTCAAAATGCTCACTGCAGACAGGCTAAGTCGAAGAGGTGTAGTCGAAGACAGAGTCTCAGTCTCAGTCTCACTCTCAATCTCAATCTCAGTCTCAGACTGAGAGTCAGCTTTGCGACACTGTCACAAAAAGTAGACAAGCTTTGTGGCTGGCAAAGGCAACAGCTGAACACAGGGGTGTGCGGGTGTATGTGCGTGCAGACGGATTTGCGTGTGTTGAGCAAGTCTTCAATCAATCACCGAGGTTGACAGTTACGCAAATATCAATCAAAAATAAATCGCATGTATGCAGCCCAAGTTGTTTGCCAGGTGGGCGGGGCAGACTTATGGGCATGGCCAACGTAACCAACATCTTTGGCCCTGCATTAGTTGCCGGCAATCGGATCACATTTTTGTCATCATTTTTTTTTTTTTTTTATTTTTTTTTTTTTATTGTTGCCATCTGGTTGAAGTCATTGTCCCAGCACAGGCAGGCCAATCCAATAAAATTTCGACACTCTTGCCATATTTCGGTCTTTTCCCACATTTAGTGTGGCAACTTGGCATTTGATTGAGACGTGGCCTGGCCAAGTAGTAATCGGAAGGAAGGACATTTGTCCCTCGACAACACATGCAGGACTTAATTTCCTTTTGCGGACAATCCGTCGGCTAATCGCCAGCTTTTTTTCACTTTTAATAACTCTTTTTTTTCATTTCACTTTAAACTCTTTTTTTGCTCTTATCAACTTAATTATAATTCGACGATTAATCGCATTTCGAGCTGAAAGCGGATTAAAATGTACTCATGTGGGTAATATTAATTTAAATATCTTCTCTTACAGATTATTATTCAGTTTTCATAAAACAAAAAACAACTTCCGATAGATACAGGTTTTTGTGAATTTTAATGTGGCCGAAAAATATTGTTGGGAGATTTTTCAAAATTGCTGACATTTTAGATTTCTAGGAAAGACATGGCAAAAAATCAATATATTCTGAGACCTTTGCTATCAAAGTATGAAAACTTAATAAAAGGCAACTGCAACTTTAAATTATACAAATTTTGTGGTCTTCTGACACAGTTGCATATTTCTGCATATATGCGGAACTGCAGGTGCCTTTGGTTATTCTATTTGTTGCCACATTTGTTTGGGTTCTTTTTTGTTTTTACTTTTAAGCCAATTCTATTTTCCCATTTGCTGGTCAAAAGAATATAAATAATTTATTGTTGTTATTGTTTTTATGGCTGCTGCAATTGCTGCAGTGGTCCAATGGCAACAACAACGACAACACAAAAGGGCAACAAAAAACAACGCACACAAAGGCTGTGGAAGTCAAAAGCTACCACAACATAAAAAAAAAAAAAAAAAAACACAAATAAAAGTTTTTCTTGCCGTTTTTTACATTTGTCCTTTGGGTCAACTAATTTATGCTGCCAGTTTGTTTGCTTGTTGCCCTCAAAGACTGCATAATTGCTTAAATCCTACTTGAATTGAAATTCTTATTTTATTAATTATGAATGAGCCGGCAATTAAAATATTGTGTTACCAAGTGGCTAATATTTTATTATTTAAATAATTTAAAAAAAAAAAATGATTTCTATTCTTAAAAATTTAATAACAATACAGTTAAGCGGCAATCAGATGTGAGCAAATATGAATAACTTAAACAATCTTTTAGACGTGTTTTTCAACAGATTCATTCGTGAGAATGCTTTGAACAAGCACATCCTGGCGGCAAACATGATTTAACAGAAAAACGCATTTCGCAGACTCGTTTAAATGCAAAAAAAAAAAAACAAAAACAACAACAACAAAAAATACATGAAACTAACAGACGGACTTGACATTTTCATGAAATATGTAGAAAAGTATAAAGACATAGAAAGCAAAGGAATCACACACACACACACACCTACACGCATATATACATATATATATATATTTATATATGGGGTGGGTTGGGGTTGGGTGAGAAATGTAAGCAGCGTTGCCAACTCTTTAGCAGAAAGTTTTTATACCGGCTCGCAGCGGATACGGATTCGTGCCGGAGAATGTCCCCGACTCGCAACACGTGAATAATTTATGTAACAATTGCGACACTTTTTTTTCCAACCTGATGCGGGGAGAGGGGGATAGATGTACATGTTTAATGGCATTGTTGCTCGGGCTTTAGCCATAGCAGTCCGGGCCCTGGCGTGTCGTAAAAGCAAATAGAGCCCATACGACCACGAGTACAATAAAAAAAAAAAATAGTACACATATTCTACTGAATTAAAAAATGTAAGAAACAAAAGTTTTTATTTTTTATTATTTTTATATGAAATGAATACAAGACAATTTTCTTATATGCCAAAAGTAAAATCAGGAAAAATTAAGATATACGCATGGAATTCTTAGATAAAAAATTAAAAATATATAGCATAAAATACGAGTTGAAAATTTTAAATTTTTACATTTTTATTTATATATTTATTTAGTCTATTTAATTAAAATTTGCTTATAATAAATGAGAAACCTGGTTAAAGACAATTTTCTTATATGCCGAAATTAAAATCAGGAAAAATTAAGATATACGCATGAAATTCTTAGATAAAAAATTAAAAATTTATAGCAGAAAATACTAGTTGAAAATTTAAAATTTGTACATTTTTATTTATATATTTTTTTTAGTCTATTTAATTAAAATTTGCGTAAAATAAATGAGAAACCTGGTTAAATAAATGAACAACTTCAATAGCAGTGCCACATTTGGCCTCAATGCGAGGACATGCGACTTTTTTCCAAGTGTCGAGCTGCAAATGCAGCCGCTTCACATTGCCATGCCACAACGCCCCTCAAACCGCACTCACCACCCTGACCCGACCCGAGGAGAGCTGACAGACAACGCTTTGGCGGCTCGCCTAAGTGAATGAAATATGGTTGCCTAATAAAAATTGTATGAAATAAAAGTGATGACTTTCACTTTCGCTTTTGCTCTGTCTCAACTCCCTAGTTACCACCCATAGTTGAAGGATATATATATATATATATATATATATATATATATGTATTTATTTATATATATATATATATTTATGCATATGTGTCAACTGGTTGCTGTTGGGTGATATGTGCCGGAAAAATATGGATTGTTTTAGATTAGCTATTTCTATATAATTTAAGATATTGTATATTTGACATATATATCTGTACAAGTCTAGAGGAAGGACATGGAAATCCTTTTGGTATATATCCATTTCTCAACTGGCTTGTCCTTTGGCTAGTTCTCGATTATTATTCATGGACATTATGCATAAAGTCGGAGTTAATTCATGGTACAGTGCTGGTCAGCCAATTGGACCACTACTTAAGTAAATGTTCACGCAGGTAACACAACACATACACAGAAAAAAAATTATTATGCTTAGTTTTATCACTTTTTCAGCAACTAAAATAATATTAATATGTAATATAAAAATGACTGTGCAACTTTTCACTGCTATTATTTATTGGCTATTTATTTATTATTTACTTATTTATTTAATTATATTATTTTTACAAAGAGATAAGTTTTCCATTCTTGAAATATCTTGAAATAAGTTCAGTTTCTGAGTTGCAATCGATACAGTTACAGTTCCATTGTGACATCATGGTCTTTTTATTTTTTCATGCGCTTTCGGATTTGCTAATTATTTTCTTTCAGTGTATATTAAGACACACGTATACACACTGGCAAGCTGTGCATGTGCAAGGCGTGACTTATTTAAAGTCACTTGGTGCCACGATGCGGCAACTTAATTAAATGCATCCATTGGCAAACAGTAAGCGGCACGGGGTATGTGGCATGTGGCATGTGACACGCGGCGTATGCGCAATGTTTGCGTTCTAACGGCGAGTAAAGTAAACATCAAGGCTAACAAGCACAGCATAGACAACAAAAGACAACAACTCTAACTTACAAACACACACACACACACGCACACACATACACACACGCACACACTCCTCTGGTGATGTCTGCAGTGGGCCGCAAAGCACTCGTAGCATGGCGCATACTTCCTGGGGCACTCAAAACTATTTGGCCAGGCTTAAATGTTGTTGGATTCTTCGCCATTTTCCTTTCCATTTTTTTTACATTTTTTTACATTTTTTTTTGCTAGCCTGCACAAAAGTTGTTCTCTGTTGATGAATTTTTTTATTTTTTTGTTTTTGTTTTTGTTTTTGTATGTATGCAATAAATTGCTCCACTTGAGCAAAGTTAATAAAGTCACAAATAGTTTAAATATTTATTTACAGTTTTTTGGTTTGGCCAACAATTTAACTGTTCATTATGCCAACCACAGCACTTTCACCGAGTATCAGCAATGTGCAGCAAGCCTATGCAACCGTCAAAATCTATACAAATCACAAAAAAAAAAAACAAAAAAAAAATTTGCATAAGACTTCAGTTGAGTGACACGTCAACGCACGCGTCAACGCATGCGTCAACGCGCGCATTGGTCAATCTCTTCACTTAAGCACTTTCACAAGTTGTTGCACTAACCTACGTGGCATTGTCAAATTGCCGTTATGGGGCAAGTATTTGGCAGGCAGCTACAAAACTACAAAAAAATTTACATGTTGGAGCTTATTGCGCTGGGCTGCCATTGTTACTGGAAACTGTAAAGGACTACTATTACTACAACTGCTCCTTCAACTGCACGTATATAAAACACAACAAAAACACAAAACAGTTAACACTTAAGACGACAACAGGCCACTCATACAACGGACTTCATCAAAATGGGCCATGAAATACTTCATACGAATTTATGAATTTTATAGAAGAAAACAGCAACAGCGATTTCAGGACAAGTGTATAAAAATTGTTCCTTAAACATTTCGCAAAAGATTGCCTTAAAAATTAGGCACAAACTTTTTGCTGTCATAATTTGGTCAAAACTGATTCTTGATCAGCATAAGGAGTTGAGTAGATAAGGCCAAGACCTGCCTGAACATTTATTGCCTTCCAATCTAAGCCTTTATTTTCTCTAAAAACTTTGCTCATAATAAACCGATTTTATTAGAAGATACCTTTTTATGCATTTAAACCAAACTTATAACCATATTGCAAATGGAAATCGATTTACTTGAAATTAGAAAATCATCTTTTTCTACTCGTGATATGCGATAACTTAAATTCCATGTATCATTTAAATATTCATATATATATATATATATATATATATATATATGATATATTCTTCTTATTCCTTTTCAAATAGTTAAATTTGCTTACAAACAAAATAGTTTAAATGGCAATTGAATAGATTTGAGCCTAAAGTTTTCTTTAGAGCAATGATGCAAATAAGTATTTATTTCACCACAATTCTTGTTGACATTTTATTTGCTTTCGTTTAAATTGTCCAAGCAAGTAAAATCGGGCTAACTTTTCTTAGCCAAGTTGTGGACAATGAAATGTCGCCTGTTCTTAGATGTAGATAAAATTAGAAATTCCTGATTCTTCAGAGATTAAAAAACATTTGTTGTGGTTGTTGAAAAACTTGAAAATTGTAAAGAATTTCTTTTCACAAGTCCTCTCAACACTCACGCACACACACACACACACACACACACACACTCACACACACACACACACACACACACTTACTGCACTAAATTTTTTGTACTCGCATTTAACTCATACTCCAAATTGTTGCAGTGATGTCCTTTTTAACAAGGAATGCGGAATGCTGTAATGGCTTTTGATATTACACTTATATATATATATATCTATATATATATGTAATAATATTTAGGTTTATGAAATAAAAAAAAGAATGCTCAATTTTTTATATACTGTTTCTAGTTTTTTACTTTGGGTTAGCTATTAAAGTTTGTCAGAAATTCGCTAGAATTCGCTTATGATACCATATAATACATATACATGTGTTTGAAGCTAGCTTCGGGACGTAAGGGGTATGCTTTTGGGTAGGTCTTTTTTTTTAATGTGGAGCATAAATCATGGGCAGCCCACTCATTCCGCATATGCAGATGGCACTGGTCGCCGGATCAGTTTAGCGTCCGCATCCAAAAAGCAATTATCGCTGCTGGCGGCTTTATTTATGTTTATGTCAGATAGAAACAGATGAGCGATTCTCTGAAAAGTCTGGTTATATTTTATATAAAACTATTATCTAATGCGTTTTGCTAAAAATACTAAAATTCAAAACACACACATACCATGATACACTTGAGTTGCTCGTCCGTTTACTTTTGGCCAGCATCCCAAATTTGGCTAACACTGCCAGCGGCAGGCTGCCCTGTTGCTAACCGGAAACACACTCATCTGAGTTCCAAGAACAAAAGAAATGAGCAGCTGCGATGTTTGCAGTATTGTTGGCAAATTGCAGCCTCGGGATAAAATCCCATTACCGATTATTGTATTTCATTAGGTGGAAAACTCAGTGTTCAGTGTGCTCAATTCAATTATTAACAAGCTGCTGCGAATTGTATTCGGATACGGTCAAGTAAAGATATAGATATATACATACATAGATATATATATATATATAAGCTGAATTCGTGAGGGTGTGTATGTGTGTGTGTGTGTGAATGTGTTTTATGACGGTGTTTCTCTAACAGTACTTTGATTTATCAATTATGGTGCTCTCATGTTAAACCAACAATTAATTTGATACTCTTTATTATAGATATATATATATATATATATATATATATATATATTCCTATTCCAGGGACTACTGATTAAATGGTCTACTGAGCGTAAATATATCGAATGTGCAAACACACATTTTGTCATGATATTAATTTAGTTGCTGATATAAATCTTAATCCTAATCTTAGTCCTAATCTTAATCTCATTAGATAAAAAATAAAAATAAAAAATTTAAATAATTTTCAATTATTTATTAAGTCAAGAAAACTTTTTAGTTTAAATATGTGCGTGCAATAGTATAGCAATATAAGAAAACCACAAACCAAACTCAACCGATGGCTTATAAAATCCCTAATAATAATATGACAAAACACACACACAATGACACACACACACAATGACGCACACACAGATATGCACAGCGTGCAACACATCATAAATCAGAGCATTAAAAAATTTAACTCTTAGAATGGGCGCTAAAGCGACAAAGCTTCTGTTTTGACGCTTACATCATATATCATCACACACACACACACACACACACGCATACAGACACCTAGAGGGGGGGTGCTTGAGCCTTAGAGAAAGTCGTAATGAGCAAAGATATTTTAAAATATAATTATGTCAACTACGAGAGACACAGCACAAAATCTAAGTAGAGCTCTCAACAATACTTTGTATGTGATCTGCTTTTGGTGTTGACTGCCACAAGCTTCTCGTTTGCTATTACTATTGCCACATGTTGCAACTGCAGCAGCAGTAGCAGCAGCAGCTCTCAATTGTCAGCCAGTTGGTCATGTGAAGCATCCAACGGGGCCAGCATAAAAAATTATGACTCGCTTTGGGATTAGCAGCGGGCAGCTTTAGACAGTCTGTGTCCGGGTACAATGAGCAATCTAAATCATATCTTTTTCTGTCTCCATCCAGTAGCTTATTCCAGTCACTCCATGGGGATTAGGTATCTACTTTAATGTATCCACAGCATTTGAATGTCGGACATAAGAAAAACATACATAATAAAATAATAGCATGCAGCAAACTTAATTAATGAGATTAATTTTAATATAGAATTAAATTATGAATGTTTGCACTTTATTGCAATTGTGTTTTATTGCCAATAATAAAAGCCGAATAACATAAATAATAAAAAAAAATTTTCTTGATTATTTACTAACGTATTTTGTTTCTTATGCACACAAATATATATTAATGTATTGTGGTCTAAAAAAAAAATCGACAACAAAGATTTAAAAAAAAATAAATTTCAAATAATAAGTAAAGTTAAAATTTAAATTCAAGCTATAACTTTAATTACATAAAATAAATAATCGATAATTAAATTTATTTATTTTAATAACAAATAGTTTTAAAGAGCTCGAGAGGAAATTATCTTATCAAGAGTATTTATATATATATCATGAGTCAGTAAAACCGGACAATGCAATATTTATGACTGATTGCACTGAGCTGAGTTGAATAGCCATTTTATTGGCCAAATGCCAAATGTTGGCTTCATTTCAACTCGGCGTAGCAGGCGAACAGAAGTGGCAGATGCCACAGCTAAATGTGAACTCAACTTTGTGAGGTGAGTTGCGCTCAAAGCCATAAAATCCCTTACTCAGCGCTGTGTTTGCCACAAAGTTTTTGCTTTTGCTTCACTCAAATGCCGAAATGCAGCCATCTTGTTAGCAAGAAAATAAAGTTAAAATGCAGCGAAATGACTAAAATAAATTTAGAAAATGTGATATTTATGGCATTTCCTATATTATTATTATAAGTTTATTGTTGCTTGTATAAAGTATTTGTGGCACATTCAGATTTGCTTTGAAATACCCACAATGCACTCTCAATAAAAGTTATTTCATTCAATTGTAAAGATATTAATCTTACTAAAACAAACATTTAATAATTTCATTCGACAGATGAGAATATATATGAAATCAGTCAAGAGAGCTGGTTGCTGATGTATTATATATACAATTTTATATTATTTATTATTAGAGCAAGAACATCTTCTGTCTGGGCTTAAATAGTAAATTGCTTATGCAAGAAGAAATTCATTTTCAATTTTTAATTAGTTTGCCAGAAGTTTTATGCCATAGAAATGCTGTATTCTAATTTACATAAAATCTGGCTCGACTTTTTGCAGCATACGCATGAAAATCGAAATTTTAATTAGTTTGCCACTTTTGTGGTTTTTCGTTAAATATTAAATCGAAATTCATTTGTCTTCAGCGACCGCAAGAAGCACTACCTACACACACACGAGTGTAGTTCCACACACACACACACACACACACACAGGCTTAAATACCACACACATTTGGCAAGCAGTCAACCGTTTGGTGCCACAAATTATGCTACATGCACCTCAAACACGAACACAAGACACGGACAGAAGGACAAAAATACAGGCAAACGGATAGACTTAAAAGTTAAGTAAAGTTTTCAACAAATTAAATAACTATTTGGTGACTTGGCCAACTGGAAAGAGGAAACAACTTTATCTATCTCCATCTTCTTTGAATACTTGCATTCATACTCGCACTGCAGCAACTCGAGATATCTATCTAAATCGACAAACCAAGTAATTTAAAAGTGATTCATAAATCTTCTCAACTAATCAGGTAGATAAATAATAATTCAAGGTACGTAATTTTCCCGTATCACAATCTTTACTTTAACAAATAAATTATAATAATATTTCCAACTGCTGACAATATTTAGTTGACCAGTCTAGAAGTCACTTAGCCAGTTAAACTTATTACTTTTTTTGGATATTACTTTGAAGCTCAGTCAAGAGTATGAGAACACATAACACTTAATGTTCGATGATGATTAGCATTGCTGATTCTGTGTCTACTTTTGAAAGAAGACAGAAAAATAGAGGCAGATCCTATTGGCCCAGATCCAAAACCAACTCATCTCTGTCTAATCTCAAGTTTGCTGCATATTTGTTTAGGATTTTGCTCTTCTTTAAACTCCTTATGGTATAAGGATAATAATAATAATAGACGGGTTTGCCATGTTTACCCAACACCTATAACTAAATTGTTTTTGGTATTGTTGAAAAAATGCTTTTTATCTTCTATGTGTTTGCCATGGTTTACCATTTAAATAGTCGCATTTAATCTGCAGCTATATGGTTCGTTAGGCAATGTTGGTAAATCGTAAGGACTTCATTATCATTTAACATACTAATACTGTCCTTGGTTATATTGTGGCAAAAACAATTTAGGATGCTTTTGACAACAACGACAGTGGGATTAGATTATTTTGCTAATGAGATGTCGCTTGGATTGATCTATAATTGTGATTTAATGATGTTGAGCTTTGTCCTTTCAATACTCTTAATGTTTGAGTTTTTGGGTAGACATCTTATTTGCTGTTGTTGTCTTGATTTGAGTCTGCAATGGCAGCAGAAATCGACTTAAATTTATTCCCTTAGCAACGCACTATGGAGCTGAAAATACCAATTTGAACAAACAAAATGTTGAATCCAAAAACTCAAATTTAAAACCACAAAATCAACAGTATAACATATTTTACTCGTATGTTATGGATACTAAATATTAGCTCATTTTTTTTTTTGCTAAAACACTCCACTGTGCAACGCGAGAATTAATCGATTCTCATTTGTCTCTGTTGTTTTCTCTGTTTTTGCTGTCATTTTTACTTATTTTATTATTATATCTTTTGCTGGGTTTCTTTTCTAGTTTTTTCCCCCCTTTTTTTGGCATGGGTATAATGATGATACATATTTCACGAGAAGGTGATATTATAATTTGGTCCTTTGCTTTCCTACTTGAGTTGCTGCCATCACTTCAAATGTTAATTAATATTTATGCAAAACACTTTTACTATTAGGCGCAAGATGTTGCTGTTAATCCATCATATATAAAAGAAGGTGTGAATTTCCCTTTAAGTTCAAACTCTTTAATTAATTTAGTAAGTTAAAATGTTCTCCTAAATATATTCGACTTGAAGATACCCCAGCTTTAATCATTTAAATATCAATAGAAATGAAAAATAAGCTGCTAAAGAAAGTATCTTAATACAAATTAAAAGATAATAAAAAATTATATATTTATTTATATATTGTGGGTACACAAATTATCTATTGAGTACAGCTTATATTTTTAAACAAATATATAAAAATTTGCCATGTATTAATAGTTGATATTAAATAGTTAGCTTATGTGGAAATAGATAGTTAGATAAGTCGCATCCGAATCGAGTCATGAATTTTATGCACGAATTCATATTGCACATGTTCAGCAAGGCAATCGAATGCAAACAAGAAGCTGATGTTGCTGCTGTCACTCGAAATTAGAGCGATTGCAAGTGGTTGCAAGTTGCTGGTTGCACGTGATTCCCATTTCAAATTGATTTCCATTTGCCTATGAGCTGTGTGAAGCTATGTTGTAAGTGCAATTGACTTGGCAGCAAACAGCAGCAGCAGCAACCAGCAGCAGCAACTCTTTAGGCTTCATTGATTTATTGCCTAAGAAGTAGGGCAATAATCGTTGTCGATGTCGTCGTCATCGTCGTTTGCAGATTAATATTTACTCAATGCCAATGCAGCTTATTGAGACTCACAGTTAGCTAATCAAAATGAGAGATAAAAAAAAAAAAATACTGTCACAAGCAACCCAATCCAATCTTGCTCTTGTATCCTGCTTAGCCCACTTCAGCCAAAATGCTAACAATTCAAATACAATTTGTATTTGTTTGCCATTTGGCTGAGATGCGTTTACACTGCCAACTTCAAAGCCATTGCAACCAAATCACCCCTGCCTCAGGGAGTGTGTTTGTGTACGTGTGTGTATGTGTGTGTGTGTGAACGCGGTATCCCAAAAGTGTTGAGCAAATATTCGGGCCTGCAAAAAGTATCTCTGAGATACTCTATCTATTGCAAGCCACCAACGTACGTCTGCGCATTGGCGATATCTAAGCAAACATTTGCGCACATTCGGCGTATGAGTAATGTGTGTTAGGCAAGCCTCCCCTTTCCGTGTGGCAGCTGACAGTTGACAATGACAATGATGAAGTGTAAAATGCAGTAGACATCCTAAAGTTGGTCACACACGAACACACAAACATACAAACAACACTCACACACGCACACACACACACACACACACACACACGCACACACATATAACTCCCTTTTGTCAATCGTAATGCGCATTTGGTTTTGGCTGCAAATGTGGCTTTAAGTTCATTTCAGCTCCGAATTTCATTTCATTTATTGCTAAAATACACAAATGCGAAAATATTTTGTGTTTATAAAATACTAAACTGTGTTGTTTATATTTTATATTCCAATTTTAGCGACATATCGAACAACGATACAATTTGGTAGAATTTTTGGAGTAGAGGCATCTATGTAATATACAATTTGATATATAATTGATAAATTTAAGATCGAATTAGACATACCCAAGTTAACTTAATTAAATAAGATTAATTAAATATATCTTTCACTTATATTGGGTGTTTCAAATTTAATTTAAGATGTATTCTAAAACAATGTAAAATGAATTATATAAATGGGATGACTTTAAAAAAAATATTCCTTTTAATATATACAAAAAATAATTACAAATAAACAATTCACAGAAAAAAAAACACATAATAAACAAATAAACAATTTCTTAATTGCTTTTTTATCATGTGTCGACATTGTTGATTATTAGCAGCAATGGTCCTTGAATGCTCAACAAGCCATTAACAATGTGTAAAATATGTGCTTTAAACTATTTTCTACCAGTAAAGGACTACATTGGCATTTAATAAAAAAAAATTACAATACATGTCCCTGATATGGACAGCCAACAGAAACGAGAACTTTAAAATGGGAAGCACAAAGTCAACAACAGAAGCGAATGGAAAGCGCACAAAGCCAGTCGGCAGGAAATTAATATTGAAATTGACATAGAACATGGCATTTTCTGCACTTGCAAACATTTCTCAGTCACTTTTCCCAATGCCACAGTAAAAACAGAAATTTACTCACTGTTTTCTTTTCTTTTTTAAGATAGCATTGCAAATGCAATACAATCGACTTTAATGAGCTTTTTGTTTATGCATATACATTAACATTCGCATTTTCATTTAATTTATCTGAAAATTAACGCGCTCAGACGACAAAACCAACTTCTTCATTCAAGCTGTTAAAAGTGTTATAACCAAATTGCAGCTTATTACCGCAAAAGGTAGGCCCACAATTTCAGTCCTATTCTCTCTATCTTTCTGTCTATATCTCTCTCTCTCCTGCTCCCCCTCTCTCTTTCTCTGTCCTGAAGGTGTTGATGGATGTTGCAGAGTGTTTACTTAGGACTGGCCAGAGCCAGTTCAATGTCCCGAGTAGGGAGGCTGGCTGTCAAATGTTTTTCATAATGCCAACACTTTAAGCTGTCGCAACTTTTGCCAGCTCAGCAATCGAGGAGTAGTAAATCTGAAGTGGCTTCTACGTTTACGACACAGCCTTAAAAACTGTTGGACAATATTTGGCCATTTCATGTCTAGCCAAAAAAAAGAGCTGAGTTGGCAGAAGCGCTTGGCTAAATAAGTATGCGTGGCAGTTGCCAATATTTAATTATAAATAAATTATCATCTTAATTAAAACACAAAGCTCTCGACTAACACCAACCAACAATAGTTGTTAAAAATATTCGCACTAAAATTTTAAGTCACAAAAAATGTTAAATTTTAAATAAAATTATATTTGCTTTAAAGACTCTTTGCACATTCGTTCTCAAAAAGAAAAAATGCGTAGTTATACCAAAAAAAATTTATAATATATTTTCCATAATTTAATATTTAAATACTACCTACTACTTTCTTTTTATCGGATATTAACTTAGCGATTTACTTATATAAATAAGGCATTAAAAAATAGTTTACAAAAGTTTTCAAGGCATGACAAATATTATGCGAAGCGCACTCAATGCTCGATGATGAGAATCAATCAGCTTTTCTAGATTCAAGCTCAAAAATAAAATAAGCAAGTAAGAATACAGTAGTCGAGTGTGCTGGACTACGATCTACCCTGAAACCTGTAAGCTGTAAGATATATTCATATTTTATTGGTTATTTTGTTGATCTTGGTAAATAGTACAGATTTTAATAAGAAAACAAATTTTGGCTACATTAACTCGATTTGCTGAAGCTGAACATAAATTTAAAAAAAAAGCTTGATGAGCTTTAAATACTTCAACTTTAACGCGTTACACACGTCACGGAAAAATTATAATACCCTTTGCGAGGGAAAAAAAAACATTTTGATGATAAATGGAGGCAATTCCTGTTGCTACAGATCCAAAAAGGACTTTAACTTCGCATCCAGCGTGCTGACAGGCTTGCTGCATATTTGTTTAGGTTCCGAGTCAATCTTTTTCTCTCCCTCTCTCTCTCTTTCTCTCTCTCTCTGTCTCTTTCTCTACCTATCTGCAGCTGCCTAAGTTACACATATTTGACTTGTGCCTTGTTGTGTTTGTTTTAGTTTATCTCCATCTTTGTTAGTGTGTGTGTGATGGCGTATGTTTTTTCTTGTCACCAGCAAAGCTATTCTTTGGGCCACGCACACACAATCACACACACACACACTCACACACACTCACACACACACACACATTTGAACTCTCAGCATTGTCCAACCGCCTGCCCACCGACAAAAATACAATATACAAACACAAACACTGATACAAACACAAATCCAAACAACAAATAAATATACAATATACTATATAACACATACATGTACAAACAGCTATTTATGTACATATATGTCCAAACAGCAGCTAACCAACTTCTTCTTTATTGTATTGCAGTTATTGTATTTGAATTGGAAAGCTAATGCAAATAATGTATACACATATCGTCATCAAAGTGGCATTTTGTACGTGCCACGAGATTATAAATTCAATTTTCTGTTAAATAAATTCTGCATTTTTATGTCATTTCATTGACTCGAACAGAAGCTGGTAACTGATAACTGCTAACGGCTAACTATTAACTATTAGCGGCAAATGTGCCTTAGAATTGGCCGCCAAACTTGCAGCTTCTTTATTATTATTATGGTCCTCATCCTCAAGAAATAAGTAATATTAATAATTAATAATAATAAAAAATGTACAAATTACACAATATGCGATTATAATAAAAAATATATGTATATATATCATATAGGTAGATCTATCTTACCAGCTAATAATTCATCATAATAACCTCAAGAATTTTGCTTTTTGGAAGTGAATCATTTTTATAAATTAAGCTGCTTTAAAAGTTTTCACCTGGTTAGCAAATTTTGGTAACAACAAATTGGTAATAGCACTCAGTACTAGACAGTCGATTATGGCCAATTGCAACATTTCCTTTTGATTATGTTAAGTTTTAAATATGACTAAATGTGCCCAACTGTTTCAATCCACTGCAAAATAAGTCAAATGCCGAAAACTAAATTTTGAATAGACGTTTCGATTCGATAGATTTGAATTTGAATACATATATATATATATATATATATATAATAGCAGCTAATAGCACATGGAATTGCAATAATATTTCATCCATTATAATTTAGGACTGCTCTTATGGCCATTTAAGTTAATCTTATGTTTATTTGGCCATTGATTAATGTGTGATGCCAAATACCCGCAAAGGTCGTTCCCAGAAAGTCTTCAATCATAGTTTACTCGTTTGCGCTGGTCTGCTCTGCATTCTATCTCTATCTCTCTCGCTCTCTCTCTCGCTCTCTCTTTCTCTCTTTCTCACTCTGTGCGTCTTTGTGTGCATTTCTCTTAGTTTTTATGTATATTTTTCTAGCCTTCTACGGGTTTATTTATGCATCAAATTTATACCATACAAAACAAGCATATTTGTGTCATTAGCCGCAAATTTTTGACCCATTTGTCATTAGGCTCGAATGCGGGGGATTTGCATAAAACAAACACACGATTGCCTTCAACACACACACACACACATCCATGTATGCATCAGTGAGTGAGTGTGCGTGTGTGTGTGTTTGTTGCTCTGCTAAATGTGTGACCGACAAGATTTATCAAGTAATAACAGACATTTCGGACAACCCATAGACCCATTAGTCACACGCTGTTTGACATTGTCTGAAAATATCATTTTAATCACAGGGCAGCTCGAAACGAACGAGATGCTTTCCGCCTCCTTGCTGCTGTTCCTCCTTCATATCTGATGGCCATTGTCCTAGCCCATTGTCCTGGCCAGGATGTACACACATATACATGGATGACCGGCTCATATGTGAGTGAAATAATACGCACCTGATGCTTGATCTACATAGCTGCGGTCAAAACAATAGAAGAGGACACATCTGCTTTGGGAAATTTTAGATAAGTTGCTTAAAATATGATTTAAAATAAAATATATATTTAAATTTGATTAAGCACAAGGAATCAATACTGTTAATAAACATTAAACATAATAAATTTATTAACAAAAAAATGATGTTTCTAAAATTTTAGATTTTATTTATTATTTTTTAATTATTTGTATTACAATATTATTTAAATTTAATAACTATAATAGCTTAATAATATTTGTAAAAATAATTGTTTACTAATACATATTGTATATTTTATACTATTATATATATACATATACAAGATTTTTTAAATGTCCATCTAATCGGATTATATTTTATGAAATGCATTGAGAAGAAGCACTACTATTTTTTCCCCCACAACTGTATATATACACTTACAATTGTACATTTATGCACAACTGTTCCAATATGCACACACTCATTATTTTATTGATGAGTTAGAATAATTATAGCAACACATTACATTTTCGCAAGAGCAATTGCCGACAACTGATTATAAATTCGTGAAACTGGCATTATATAATTACTTGGCAAATATGAAATGACTCTCAATTAAGTTGCAAAACTGAGTACATTTTGTCTAATTGCAAAATTAATTTAAATATCAGAGTGTCTATACTAATTTATCTTATTTCAGCATTAAATTTTAGTAAATTAAAAAAAATATATATTTATATTCTGTTGTTTGAGCCTTAGCTGTTGCGTCACATTAATTTTAGCTAATTTTTCAAATTCGCAACTTTTACTTTCCGAATGTTGAATGTACACAATGTTAACTTATTCCTTATGGCGATACTACTTCAAATTCGAGAATGTATGAAATGTTAATTGTGAACTCAGGATAAAACAAACGGCTACACAATAAGCAAAATTACCCCAATTTCTGCACTGCAATATGTAAGTCGACCTAAGCCATCAAACCCTATCAAACCCTATCTATGCCCACACAAAAGAAATATACCAATTATTATCTTATTTACGATGCTGCGTGTGATTCCATCTGCAAATTGCAGGTCATCCGGCGGATGGTGCTAACCCCCATATCTATGTAAATCCCATGATCCTGGCCATGGGTCGAAGGCATGTATAAATAACGCAGGTATGAACCTTTGGCCAGATCAAAGGGATAATCGGTAAATCTGGTTGTTGCCATCATCTATCTGTTAACTTCCACGGCAGATCTTTTGAAGTTGGCAAAGTACAAAAAAACTGTTTGACTTCAAAGAAAGCTAACCTGAGCCACAAATCGCAACTGAATCGATGAATATTGAGCCCATAAGCCAATTATTGCATTATCAGCAACTAGATATATATATATATTTGTTTATACAATCTGCAAATCTATTTAAGCATATACATGTTTGCATACATCAAAATGTGTATCGAATCAAATACTTTATACAAATTTAGATATTGCAAGTGGCCAAATATCAATTTTCAAATAGAATGTAATTAATAATTTGATGATTTGAATTTTGCATCCATGTTTGAGGAAATGAGTGTATAATGCAAATATATGCACACTTGTAAGATATATACACAGATACTTTTAATTACTTGGCTGATTTGCGAGTATTTTAGTTTAGTTATGCAGTTTGTGACGCATTGAAGAAGATGTCTCCAAATTTATATATATATTTATATATATCGATCAGTAAATCTGTGTTTCTATTTGTTATGGGAACAATTGCTTAGGTTTTGCTCTTCCCTCTGCCTTAATTATATTTTCATTATATTTTCAAAATATTACCTCTCTGTTGTCTTTATATTTTATTTCAAATATATATATTATACTATATATGTTTGCAACTACTTTTACTTTCTATTTAAATTTATAGATAAGATAATCCAATTAAATTAAAATAAAAAATTTTTTCAGTCTGTTGGAGTATTTTATCTTTAGCAATCAAAACAAAGCTTTTATATTCATATTATATATATGAAATGTGTTTAGACAATTGTATAATATGCATTTATTCTATGATTGCAACAAATCGAAATTGAAATTATTCAACTGTAAATTTCAATCAAACAAAACACACACGACTCAGAAAAAAAAACAACAACAAAATGAATAGATTAATTTGGTTTAATGAAATATGTATTATGGATTATGTTGGGCAGCTTAAGAAGATGCCCAGCAAACGTGGCTCTGAATAATGATTGATTCTATTAGCCAGATGAGAGAGAGAGAGAGATAGAGAGGGAGAGCAAAAAATCAGTAATACAAACACGAATTACTAAGCGTCCTGCATTGTGTGGGCCAATGTGTCGTATGAGTGATTACATGCAATCATTTTTGCAATCAGGCAAACCAGGCGACAGACTGAGTGCATGCTGAAATAGTTATTACATTTTAAATAAATGACATTTAAATTGAAGCTTAGACACAGCAGACACAACAGCAGAGTCAGCCGAGTCAGCCGACTCAGCAGCCATCAACAATGAACAGAGATGAAACACAAAATTCTGTGAGCCATATCAGCGGCACTCTGGCTAATGCACAGCGTTAGCCGGGTCAACAAGGGGCGTTCTCAACATGTACATTGTCATTTGATTAGATTACAATGTGCACTTGCCTGTGTATGTGTGTGTGTGTGTGTGTGTGTGTGTGTGATAGCTGTTGATCCAACAACAAGGACAAGCGGCACTCGGGTGCCAGTCCTGTTAATATCCATGGACTCTGTTTGACTCAGTGACTTGGTAACTTGGTTTGCTTGGTGTTGCTTGGTGACTTGCACATTGACAGCAAACAGGAAACTCCGGCAACGCCATTTTACCACCACCAAGTTAGCACCAGGGAGCCAATGTCCTGCTCGTCTGCTAAAATTCCATCATGTCACGCAAACATATCCAACTTATCCAGCCCAGAGACGAGCTGCTCTTCAAAATTCTATATATTTATTCATTCTCATTTGCATTTGCTGCAGCATGTGTGGACTGCAGCCCTAACAAATCCGGATATTTTGGTCTCGCTCCTGCCTCTGACTGTCTCCTGTCTCCTGTCTCACGCAGATGTAGCTGTTGCTCCATGTTGCTGCCACATTTGATTGTCGGCTCTTAACTGTTATCATATTTGCAAGTGCAAATTATTTGTAGTGTCATTTTATTGTTTGACATAGCTATTGGACAGAATCATATCCCAGTGCAAATGGCCTTGATGACCAGTTAGCCAGTCAGATGTGCTCTGACACATTTCAGCTAACAAACTGAACAAGCAGCCAACAACTGCAACCAACAAAGCCACAACTTGTCATAATTACTGTGTATTCTCAAATGTGACACAATTAGTTGACAATGGCATGTAACTGGTATTAAACTCATTTCTCATATGTGTACGCGCGTGTGTGTGTGTGTATGTGTTTGTAAGTGTTGGTAGTTCATTTCACAATGAATAAATAATTGATTTACTACTTGTATAGTAATAAATAGATATATATTCTGACTTTGGCTTTAATGGTTAGACACCCATAAAATTCACATAAAAAAAAATGTTACGTTTTTTTTTTTTAATTTTATTAATGTTTTTCTTAATAGTTTTTTTTTGTAGGCCGATTTTAATTAATCTAAAAAGTAGGCAAATTTTTTTAAAAATTAAAATTTTTTATTTATATATTATCATTTGTATATATATTAACATTTGCGATTATTATATATTATTTAATTCGATTATTATATATTATTTAATTGATAACATGACAGACATTTCACAAAGTCAATTACTCCAAATCCTTCGATACCATCGAAATCCATTTCAATAGAAATTTACGAAATTTAACCAAATTAACATATTTAAAGGCACAAATGAAGCATTTCACCATTTGCGGCCGGGCCACATAACTAATTGGGCAATGTTGAGAATTATTGAGAAAGACTTAACAAATACATGTGTACAGTTGTACACAGATACAGACACACATAGATACAGATAAACAAACAAAACATATATATGTATAGATATATATGTAACTATGAATGAAGGCTGCTAAAGGAGTCATATCATAATAGCTGCAAGGCGCATTTAGCCGCAAAGGCTAACAGCAACAACAACAACAACAACAACAACAACAACAAACAACAATGATATTTGGAGCGAACGTTTTTGCCGTTTCCGTTTCCGGTCGCACACATTCACATAAGGGCATAGACGCAAGCAGAGCCCTCCGATATAAATGATGTGATGTGATTATTTTGCACATATCTACTGGCTGGAAGCCACAGAGAGTTCAAAACGATTAATTATCAAATTGTTTTGTTCGTGATAGTCCTTTGTGAACCATATCAAACAATCCCCACACCACCCCTCACCCACTGCACTATGTCCACTATGTCCTATGCCCCGATAGGCACAAGGATAACGATAATTATGCTGGCTGCCTGCAATTTGCGAGCGTCTGTGATGTAGATAGAAGCAAATGTATTTTCATCACAATTTAAGCTTATTGGCCTAAATTCTATTTAATTGCCAATTTGCGTTAAATTTGACAACTTCTTGCTAAAATTGAGTCATAATAAAACTAATTTCACATTGCTCACAATAATTCTCAAAAATGCATTTTATAAAATTGTATTTTATTTATTGCATACAAATATATTCAATAAACCAGATTGTCAAGTGAAAAGTGAAAATAATTAATTTGATCATTTGAGACAAAAACTTTTTAAAGTGCGCATTTTTGGCATTTTGGGCATCAAGTCTGACTGACATTTTATTTATTGAACAATTTGAATTGGATTTCGATTGCTATTTTTATCTAAAGGAATTTATAAATTTGTCTTGCTGTTTGAAACAGACAGAAAAAGATTTGAATATCAGCGGATTAGGTCCGTTCGGCCAGAGTATATCGAGTTCGGTGTGCCCTTCGAGAAAAGTTCATTTTTTTCAGTTTATCTTTGCCTTATTTCTATTTTCCTTGTCTTTTTAATTGCTTGCTCAAAGAGGGGCAGGGAATAAGGCCGTTAGCTGCTGCTGGCGCTCAGAGAGATTGGCAGCTCAAATGGCAACAACAGCGACGAAGACTACGACAAGAAGGTATCAATACCAGTAAGAGGGGATTAGGGGAGTAGGAGGACCCATATCAATGTGCTGTCAACGTGCCGGAATCGTTATGGCCGTTGTTATCCGCAAATGCTCTACTGTTGTCCATTTTAATTGCACGCTTAGAGAGTCATTCATCATTTTTCAATCCATCAGCAAAAAGCAAATAATACACATGTTTACATGTCGATGACTAGAAGAATAAGATTTGACTCTGTACTTGCTGAACATAGTGGCAAAAGTGAGTTTATCTTGTTCGTGTTCGTGTTTTCCATGTTCCCCCGCAGGCACCTCGGTTGCCTTGCACCTGTAATTGACGTGGTCAAAGACGCAACAAAAGCAATCAGAATCTTACCAGAGACTTTTTAATGTGCCTTACCATAAATTGACTTAAACAGAAAAAACCTTTGACCAACAACTCCACCTGAGAAAGTGTTCCCATTGTGCTCCATCAGACAATTAAATATTTTTGTAGTCATTTATTTATTCATTCATTCATTCATTTATCTATTTTCCCATTCACTCCTCACGTGCAAAACATCCAAATCGAATATTCAACTTGATTATGCCTTAAGAATTTCTGGTTTTGCATTTTTAAATTTAACTAGAAAATTTATCGGATGCTTTTATTGCCCAAATACAATGTTGTTAGACATTTTATTGCTTTTCAGCATTTTTATTTTTGTTTTATTCGTACACTAAAAAAAATATTAATCCCTACTACACTATACTTAACAGAAGATATTAAAACACCATATCATGAAGCTAAAATACCATATTAAAAGTTACTAAGTAAAAATATCAGTGTAATTTAATTAATATAAATTAAAACAGATACAAAAATAAATTAAAATTGACAACAGTGCAAAATTAAATGTTACTTGTATAATTTCTGATATCGTTTTTTTTTTTTTTTTTGGGTTTATGTATATTTGCGAGTATTTACGAATGAATACATACATCCCAAATATAAGCTCCTCAAAGTGAACTTTAAAGCAGAATCGTACTTATCGAGTGCAATTCCCCGTTTTCAGTTTTATTGCTTGATACATTTGTGTTTCGCATTTGATTTGCAATACAGTCACCATCAGAGTCAGCCACGTTTTTATTGTTTTTCATGCGCTATGTCCATGAACATATCAGAAAGGAAAACAAATAAGAATGAAATCGTCGAGGCCGCTCGACTATTAGATACCCTGAACACCAAGTTTTAACCTATGCATCACTCGTAAGATTAAAACTTAACGTTCACATTATTCATGGTATAAACATTTTGGATAATAACGATAACTCAAAAACGGATTCTTTTATTTCGGGCGATAATTCGATTCTTATCGATACACACAGGGTACACGATATAGGAGAAATTTAAATATAGCCAGCCAAGCCTAACTGTTAACTGTGCATATACAATTTTCAGAGCCAGCTGTCTTGACTAGGGCAAAACCGTTGTTGTTATTGATGTGGATGCTGATGTTAATTTTGTTGTTGTTGTTGTTGTTGTTGTTATTGCTTGCGGTTCTTTCTGCTTTTTGCTTGTTATGATTTCTGTTTGAGCTTTACTCGTATGTTAATGTGATACTCACACTTCTCCTTTTTTTGCTGAAAGAGACTCCCTGTTAGTCGCTTGCCAAGCCATACACTTACATACATGTACATATGTATGTATGCATGTACATTGCAAATTTAATTAAATCAACATACACAAAGAAATTATTTTGTTTGGCGCACGCATTGCGAGAATCTGAATTCAAATTCAAAGTAAAAACATTATAAACAACTGCGAAGAGTTCCCAAAGGCATATCACAAACTGACTCTGACTATCTGGGAGTAGATTTTGCTTTTGATTAACATATTTATTTTATCTGGAATGGAATAAGCCACAAGTGTAGCGGAGTGAAACTGCTTAAACAGTTAACCAAGCTTAACTTAGCCAAGCTAGGAAATTTGTATAACACAAGGCTCTTAAATACATATGCATGTTCATAAATTAATCAGTTTTTATTTTTGAAAATTTCTATATTTTTGCTTTCGTGTTCTCTGTGTGTAAACTGGAAATTAGTATATTATGTTTTTTATTACTTATATTACGAATAATCATTTATGTTAAGATTTCACATATACGTACATTTTACACAGCTTTCAAAATTCATATACTTTATTTGGAAGACCCTACGATTCCACGATTTAGAAATTACTTGTAAAATAAAATTAATTTTATTTTAGAGCGATTTACTAACAATACGCATGAGTTGTATAATTCAAAATATCAAACAACAACTTTTTTAATAAAAGCCATAAATACAAAAATATGCAACAAAATAAAAGAGGAAATTTTGCTAACCGTTAAGAATACCAGTTTGCATCTACCAGTTTTTCTACGTGCTCAAAAATTTTTGTGGCCACGCCCACTAACGCGCACAAAGAATCCAAATCTCCCACAATTTTAGAGCTAATGTTACCAAACTTCAAAGAAATGTTACTAGGAAACCCTTCCTCACATTTTATTTCCGCACACTCCCTGCGCTAAAATTCATAAAAGTTTATATATATATGCCAATTTAAAAGGCAAACTGAAAAGCTCCTTTATAAATTCGTATTTCTCTTCTACACCCAACCCGATCTGTGGTACCAGAGTTTAAGAGTATTTCCCAGTCGGTTATGCTCAAATCAAATTTCTGACTTGTTTCTTTATATTCCTATTCTGCTTTATTTGCGTTAAAGAAATTAAATCTGTTAGTCAACATTCTTTTGTATAATATATATTTATTTTTCCAACTAACTGAAAAGCAATGGAGATTATACACAATATTATTTTACGAAAATATGAGATTACAATCTTGTAGTTCTACGAATTATCAATAAACAGCACAACAATTGTTTGCACGTAATTGCAAAAATATCCAATAACATGAATTGCCAACAATCAACTTGCAATAAATGAAACCAGCGTTATCGACTAGTAGTTACCCTGTAGCAAATACTTGCATAAGTACAAGTTTGCAAATTCGGCAAGCTTTTAAAATTAGTTGATTTACCACTTGTAGATGGTAAATTAAATAGTAAAATGTATAAAATATTTTTGATAAATAAATGTTAGACAAGAACAATATTCCTCGGCTGTGTGTGTGTGTAAAAAGTAAAAATATTATCAAGGGAAAATATGAAATAATTCAATCACTCTGATTTCTGCATTGTCTCAGCAACAATATATCAATTTCTTTCAATTAACACATAACAAAAAATAAACTTTTAAAAGCATTCTCTTATAATTTATATTTTCTCCCTTTTGACATTGCAAACATAATATATTATTGAAATATTTAAACTAATTGTTTAAACACACAATACAAAATTGAAACGCAAATAATTGAAAACACATCAGAGGAAGTTCGTCCGGTGTTTAATTTTTTAACCAACAGCAATTTTAGCGTTTACTTTGCAGTTTGTATTTGCACAGTAAATATTAACACAATTTGAATTAAACTAAACTTTTGTGTTCACTTAAATCACGTGTTTCATTTGCAATGGCTAATTAATTTTGAAATTCTTCAATTATGCACGCATCCGCCTGGAAATTAAACATATTATTTCTAAATATTTTATATGCAAAGAAATGCAAAACATTGTTTTTAGAAAGCCACATTCAAAAACGTAGAACAATTTAGCAGCAAAAATAATATATAAATTTTATATATTTGCTTTGATTTTAACCCATTCTTTTGCTATTTGCTTTATTTCTGAGTCTTGCATTTGATTCACAACAAGAATTTGAGGAACACTTAAAGCGCACTTAAAATAATTTCAAGGAAAAAAGCTAGGTTTTCAGCAATGTATGTCATATTTTAATGGGCTGATTTTGATGAAATCGAATTGGGAGCAACAGCTTAAAAATTGTACATTTTATTGCCATTAAAGAGAAGAAATAAATCATCAAAGGAAATAAATTTGATCTACGCATTGTAAACGAGAAATTGTATTATAAATTTCAAATATAAAAATATTTTTGTATATTTACAAGACCACATATATGTATATGTGTGTGTGTGTGTGTGTGGGGGTGTGTGTGTGTAACATACAGCTGTACTGATAAATTTGCAACATTAACAGTCAATGTCGGATGCCATCAAATATAAATGTTTGTTTACAACATGATTTTTATGATGTGAAATGTGAGGAGTCGTAACTGCCATAGAAGCCCCATAAATAATGGGAAGTGCAGTTTCAAATCGGCCACTAATGGAGGTGCTCAATTGATGATGGGGCAAGCAAAGGAAAATCGCCGCAACTTTATGTTGCATAATATTATTGACTGACTTCCTTACGAGCAGCACCCAGATGTGAAATTGCCAACGGCAACTCACCAGGCCAGTTAATGATGTCGACCAAAGAATAGGGTTTGCCCTGTGTTGGGGTGTGTCCTGGGTGGTCCTGGTTGCTCCTCGTTGGTTGGTTGGTTGGTTGGTTGGAGGCAATTGGCAAACATTCTAAAAGTTATTTGCCAGCTGCTCTTTGTGAATGTAATGTACATACATTATTTGACTGCTGTTCCGTTGTCGTTATTGTTATTGTATATTTTATATTATTATTATTATTATGATTACTGTTATTGTTTTTGCATTTTAAACCAAATGGACTTTCATGCGTTTCTCTCCACGTATGTAGTATGTATGTATGCACGTATGTAAAAATGTGTGAACAGATGTATGTATGTGCCTGTCTCTAAGTACAGCTGTAGGCGTACACTTATAAAAAATTTGCCAATATTGTCACACAGTCAATTTAGAAAATACATTTTTAAAATTTATGCTTGTGTCTTTCTAGACACCACAATTTTTTCACGATTTAAGAAAAAAAAAAAACAATTTTCCCAAATGTAGGTTGATTTATTTCGGAGTGTATGCATGCCAAAAATTAGCTATGATTTTGGCAGTCTTTGGCCAGCCCATTTGCCCATCAATTTTACTTACTGTAGATACAGGCAGGCCTCTCCAAACATTTCACTCCCATAAAAAATACAAATTTGGGCATAAATTACCAGCTCAACATTTACTTGTGGGCCTTCTTCATCGGCTTCTACTTACTCGTCTACTCGTTGTTGTTATTGTTATGTGTAAACATAATTATTGCGTTATATATATTTATATATAAGCTTGTGTTTGTGCATACCCGTCTATATATCGGAAGAAAAAAAGACATAGAGTGAATTGTAAAGGCGCCGAAGACTTAATACCCTGACATGCATCTACATAAAAGTGAGAAGCAAAATAAAATTTTTTAAGACATCTAAGACATCTAAGAATATTAACTTGACTCGCAACTTAAGGTTTTGCAAACTATATAAAAAAAAAAAAATAAATTAAATTCAAAATTTCTGTGAGAGCCAGTTACAGAAGCCATTAAATAAAGTTATTGAATATTGGAAAAATCATAATTTATACAGGAACCTTTAACAATTAAAAATACGACTCGGTTTCATACCCATAATTTGTGGTTGAATCAATCTCGATTTATTTATTTTATTTATTTTATTTTATTTTCCAAATTTGGCGATTATTTTTTTATTTTTTTTTTTAAGAGACTATGGTGGACAGGTATGTATATAAGAAGAAGAAGAAGGGGGGCAAGTGGCAGTGACCTATATATAAACTTATTTACCTAATTTAGATGCTAAAGACAGTGAGTATTATCGCATTGCCATCATAATGACGATTTAGAACAAAACAAAAATAGACACAGGCACAGATAGATGGAAGGCTGCTTTCCATTAGAATCGAGGCACAATTCACTGATTAGTGCTGACCTCTAACCTTGGGGCGCCTGATAAGCCAGATAAGCCGCAACAGAAGTGGAACTACGCAACCAATTGTGGAACAACGTTTGACAATGATGCGAATCGCAACGCAGTCGAATTCCATATTTACAACATCAAAGACGTGAAAAATGAAACTAACGCAAATCTTGCTGATCTCTGCGAGTCTCTGCCTCTGTCTGTGCATATGCCCCTACGGTGGAGAGGCGTTGCATCTGCGGCAGCGACGTGTGGCAAATGCAACACCCGATGCCGACAATCTATCCAACGAAAAGGAGGCGTTATTATTAGGGGCAGCATTGGAGGACGACGACGACTCCGATGAGAATGAGTCGGCGGAGAAATTTGTCTCGGATGTGAAAACAACGACCCAGCCGCTGGGCATTGCCTCCATCAAGTCACGGGCCATTGCCATGGATCGAGCCCTGTGCCAGGTGCAATCGCGCTATCATCCGCACTATCCCAAGTGTCATCAGTACTGCAAGAGGCTCGAGCATTGGATTGGTCAGTGTTGGCGGGAAAGTTGCCACTGCATCTCCTAAGGCAACCGTATCCAGCAACAGCATCAGCATCGGCTCCATCTTCAGTTTCAGTTTCAGTTTCGTCGTCAGCTTCTAAACTTTGTACTTATATAATTATTAGATTTGTTTTACAAAACTTCTAATTACGCACACTTGAGTTTGTTTGTTTGTTTGAACTTGTTTGAACTTGTTTCTCGCACTTATCTTTGCCCTCCTCCCCTTCGATGTGCCCATTAAAGTTGAGACACACTTTTTGGATCACTTCATCCTCATCAGTAGCTGCAGCAGAATCATTGCCTGTGTCGAATTAACAAGTTTTCATAATTTTCTTAATTCTTGGCAAATTTGTTGATTGTATTTGGGCATTTTGCAAACTTGCATCTTTACTTTTGACTCTCTTGGCATTTGGAAAGGAGGCATCAATTATGCAAATTAATATTGTGTAAACATTTACACAGATTTGTGGCATGAAATTTAATAATGCAACTGCATAAAATAATTATATCTCATTGTCAGAGTTTTAAAGTGATTTATTCATGATAAAATACTTTGAATGTTTGATTAAAAATAAAAGAACTCTTATCAGAATAGAATCAATATGAATGAAATTAAAAGGTAAATAAAGAAATTCAGTTCTAAAAGAAATAAAATTATACATTAATAAATAAAAGAAATGTTAGGCTCTTATTTCTGAGCAAATACTATATTATAAATATGCCATTATATGAAATGAAAATATAATAATGCAAATCGATCAAAATCAAAGCCCATAACAGATGGACATATCAAAAAAATATATCGCTTAAAACTAAATCGACTGAAAAGAAATTATACAAAAATAGCAAAAGTGTTCATTGTTGGACTGTCATCTGTAAAAATGGAAGAGTGACAGAAAAAAAATATGTAAAATTTACATACATTTTGCTTGTGTGTGTGTGTGTGTGAAGGGTGTGCAATGAAACTCTTTCATATGGTAATTTCAGAGTAAACAGTACTGGCCAATAATGCGCGCCCAGAACGTGGCGAAATGGACCACATGGAAAGACGGGTGGACAAACGGACTGACAGTCAATAGAGAAACATCTCTGAATATGCATGTTGCGACTGACAGCTACTAATAGCACATGTGTGTGCATACACACACACTCACACACACACACAGTTGCAGCTGTTTATACCCTGCTGTTGTATGTAAAATGCTTTGGTTACTGTTTTTACTTTTGTTGTTGTCGTCGTTTTAGTTGTGGTTGTTGTTGTTGTTGTCGTCATTTCAGTTGTCGTTGCAGTTGCAGTTGTAGTTGCAGTTGTTGTAGTTGTTGCTGTTGTGCACAGTAAGCACACATAATGCATATTCATGAACTAAGTGGCAGCATTTCAGTGCGCTAACTTTTGTAAAGCTTCTTTGTGCAAATTGTGAGCATTAACAATTCTATTTTCCATGCTTTTTTTGTATTTTTGTTTCTTTGTTTTTTGTTCTTTATTTTTGCAATGACACAGCCACAGTGGTGTTAAAAAGTATGCGCCTTGCATGCTTTCACACACATTCTGAAAAATATAATTATGCCCAGGCACTCGTACCACTAATTAATGAATTTAATATCAGGTGTAACCGCAGAAAAACAATGCTTATTTATTAAAATACAAATAAATGCACACAAAAATATGTATTTTTATATCGTCAAAGATATGTGGACAGAAATTAATTAGTCAAGTTATTTGCAGCTTATGAAAACTTTTTTTATATATGTATATATAATGTAATACCTGTCAAAAAGTTTTGCGCAAAAGTCTAATATATATTTAGAAATTTATTTCTTTAACTGTCAGCAGCCATCACTAGCCGGGTTTCATTGAAAAAGGGGCATCCAACAAATGATTGCCATCAGTTAACATTATCATGGATGATATGGATGGATGGCAACATTATTAGCCCATTTGATTGATATGATTGTGTGCGACCCTTAAAATTTAATGAGCTAACAGAAATGCCAGAAAATATGCCCAAGAATGAATGAATGACAAATGCGAAATGTCAAATGTCAAATAGCAAATGGCATACGTCAAATGGCTTGTTATGGGCATATGTTTAATAACATTTAAAGCTAATAAATTGAAATTGTAAGTGCATAAAAATATACGCTTTTTGTTGCATATGCTTATCATTGGATATATATTTTTTTAGTCGAGCTATCACAGCAAACTGGCTTTTTTCCACCATGTTTGCTCAGCACTTTAGCTGTGTGTGTTTTTGTGGGATCTGTTTAACTGATTTAGCTCAATAATGCGAGGCGTCTCTCATGTTGACAAGGGTCTCAGCAGCAGCAGCCGTTGTCAACAGATAATAACAACAATGACAACAATAACAAAAACAATAATGAGGAGCAGCACAGGAAACACGAGTTTGTTATTTTTACCATAATGTTAACACCGTTTCACGGCTTGCAAAGCTGACTCTAAAATTGTTAAAGAATGCCAAATTGCCAAACCTTCTTTTTTCTATCACTTTCTTAGCAGGAATGCTGAAAACCAATTTTTTTTTTTTTTTTTTTTTTTTTTTAGTTTGAGGATAAACTTTTTTAATACCAGTTTGTCTCATTTCCACGATTTATTTTTTGGCATATTTGTATATAAAACTCTAACATAATTTTAATGCTACTTATTATAAAATTTAAATTTGTATCTTGCTATCATAGATCGATCTTAATAGATCATCAAAAAATTTAAATAGATACTTGTATTCCAAGTATTTATATATATATTAAATTTTTTGAGATCAGCTATTTTATGCAGACAGTTTGACGGCTACACAGAGTCCAATGTTAATGAATATTAATTATTAATATATATAATACGAGTATATTAATATATTATTTAATTTATATACACTATTTGATCGCACATGCTTCTTTCTGGTTAATAATATATTTTGCACAGATTCTATATATAAATTTTACACATACAACAACAAAAAATGATTAATGTAAATAAGGTAACTAAAGTACGGGATCCTCGTGGCTCTCTTCCGGGCTTTTATGAAACTGATATTGCATCATGTCACACATACCCAGGCACAGAGATTGCTGCAGATTGCGTCCAATCGCCAGCATAATTTTCTTATTAAATCCGTTCGATGTCCAGATGTATATCTTGTTGTACCAGTCACGCACACTGACAACAGCACCGAAAATGTCATTCATATTTTCAAATACTTCGCCAATTAAGTATAATAACTGTAGATAAATCGATTGAAAAAGTTGAATCGATTACATTCGATTGCCAATCCTGGCAATCTGTTATTGATGCTTTTCTTACCACCATTTCCCAAGACATGTCCAAATCGTCCAAACGTGACTTGTGGAAAGAGAAAATCCAGCGACCGCAATCTTTATGAACAGGATCCTCCCAATTGGGGCATATATTGCGCTTGAAGAACATATATTGACAGGTCTTTTCGATTTTTGATGGTGGCTTAATTAGATTGTATAAATTCCAAAAGTCTTCGACTGTGCCAATACTGGCAACTTTATGTTGCATATCCGACCACAACTCTGCAGAGTCGTAATTTAAAATCCATAGTGTCCACATATTTTTCAATGGATGCTTCAAAATCGGTTCTGTCATCCATTCACTCAATGTCTGTACCACAGCCACCTGGTTGTCTGCTCCAGCATCAGCCAGAGCTACAAATGAGTCTTCATCATCTGCAGCTGAAGCAATCTCCACATTATCTACAAATAAAAATGTTGCAACCTAATCGGTGAATGTATCTGTTGGAGCCTTACCTATAGCTGGAAATGGATATATCTCCAGTTGTAAACCATCTGCAACTGCTGATCCATTTGGCTTATCTGAGTTTTCAGCATTCAGTTCGTCCTTGACCTCAACGACATTGCGTTCGGCTGATTTTTCTATATTTGTTTCTTGACCGGAAATCATTTTTAAATATTGAAAAAATTGTCTGTTGCCAGTGTAAACAGACTATATTTCAATATTTATCGGAAAATTTGCACAATGAGCGTTTGTTATTATTAACTGTATATTTTCTCACAATTTGTCTTCTACAAATTGAAGAAATTTTAGTTTTTATGAAAGCAACTTAAATGTTCGAGTTGTTGTTTGTTTGTTACAAACTAGCCTACTAAGATATTTCAATTTGTCGAGCGGCAAAAGTATTTCCAAATTAAAATGCAGTATTTAAATTTTGACCATAAAAAAAAAAAATATTTTTGAAATACATTGTTATTAATGCAAATTAAGGAAATGATTGCACTTAGAACTAAATTCAAATTATAATAGTTAAAAGCTTTGATGCCTTTAGTAAATTAAGCGTCATGGGAGGCGCAGCCGCAGAAGAGGCACCAACACTACACTCAAAAAAAATATTTTAGAATTTAGAATAATATATTCAGAAAGTAAAAAAAAAAAACCCCTACTTTTTACCACATTTAAGGAAGTATTTTCGGTATTTATATACTATATATTTTATTTAGTATTTATAATGTGATCACAGAATTCTAACATTGGATTTATCGGTTATATATATTATTAATAATCGTTAGTATTTTAAGGTTAAGATTTCAAATTAATTTAATTTGTTCAGGTCGTATTTTTTTTTCGGAGTGTAGCAACAACAAAATTCTTAACCAGTCTCGATAAATTTCGGTTGGAAGATAGGAAGGGTGATTTGGATACTGTGTGAATGTAAATGCTGGCCAGATACAAGGCATACATATCGTATAATTCATATAAATTTGTTGGGCACAAAGCTCTCCCCGGGGTGCATTTAACTAAACGCAGCAAATGCTGAAGTCTAAGCTGAAGCTGAAGCCGGAGCAGAAGGAGCAACTGAAGCCGGCTGACTGCGCGTGGCAATTATAAATTGTTGAAAATAATTTCATTAAAAATGTAAAAAGCGGCATCAAATGGAAAAGTGTATTATTAAAAGGCAGAGACCGGCAGCAGGACGTATGCCTGAAGTTGGAAACTTGGAGCAGCAGCAGGAGTCTGAGGATCTGCAGCAGCAGCAGCAGCCGGAGCACAAAACCTTAGACCGGCCAACGTTGTCGTATATATATTGGCAGTCTTTCTCCTTATCCGTCGTGTCCATGTCCATGTCCATGTTCATGTCCATGTCCATGTCTACGTCCATGTCCATGCCCATGTCCGCGTCCGTGTCCCTGTCCATTTCGGCTACGTGCTGCCATTAACTTACCTTTTGTCCTGCTCACTCTCACAGACCAAAAATACATTGTTTTTGTTATTGTTGTTGTCGTTGTTGTTGTTCGAACTTTGACTTCCTGTGCTCGAAAGGTTTGCACTTTGCGCCTCCGCTATTTGGCTTGCAAATTTAATGCGTTCGTAAATTTCCAACTGAAATTTCATTTGCGTTAGTTCATTTTCAAGTGCTCCATGGCACACCTGCCCCTATTCCCACCCTGCCACGCTTGACCCCGTTGCCAGTTAACAGTTGGTAAGTATGTGCGTATGTATGTATTTTTTTTATGGCCATCATTTGAATATTAGCTTTCGAGAAATGTTCGTACAAGTTTTGTTCACTTTGCTGCCCAGGTGGTGCGGTGGGGGGTGGACAGAAAAAAAATGCTCAAAATGCGTTTGGCATTTTTCGGGTGCACAGGAAATTAAATGGTAAATTTGACATAAATCGGTATCCAGTGCAGTTCGCAGTCAAATATATCAATGTCAAACTCAAAGCTGACCACCTTCCCTATATGTACATACATACATTCATGATCAACATCGAAAGCAGAGTCGATATAGCCAGCTCACATTCCTACAGTAGCGAAATCTGTAATTGAGAAGGAATTCTCTGAATTTTCTATGAAAGAAGAATATAAACTTGTGTTCAAAATAAACATTAAGGAACACTTAAAGCAATTAATAAAAATTCATATCTTCAATTTGAAGAAATTGATTTGCAAACTAAATATGTTTGGTTTCTCATCTGGAAATGTTTTAACATTTTTTTTTTTTTGTAATATTGAACGTAGATTAGCAATCTATTCATCATATATAGTTTTTAGAAATAATATTTAGCTGCAGGAAAAGCTTTGTTAATTAATTTGATAGCTATGCCAAGTCGAAATTCTTACTTATCTTCAGTATTGTTTGTTTAAGTTTTAATTTTTAATTAAAGCATATTTAAATTTTCTCTAACATTTTACAAAACAAATATGTAAACTTTAACTATTTTGACCGCACCTGTATATATATATATATGAACAAGCCAACAAAAATTGTCTTATATGTGCAGGCGTTAGGACTGATGGAAGAGCTATATGGTCAAAAGGTATCTTAATACATCTAACAGATAGCAAAAAAAAAAATACGATTTTGGATGTAAACGATGTAGGCAGTGCTCATCATTTATATATATTCATACATATATATTTACATACGTATATATATATTTTATCGTATATGTCTTTATATATATATTTCTGAGAACGCAGGCTGTTATATGTATCAAATTTGTGTGTCTTGGTTGTGCTTATTAGCACGCTCAGCTCGTTCCTTGGGCAACATGTGGTATGAGTAATGCGCTTAAAACAGAAAACCGAACATATTTATTCGCGCTGTTTACTTATCGCCAGTGTCAAGGAGGCAAAAAGCTTTTCAAAAGAAGTCCCCTTCTGGAGGAGCAGGAGACGAAAAATGTGTATTCACAATTTCTACTTCAAATGTAATTATTGACGGAAATTAATCTTGGAAAAAGCCCCGCACCAAATCGCAAAATGACTTAAAAGCATAGGTGTGTGTAGCATGTGTGTCTGTGTGACTTTATTTAAGATCCCATTGATTAGAATAATGGAACTATCTAATTATAATATTATTGGAAATAATACTTCTTTGTGCTTGGGCGGAATCCAATTTTTCAACAAGTTTACCGATATTTAATTGCTTTCAGCAGCGTTTCAAATCGGAAATGGAACGCAAACATAGTTTGAGATTCAGTTACAGGAACCGATTCAAAAGTTCTTCCGAAACCTTTACAATTTTCAAACAGGAAATGAAACTCGAATCGGTTCTGACACTCAGGCATGAAGTTTAGCGAAGTTATGAAACAAGTTTTCTTCTGTGTTTGCTGAAGTACAACAATTAGTAAGCAATTACAAAACCTTAATAATTTTAATGTTTCTCACGATTTTGGCAAAATATTTCCTTTTAAGTGAGCCAATAAAGAAGACCATCTACGCTTAAGTCAAAGCATTGGAATTTTTAAAACAACACTTGAAATTTATTTAAATAGATTTTTTAGCAAAAAAAAGGAGTTCAAATTCATTTGCTTATTGACTAATAATAATTGTTTTTATTAACACTAAGCACTATAAATAATTGGTTGCATATGTTAAAAATATTGTTAAAATATTTGAAAATATTTCGGTTGGTTTCTTCCGCTGCCGCATTTAGTTAAAGCTTGAGCGGTACTTGCCACTAAATTGTGGCATTCCACAGCCTTTCCAATTGGATTAAATTGAAAGCTAAGAAAAAGTCAAGAAAGCGACTAAACAGCTAAAACCGACAATCATTTAACATAAATTAAGCGAGCGCAAAAGCTAAAATATTGCACGTATAAATTAACAAAACTAAATGTGCAAAAAAGAAAAGAAATAGCAAAAATATCTGTAAATTAGCTTAAATTTTGCACGCACGAATGAAACGCAGTGGCAACCAAAAGTGGCCCAAGAGTCGACTCCAGTTGGTAAGTGATATAATTGCTGGGGCAGGAAACGTTAACTGACTGAGTGAGTGACTCAACTTTACTCGACTTGATTCGAGTCTTGATTCCACTCAACGCAACGCTGCTCTACTCTCAAAAAAAGGCAACTCAATTTAGGCCTTCAAAATGGAGAGATTGCTCGACTGGCAGTTACTCTGTAATTTGTCTCCTTTCACACAAATTGTTAATCAACCAGTTCAATTTGCGTATATAAATTCTACATTTTCTACATTTTGCATGCCTTTTAATCCATATTTAATATGCCCTTTTAGTATGCATACCATAGGGTATTAATAAAATCGAAAAATAAAAAGGAAATGATTAAATGCAGAGTATTCGTGTTGACGGCGCGCCCAAGGCGTTGCACACTCCACTGCGTCCAGGCTGACGCTGTGCCGAAGTGGAAGTGGTGTTTTAAGTGGACGGTTACACTGGAATGTGCTTAAGGAGTCCAAAGTGGCGAATGCGGCTGTCTGCTGGCTGTTTTACACCGTACGTCTTACCATCTTGGCCCATTCCCATTGCCGGCAGAGACGTTTTTTTTCATGCAAATGTGTTTTATTCGCGGTGCCAGGCGCAGATAAATATTCGTTTCATAAATGAGCTTCATGTTGGTCAAAAGCAAATACTCGATCCACGTTAACTAGGCTCGCATCTTTACATATATCAATATTTTACGCAGCTGTTAATCAGCCTTTCTTCACACAAGTATTATTATTGCAAGCCGTCAGAAAGGGCGTGGTTCACATCCCTCTACAATATGGCCAGCAGTTTGCTTGCTTTAATTTATTTCATAATTTCTTAAGCAGACAACACAAAATTCACATTTTGTATAACTTTGTAAATGGTACTATAATTTTGGACGTGCAAATTGTAACGCATTGACGAAGTATGAATAATTTTATATTTGAAATTGAAATTGAAAATTTGAAAATTTGAAAAGAAGCAAATAACATTAAATTAAAAATAATGTCGACCTTTAAACTAAAAATTAGTGGTCAGCCTTTGGGCTAACTGCGGTCTACAAGGGTATATATTATTCGGTGTGCCCAATTTTCCGTAATTTCTTGTTTAAATTAACAGATTGATTATTCAACCTCTTTCAAATATGCCATAAGTGCAAATATTTAAATAATCTGCACAATAGCAATTTGCACAACAAATACAGGGAATTTTTTGCTATAAATTTGATAAGCAATAGTATCTTAAAAATTTTCCAAATATTTGATGAAAAAAGAAATTTTATTTGTGAAAAAAATTTGGATTTTTATTATAGCATAGAAATAAATTCAATTAACTGCATTCAACATAATTAATACCCTATTTACTACTATATAAAATGAGTATTAATCGAAATGAATTGCAGCACTTTCTTTTAAAATGCATTATCTCAATTTAAATTAAATTAATTAATTTTAAATATTTATAAATTAATTATAATAATTATTTAAATAATTAAAAATATTAATAAAGTACTTGTTAAATCAGTTTGGGAAAATATATTCAAGCCTTGTTAAAGCATCACAATTTCCGCAGTGCCACTTCGAATTTCCAATCAATGAGCATTTACGAGCTGAATTTAAGTTACTCTTTTTAAATTGGTTCAACAATTTTGCTGGCTTATTTATTCATATTTGATAGCTTGGACAGCAATGTTCAGTTAAACGCTTGCCTCATTGTTGTTGCATCCACAACAGTCGCTAAAATGAACACAACGACATCAACTAACCTCCAAAATTCCCAATTCGATTCCAATGTGCCCCACGCGAACATCTCCTCACCGGATGCACCACTGATGGCGGAACTTATACTATCTGCAAAGCGATGGGTGCAGTGGTGCAGGGGTGCTAGGTGCAGAGTGACTGCGGTTGCGACTCTTAATGTAAATGTGGCGAGAATGTGCGAGTCTGCCCCACTAAACATTGATGTTGGACACTCGAATATTCAGTGAGCAACAACTCGATGCTTGGCCAGCAATTGCATTTAAATGGTTTTTCATTTGACTATGCATTTTCGGCTAATTTTCTAACGGCCATCATTTTCAGCTTTCCGCATTTTGGCATTTTATGCGATTTTCAATTCGGTTGCGTGTTAAAATTTAAATTGGTGCAAAGATAATAATGATATGCAAAGTTGTGCAAGTCCATAAGGGATCAGTATCAACATTTCAATATTATCAGTGCAATGTGTGTAGAAAATTTGTTCGACTTACATACAGCGTATCTCCCAGTCGAGCTCTCTCGTCTACAGCATACTTATCAGTGACAGTTGCACAATCTAGTGATTTTCTTTAAATCATAGTTTTAAATTTTATTATTCATATGTTTTGTTATTGTCGATTATTATTAATGATTGTAGTTAATTTTTTACTGTATGCAAAGTTTGTGGCGCTGCAATAGCTTTTGCATGCTGAGTGAGCAATTTCAAAAAATTATAGGCAAATAAAATCTATTTATTAGATTTGTCAAATCAATGGGCATTCAAAGTTGGTCAAATAATAAATATGATGATAGCACTTCAAGACAATGTTAAATGTTATGACTATCATTACTACAACTCTGTTACCACTGCTCAAAAACCTACTATTAAATATCAATTAAAAAGTTCAAATCGTTCTTTAGTTATCGGTCAGCCGATGCCCTGTTAAAATATATCAATATGGAAATATATCAATAGTGATGTATTAGAAAATAGGCTTTACTAATATAACAATCTAGACTTTTTTACTCCTATAGCATCTTTCAGAATATAATTTAGTCATGGGTATATTATTGATACCAGCTCAATTTGTGTACATTTTACACTGAGTATCGATTAGTTAAGCGTTTTTGCTGTTGGCCAAGATCTTGTTTAATTTTATTATACATATTTATATATGTCTTTTGTCTTGGGGTTATGTGTATTCCCTTGTCCAATTAAACGCATTTTTCCGCCCACCAAAAATCAACAACAAACTTTTTTGATTAAAATTTAAAAAAGTTGTGTTTTTTTTTTTTTTTTTTTTGAAGTGGGCAATTGGCCATAAGTTTTTTGGTAGGACAAACAACAAGTGGCAAACTGTGAGTGGCTGGACTGAGGCGATCAATTGTTGTCGTTGTTGTTGTTGTTGTTGCTGAGTAAGCAAAAGTACGAAATAAATTACAATAACAATAAAATGAAGTGACTGGCTAACGTTCCTGCCACAATGCAGCGCCTCACGTTGTTTACTGGCAAAACTTTAAACAGCAAAATTACAACAACGCCGAAAATTATCTGCGCCACTGTCGCAGCTGAATCTGAAACCAACAACAGCAACAACAAATTGGCATAATTTCAATGTGAAACTTATTCAAAGTCAATTGTTGGCAGGCGGCGCGACGTGCGCTTAAAATCAGCAGCGCAGCGGCGGCAACAGGAACCAAAGTGCGGCAAGCCGTCAAGCCACGCCTCCCCACACATACACACACACACACACACACACACACAACAACGATGTGGTTGCTGTCAGCAGATCCAAATGAGCATTTGAAACATTTTCATGGAAAACTTTTTCTTTGTCCACATCCACGTTTTATTTCACTTTTTATTCCAACTCTATATATATATTTTTTTTTTTCTGCTGTTTTTTTTTTTCTTTTCTGTTTTCTTGGTAGCGCGGAAATTGTAATGAATAATTTTGCTTTTAACTGTTTGGGGAGTCCGACAGCAACAGCAGCGACAGCAACAACAACAACAACTGAGGCACAAAATCAGATTTTGCATTTGGTTCGGATCGTCAATGTGGTTTGTAGTTGTGGCTGTTGGGTTAATTTTTTGGCTTGGTTTGGTTTCACTTTGGATTTGCCCGTTGACAACTTGATTTTACAGTCAGTGGCAGCGTCAGTGGCTGTGGCAGTGGCAGGGGCAGGGACAGGGGCAGGGGCACACAAACAGAGCTGTCAGCTAGAGCTCAATTGAGTTAACACATTGCACATACGTAAATGATTGGCAAGTGTGCAACGCTTTTAGCCCTTTTCTAGAACTGTTAATAATATTTGATATGTGAAATGTAGTCGCTTAAGGAGAAACAAAATATATATATGCAAATGAGTGGCAAACAATATTTGTGCATTGCGAATAAAATAAATTATTAAATTGAAAATAATTTATGCATATGCAAAAACATACAAAATATTAATTTTAATACATGAAATCAGCTTTTGATGCTGATTAAAAATATACATTAATATATTTTTATCATTTTATATAAATTTATTTCAATTTATTTATTTAGAAATTGCATCTGCATTTTACAGGCTTTTCAAACAACTTTATTAGGAGTTTGTCTTTTAGCCATTTGAAATAAGTTCAGGATATAAAAGTAAGGCCAACACTTGATGCAATTTGACCGCATAGTCAAAGCCATTTAAACCAGTTCAGATGCTTTTTAGATGCTGACAACAACCGGTTGTCCATGCAACTGTTTGTTGGTGTTTAACCCATTCATGCAACAAATGCAACAACAGGCAGCTGTGCGCTTCCGTGGCAATAAGCAGCTAGCCAGATTTGCTGGCTTCCTTTTGGGATCACAACTGGTTTTGAGCCAAAAACAACTTTAGTTGGATTTGTTGCGCTGATTTAGTTTCGTCTGCCCACCCGAATAGATTACATAACGCACTTCAAATCGCTTTCTTTTTGGATTCACGCACTGCGTTTCCTGACACGTCCATGGATTTCAGCTCTTAACATATAGTTTCACCGGGTGAGCTAATTAGTTGCCAGCCACGCAGACAGACAGACAGACAGACAAACTGGCCGCCTTTTTTGGTTATTAACTGGAATTGCGCGAATATGGCCAACATCAGCAGCAGCTAGCCAAACAGTAATCATGACATTCCATTTGATGATTATGAAATGACATCAAATTTAATGACAAACCAAATATTTGCACAATTTAATTCGCGACTGGCTCACCAAAATTGTACGAATATTATATGGCAATTTCGACAAAGCACATTTCACAGCTGCCTCTTATGCAAATCTGATTAATGTTCATTTATTTCTCCTTTTTTAGTATGTTAGAAGAATCACAAGATTCCGGACTATGACACACTCTGTTACTCTCCACATAGGTCACATATTATATTTTTGATGGCTAAATGAAACCAGTCATTAATATAGATAAAGTAAGTATATCAGAGATTCCAAAGACTTTATTTATTAAAAATCTGATCAATAGCATATATCCCTTATAAGGTCGATAATGATTCTATCTGTGTGCAACTTTAAACAACTTCATTTCTACACATTTTTAATGCAATGTTTTTTAAAGCACCAAAATATTTTTAACAAATTACAATTTAAATTTTGTGTATGGGAGTTTATTTTATTATTTTATAACTTCTAATATAATTCGGTCTTTAACATATTGTTAAGAAATTATCAAATATTAAGTCAGCAATTTTATGCATGCCATAAACATATTTCTCATTAGCTCATCATATACTGATGAATTTAATAGCCTACATATATTATTTTTTAATATTATAAAATTGCCAATGAGTCAGTTCAAATTTAATATGCATGGAAATTAGGAAACTTTCTCTGTTTAACGAGTTGCTCCATAAACAGCAATTCTAATATACTTTAAAATGTAAACTCGATTGAGTTTAACGTTCTTTTATAATACTTAGAAGCAAATGGAGAATATAGTTCGTCAACAATTTAAAATAATTTTGGACTCAAAAGTTTTTGAGCAAAATCTAAGCGACTTGTTAGAAAAAATAAAATTGATTCCAAATAAAACAAACGGTATTTTATGAAACACCTATTTATTAGTCAATATAATACCATAACATAACTTTAGATAAAATTTCATAATAAAAAAGATGAATACAAACTAAGAAAAGACATTTTATAAGAATCACTTAAAAAAAATCAAATATTAATATTGATATATTCAATTCATTATCAATATATTTCTATATGTATATAGATACATAAATATATATATATATTTATAGGACATAAATATATATATATATTTATGTCCTATAAATAGGACAGCAAAAATTTGATCATCTTAATATTTCGTTACTTTTGTTGAGTAAAAAATAATTGAACGAATCATTTGTGATGCACAAAAAAGGACTAAGGATGAGAGGATATTTCTAACAAGAAACAGGATTAAAGAGAGAGACACAGAGATGGACAGAGTTGATTGTTGTTCCAGCACATTCAAATGCCTGTTATGTGTATATGTTTGTGTATATAGATGTGTGTGTGTGTGCGTGTGTGTGGTAGAGTAGTGCCATAACCGTCACCAGCTCGTCAGCAGGACGAACCACAGCATGCTGTCGCTTCTGCCCCAAAGGCTTTTGTTATTTTCCAGTCAACGTTTGCACTGCTAATTATAACACTTTTACACCGGGTAGCCGGCTAGCGCCTGGCAACAACAACAACAACAACAACAATAAACAAAAAAAAAAAAAGGATTTTAGAGGCAAGTGGCAAGTGGCAACACGCTGCAGCTGTGCGGCTGTGTGCAGATTCTTTATTTTTGTATATGTTGTGCCTTGGCACAAGCTTTAAACTTGCCACTTGCCACTTGCCACATTTTATGCGAGACTGCAAATTGGGGCTTTCATTTGATGTAACATGGGCATTTTGGACATCGTTGTTGATGCTGCTGTTGCTGATGTTGTTGCTGTTGTTGTTGTTGTTGCTGTTGTTGTTGCTGTTGTTTATGTCATGCAGAAGTAACAGTTAAGTTTTGCTGAAAGCCACTTGATTTTATTAGGAACGCTCATAAAGTCGTCCTCGTCAGCGCTTCGTTGAGCAACAACGCGGAGCGTGCCTAGGCAGTGGTGGTAAGGTTATTCCGGGGGAGGTATTGGGGGTTGCGGCACGTTGCTGCAAAAACCTAAGTATGGCTTGGGTTGGTGAAGGGGGGAGGGGGGGAGGGAGGATGCACTGCAGCATGGAATGGGATGCTGAATGTGCTCAACAGTTTTTTTTATATACAGCCACGCTCTTAATGGATATTAAATTTGCAATGCTCTTGTGTAATAATAGGCCCCAATATGGCGAAAATGAAAGTCAATGAGCGACACGCAGCGAGAGAGAGAGAGAGAGAGAGACTCTTAGAGAGAGAGATAGATAATTGGAGTGTGGCATCTAAGTGGATATTTAATTGTGCATGCGCATCAAGTACTACTTAATCTAGATGCATTGTCAGTTGAGTGACAAGAAGAAATAAATTGCAATTACCCTGAATTTAAGTACTATACGAAATTGAAATAGCAGCAAGAATAAAAATTCGTCACTTTACTAAATTAAATAAAATGAACGACAAATTGCATACTTTGAAAGCCATTTCAACTCTGGTCTCTTTCAGTTTTTATTTCAGTTTCAATTTTATTTTATAAATTTAAGCTTTTGCTGCTTGTTTTAGAGTAGAAACTGTAATATTGATATTCATTACCTTATTCATTAAATTAAAAAAAAAAAAATGTAAATATGGTGTGTACTTTTTTTCGCGATATTTATAATCACGCTTTTTTTTAATTCAATGATAATAAATATCACAATATATTTCGCCTAAAATTAACCCATTTCCGAATTATTTTTATGCGTTATGCAGCACATTTGATATATATTATATGTTTATTTTACATCAAAACTTAAAAATACGTCTTTCTAAATATCAAAAAAAGTATTGAGTATTTTTTAAATTCAAAATTACTCAATGATTATGGCATTTCGGAATTATTTTCAACCTAATTGCAGTGAATGACGAACGTATTTTTCTGCTTAATAATTATTAAATATGAGCCAAGAACGCAAATAATTGCAAATGCAAATGTGAAGCACAAGTTCGTAAAGTGAAAACAGACGTTAATGGCGGTGGCAAGAAAAGAGTGGACAACCAGAGGCACACACAGCAGAAATATGAGTAGGGAGCAAGCGGCATGTGGCATGAGCTGTGGTTCGGATGGCTACTGCACAAATACAAAGAATGACAGCAACACAACCTGCAACAGACAGTGGCTGGGAGGGGGCAGGTGCGGGTAGGTGCGGTTGGTAAATATTAGATGGGTGGAAGAGAGGGGTGGTTAAAGCAAACTGGATGCTGCCTCGGTAACTAAGCGCAACACCAGTGACCTTATGCGGCTTTTGTTGCTGTTGCTAAGTAGAATTTACATTTTGCCGCAGCAAAGTGAAAAACGAGAAAACTTGGCAAAGAGCCGCCAGCGACTGCTAATTGGTTGCAATTTCTGTTGCACTTGATGGGCGGTTGGCTGGCTAGCTTCAAAGCTGACCAACAACAACAACAAAAAACAAAAAACAACAACAACAATGTTTATATCGGCACCAGTAACTGCGCTGACAATGGCCAAGGCCGCTAATGATAATCAGTCGATTATGGGCAATGATTATGCTCTCACTCTCTGGCAGCGATATGCCGTCAAACAAACAAACAAAACAAACAGACAAGCCAAACACAATCGAATTACAGCAACAATAATATAAGACCAGGTGCTTGCACCCAAACTGTAAGTTGTAAGTTGCATGTTGCATGCCGCGTGCCACGAGCATGCCTATAAAATGCAGCGCCAACACATTGCCCATTTCACTCTCACTTTGTTAGCTAACACGGCCAGTCAACATAAACGTGCCACTTGCGACTTGCAACACACGCTGCGTATGCGTTATGTTAAACCAATACAAATTTTATTAACTTAAACGAAATGTTTCCGATTTTTTATGGTGTTTTTTTTGTTCTATTTTAAATCAGTGTAAACAGCACAAACAAATAATAAACAAAATACTAAATACGTTTTTTTACAAGTGACAAAAATATTGTTCAACATTAAATATACAAAGTGGCTGTGAATAATGTTGCCCATTAAGGTGAATAATGTCTATAAAAAAAATTAAATTAAAAAAACAACGTTTTTTTTATTCATTATTTATGCATTTGCAATATAGGTGTTAATAAATGCTCGTTGATTAACTTTGACTTTAGTTCATAAATAAAATTAGATATTGCTGTTATATTGTGTAGAAAAAAGTACTGAATTAAAAAAATAACAACATGAACTGCAAATAAAAAACAATTTAATATAAACCATTTAATTGTTTAATCAGCAGATGTTTTTTTAGGAAGAGTAAATAAAACATTAAATTGAATTGTTTTTCATTTAAATAAAAGCAATTTACATATTATCTACATGAAAGGCAAAGCCACACATAATTAAACATAAATTCAAATTATCGCATTTAGACACAAAATTGAAATGAATATAATATTAAATATCATATTATTGAGTGCACTTTTTGCTAATCATTTTGTTCAACATGTTACAGCAACTAAAAGTGAGTTTCAAGTTATTTCAATTCTATTTGCAGGCTTTCAAGTTAAAAAGAATAATAATAATGTATAATGAAAATATCAAATTAGTTAAGATTAGTTAACAAATTGAACTTGTTAAGATGGCTAATTTGACTTATTAACCCGAAAATATCCAAGTGGCTAAGAATAGAATAGATTTGCTAATCTTTATTTTATTATTATTATTTAGTCGTTTGTATATCAGAGTTATGAGTTATGCGAAAGGGTAGACAGACAAAGTTTTTTTTTTTTTGTATTAACTTAATAAATAAATATTAAAGTAAAAGATTCATATAAATAAAATTAAGAGAGACATTTAAGGTACTTGCAGTTGGACGGAGACATTAATTCTAACCAAGCCAAATTGATCCATAATCAAAAACGACTTAAGTAAATTATATTTAATTATAGCTTAGATTATATAGCAGACTCTTGATAGGACAGCGTAGACTAAAAAAATTAAAAAGCTATATATTATATATTGTTTTTAGCACAATCTGGCAGACATTCTTGAATTAGAGAAAATATTATTTAAAATGAGAAAGTGTTTAAATAATATGTTTAAAAGGTCGCTATGCATATGACCATATAAATAAATAATGCACCTGTATTTATTCATTATGATTATGCACTTTTGCTATTATTTGCCATAATTCCACAATTTATTATTTAACATAATTAAATTTCCGTAGTACGTTTTGTGAATTGAAAATTGGCAGACATTTGTCTATTTGATTTTCAACTACCTCCACCTATCATTTCCCATTATACTTCCCGGGGATTTCATCTGCCGGCTGGCACGCAATCCGATTGCATTTCAGCTGTTGAAGCTGCTGTGTTGAAAGCAAATTATAAGTTATAAATTCACTGGGTGTATCTGAACATTTTGAACTGTGATCAGGTTCGTTGAACGTGGCACTGAGAGAAGTTGCCGCTGCTGCTGCTGCTGCTGTTGGTGCTGCTGCTTTTGCAGCCTCTGCGGATAATGAATAGTTTTAATTATGCTATGTAGTGCAAAAATAATTGCATTTGCAACAGCAACATAAACTACAATAACAACAGCAACAAACAGTTACAACAACAACAATATCAATTTGTTTAATATTGTATGGCTCTCACATTAAATAAACTAATTGCATTTATAAATCGATTTAATGAAATTAATATTGTGAAATTGCGAAGCAAAATGCAGCATGCAACATTAAACATGAAATATGAAACAAGGCTTAATCAAATGCTGTACGTTGCACTTCTGCTGTCGACATTGGCGGGTTTATTATGCCACATAAAGTGCCACAATTTGCATAATGTGATAAATGTATGTTACCCGTGTTGTAACTAACACATAAATATATAAAAATAAATATATATATATATATATTGGATGACAATTAAAATGAAATATAAATGTTGTCGCTGTCTCCTTTTTGCACAGCTTGCAGTGCTGCTCATTTGCTGCGTTCACATGGGCCATGCCACAGAGCTGGAAACGAAGCCAACAGCCACCCAAGTTGAACCAGTTGCAACAACAAAACTAACAGCCAGCGTCGAGGAGCCAAAGAGCAAAACCGAGAAACGTGATTCCTCCGACCAAACAGGTCAGTTGCAAGAAGTTCTCAAAAAAAATAAAACCAAACCAACAGTCAAATAAATGCTTACAACAATTCACTATTTATTTATAAAAAAAAAAATTCAAGTTTATAGATATTTTTAAATTGCAATTTAATTTAATGCAGCAACCGTGTACACTAGCAAGCCAGCCAAAGAAACATCTTTTCGTTCAATTTACCCATCGGCAACATACTACGAGGCCGCAGAGGGTGGTCCCATCTTTGAGCCAACAACACTGCGCTATACGGCAGCCGATGCAGCACCGCAGGTATGCAACAGCAACATGTACAACAACAGCAACTGCTACCGCAACTCAGCGCATTCAATTGTATTTAATGAACTCAACTCAACACTTGCAGAACTACTATGAGAAACCGGGAAGCGGCAATATTCGCTATGTGGCGCCAACAGCTGCGGGGCACAAGCATGCCACCGCCTTGGGTAGCCTGCCAGGGCCATTGCAATTTGCAGCACAGCAGCATACACAGCATACACAGCAACAGCAGCCGCAGCAGCAACATCAGCAGCATCGCTTCAGATTCGCAGTGCCGCCACAAGTGGAGCTGTATCAGCGGCCTGTTGTTAAGTTGGCAGCACCACAACAGCATACATTGCAACCCATTTACAGCTATGCGGAGCAGGCGCCAACCCTCTATGAACGTGCCGCACCGCCGCAATATCAATTGGCAGCAACAGCAGCCACACAGCAACATCAGCCACAGCAACGTTTTCAGTATATTATTGCCATACCGCTTTCGTATATGAGACAGCTGCAGCAGCAACTTGGTGCCGGCTTGCTACCAGTGCCACCAAGCACTGCGGCCAGCGAGAGGAGCTCAACCACTAGCACGAGCAGCACTACCACCACAACCTCAGCACCAGTACCAGCAAAAGACACCGAAACGGCTACAACAATTGGTGGCGCACGTCATCCAATTATGCAGCTGTATGGTCCGCTGGCTCGCGATCATCAGGGCATATATCGACCATATTATCAATCGGATGCTGCCAGTGCACCAACCGCTATACCAAGTCAAATTGATGGATATGGCCAGCACTATGTGCAGATACCAGCCAACGTATTGCTGGCTGCCGCACAGCAACTACAACAGCAACAGCAACAACTGCACCAGCAACATCAACATCCACTTCAAGCTCTGTATCCAAAAGCAACCACATCGCCAACATCCCTTTATCAACCATCACTCGTCTATCAGCCACAGCCACACCCACATCCCCAGGCACATCCACAACAGCTTCAGCTGCAGCGCATTTATCAGCAACCATCAATGATCTTTGCCGACTCACCAATGGGTCAACAAACAACCTCTTTGTATAGTGAGTACCCTTAACAATATTTTAATTAACGTTACTATAAACACCATAAATTTATTTGCCATCATGCCATCAGCAACAAGCAACAACAACAGCAAGAACTTAAACCCAACAAAAGGGAATTATTCCTTATACCATTCTCATAGTTGACAAAAGACCCGAGTAAATCTTAAGTTTACTTTGCTTAGTAAAATTTTTTTTTTTTTTTTGGATAGTTTACTTAGTTTTGTATTAAAAATTTTTTATTAATTAAGAAAAGTAAATAATTAAAAATTTCAGTTTAGTTATTGTACCAGCCAAATTAGAATCGAGTTTACATTAAGTTTATATAATGCAAAAAACAAATCCAAACCCTAATATAAATATTAATAATACTAAATCGTTAATTAAGCCAAAAAGGAAAAAATCCAATTTCCAATTTGGAATTTGGAATTTTCAACTTTACAACCTGACGTAAGATTTGCTATGATTATTTAAATGATTTCACATAAAATAAAATGTATATCACAAGTTCTAAGTGAAACAGATAATAGAAATATTATCTATTAAATATATTTCCTTTCACAAACTAAAACCATATTTATTAACTATATTGTAGTTAAATGTGTCTAATTCCAAATGTTTTTAAAGATGCTTGAGATTATACTTGAAATTTTACAAAAGCTCAAAAGCCACATTGTACAAAAACTAAACTGAAATTACTGCTGGATGATGAGGAGCGAGTACAACTGTGCCATGTGCATTCAACTTGGCAATTAGTGTTCATTTTATGCAGCCTGGCAACGTTGGCGACTATAAAACGCCTTTGGCAATTTGGAATGCGATAACTTTGTTAACTATGCTCATATTTTGCAGCATATCCGGTACACCAGCAGCAACAGCAACAGCAACAGCAGCAGCAGACGCGACTGGTGCGATTGGGCCTTAAGCAAACGCCGCAGCAACATCAATACGTTGCCGCACCATCCGCAGCAACTCCTTTCGTATCGGCTCCATCAACGACATCGGCCACAACCACATTGCTGCTGCCTCCAGCTACAACAGCAGCAGCAGCACGAGAACAGCAGGAGCAGCAGCAGCAGCACCATCAAGGACTGCCCATCGTTCACTACAATCCCATTTATGTGCAGTCACCATCCGAACACCAACAGCAGCAGCAACATCAATTTGCAATATTGCCACGTTTTAGCAATAATAACCCAAAGGCCGCTTACAATATAGCGCATGAATCACAGCCACCAATTCATGTTGTCAGATTGGCAGCTGCGAACGCATTAGGACACCACCAACCACAGACGATACAGCATTACCAACCGTATCAGGCAACCCTGCAACACCAGCAGCAGCAACAGCAACAACAACAACAGCAGCAATTTTATCACGCTCAAGCTGGGCCGCTGTCCAACTACGTTGAGGAGCAACAGCAACAACAACAGCAGCAACATCATCACCATCACTCACATAGCCCAGTCTCGCCAGCTATTATACCATACTTTAGCCATCCGGGCGCCGTGCACTATGGCACACATTTATATCATCCAGTTGCTGGAGTAGCCACAGCGTCAGCAACCAGCACAAAACAGCAACAGCAGCAGCAACAGCAGGAGCACCGATTGGCGGCAGCAACAGCCGCAACAAGTGGAAGGTTGTCGGGTGACAATGGGGCTAGTGGTGCTGGGGTCAAACAGCCAACAACCGCTACGAATATTGTGAAATATCCCTAAGCAACAATATCAACAACAGCAGCAGCAACAACAGCAACAGCAGCAGCACCAATAGCAACAGCAGCAACAGTAACAGAAATAAAGAGCACGCCGCCAGCAGAATTTTTGGCAGCGGCTATTTTCGATTGTGTGTATATATTTTTGTTGTGTTAATTACGTTTGAATGTATTTGTTTGTGTGTGCTTGTGCTTGTGTGTGTGTGTGTACTTGCTGTTATTTTTCTACAAGGATTGTGCCAGCTTTTTTTGCTGTTATTGCTGTTGTTCTAAGCATAGTTTGTAATATTTTTTTTTTTGTTTATTGATTACATTATGTTTTGGTTCTGTGCGGCTTATTATTAATATCATTTAATTGGCTACATTTGTTTGGTAAAATTATTTATCATGATTTTTGGCAAATTAACGATCCGTTATTTGTGTACATATTTGAAATTTTAAATATACTCCATCAAATACCGTCAAATATATGTTTATCTATATTTTAACTTTCTTTGTATTTTTTGAATATTGGTAATTTATCTTGAGATTAAAACCGGATCAAACAAAAGATTAAAACCATTTGCAAGGGAAAGAGTCTTGCTAGGGTCTAACACTACAAATCTGTAGGATCTTAAATCAGAATGCTTAACGCTTAAGATACGCCCAAATAGGAATAAAGTGTTTATGGAAATAAAAGAAAACGCGCTGCAAATATCAATCATAGTAATGATAAATTGAAAAGTAATGATAATTCATGCTTTGTTCTTTTTTTAGGGATGTTAGGCTTCTGTTTTTATTTTATTGAAAACATTTCTGCAGAAATATAATTAAGCTGGAATCATAAGCTCTGATTTTGGTATAAGTGGTCAACCGCAGAGGTTTCCACAATTAAAAATTCTCATTTTTAATAAACGCGTGTTAATAACTGAAGCAATTGTGCATGGGGCATGGGGCAGGCGGATGTGTGTGGCAATAATGACAACGCTTTTCGATTTTTATTTTTCGTTTAATTACCATGTAAAGCCATTTAATAATGAGCTGCAGGATTATGTAATAAGCACTTCAAAAGTCTACAGAAGAGTTGTTAGGCCGCTCCTGCCCGAGTTCAGAGGATCGTACAAATCACAGACCCGCAAATCCGTTAACATGCATGCAAATACATTCAACCACAACAATAAAAGTTCCAAATAATTCTAGCCGATGTTTAATACACTTACTGATGTTTAACCAATCAAAACTCAATCTCAGTATGGGCACATTTTGTAGAAAAATTTTGCAATAAATATCTATACGAATAAAAATAAATATTGGATTTTTTTTTCTTTTTGTATTTTTTGCGTCGACAATAAATAAACTAATAAATAATAATACATATTCCAGATAAAATAATGCGCAGACCAATTCCTTTTTTTTTTAATTTTCATTTAGCTTTTTTAATTAGATGTTTCAGTTTAACTTTTCAAATTTGTAAAGATATTTAATTTTGTACAAAAAAAAAGCTTCACTTTGCTTTGGGCAAACGATTTTTGGCGGCTATAATCATGGACGATTTAAGCAAGTAATATCCATGGGCAGGAATAGGCTAAGGATACTTGTCGTTCTACTGACAGGACATTGTAGATTAAAAATCCACCTGTCCAAAGTGGGTATCTGTAGCAGCAGTCAAGGCAGGTTTTGTGAGGTCGAGGAGGAGTCTTCAACTCAAATCCTAACAAAATGCATCGCCCTTTCCAGGAGAAGATGCAGCATCCTAGGGATGCATGTTATGAATGTCAAAGACATAGTAGCCCTCGACCCATCAAAGATCTTGACATTCGATCAGGAACTGGGGTTGATGGAGGAGCTATAAGCTCAGAAAGGGGCACAATAGATATATTGGGTCGCAGTGCACAAAACCCCCCTATAAATAAATGTAAATAAAAATGAAAAATTGAGTGCTTTAATACATACCGCCAATAGAGTACCCATGTTAACTGGCAGATATTGTACTGCCCTAATGACCGCAGATTGCTGTGATCGCATTAGCATTATTAACACCATCCGTCGATCCTCGACAGGCATATTGAGCCAATTGCAGTTGTAAATCGCCATTGTCATTTGCTCAGACTCATATTGCACCTTCTCGGAGGCATGACAAATTATGAACATTTGAATTAACCTTGCCGAGAGCTGAAGGAGCACATATACACTCTGAAAAAAATCAAGCTTTAGTTGGGATGCGTTTGCCGCCTCTGTACACATTGCAGCTGCTGGAATAGAGCATTGTATGAAGCAACCAATCGACATGCTATCCTCTAGCAATTTTCGCAATCTGTAAATATCGTTCCAATGACTTGCAGTAATTCCAATTAGGATTTTCATATACATACTGCAATATAATCTGGTGATCCTCAACGCATTTTATCAGTTGCAAATGGCTCTGGTTCCGAGTTGTTCCCTTTGAATTCCCTACCTTAGCCATGCGTATGGTCAGCGCCTTCCAGTGGGCAGCGCATATCAAAAAATAGGCCGGCGAATAGCTATCAGTGCTCCCCGCACTCATTATCATCAAGATAAGGCCAATATGCAGTATGAGCATCGCAAACAGGTAACGGAAAAGCGATTGACGCCAGTCCCACGGTACCCAGACTTGAAATGGCAACACTGGTTTCCATTCACTGAGCACAATACAATCAGCGACTACCAAGGATGAAAACAACGTAAAGACCAAAAATAGAAAGAATCTGTGCACCCAACGGACTTTGTCCTCTATTATCTGATACTCTTCGGGCGATTGAAGGCGTTCATCCAGATGACGCAATATACCATGGATATCCAATAAGCGGCGACGTATTCGTAAAACATTTAACTGCTTCGGTATCTGCACAGCCACCATGATAAACACTGGGAATACGTTAAAAAAATCTGCCAATGATTCGGTTTTAAAGAATTCTACTAAAAACGCCATTGATACACTAGCAGGGCCAAGCAAATTTAAGATAATTCCATAGATCCAATAATGCCGTGAAATGAACGAATCCCCGGATGGCAAATGGTATCCCAATATGCGCCACGTAAACCAGTGGTATGAAAATGCTTTAGTCGAATCAACGCTGAACATCTTGTTTTTTCTGCTTTTACGGTTGCACTTTGACTGTGCCACAGTCGTGGACGTGTGCTCCTTTTATAGCAATCCGACTAATGCAAATTGTCATTTAATTAGCTGACACGGTCCCGCCAACACCACCCATTCATTCACCCATAGCAAGGACATTCTTTTGGAAATACCTATTTCAGCTACGCCACGCCACCTGGCTACTTCCTAAATTATGTACAATGCATTTAAGTATATAATTTAATTCCCAATAAATAATATAAATTATTCGGATTACCTATTTGATTATACTTCTTTTAAAAAATTATTAATATGGAAATGGCGGAGACTTGGAATTTGATTTTTTATTACTATCTAGAACAGGGTGTGTTTTATCTCCAAGGTAGGTGGACATCACCAACCCTAAGTTCTTCAGACCCATAAGGTTAATATCTTTTTTACTAAACACGTTGAAGAAACTGGTGGCTTATTCAATCAGAAGCACTCTGCTATGCATGCATACAGAGTAGGCAGGTAAACAGACACAGCCCTCTATAAACTGCAGCGACTTTAAGACTGGCGACAGTCGACAACAAAGAAGAAGCGATGTGCGCCTTTCTAGACATATTATGCGCCTTTGATAACACATCGCATGAGGCGATAAAGGCCACCCTCTCAAAGGTGGGGGGGCCTGTTTTTAAGCAGGTGGATACTTGCACTGCTGCTGCCCCCAGGCCCCGTCATCAACGCATGACGTCTTAACCACTAAACCACTAAAGGCTGTCCCCATGGGGAAGTATGGTTTATGTTGCTCTGGAGTCTGTTAGTAAATGATCTTCTTAACAGACTTTTCACCATGGTTATTGAATTTCAAGTCTTCGCCGAATACAATCCAAATAGAAGCATGAGGCAAATATGAAGAGGGTTAAAGATAACGAGTGACTAGTGTACGGAGGTTGGACTTAACCTAAACCCTACAAAAACTGTCCTTGTTCCTTCTTTAACTAGACGCTATAAGTTACAGTGGATGAAGCATATATGGCTTTTAAGAAGCCTATTAAAAACGAGCAAGAAGGTAAAATTCTTCAGGATCACATTTGACAGTAGGTTCAACTTTGGCACCCATGTACAAAATACGATATTGAAGTACTCCAGAGCGCTTTATAAATGGCGTAGCATAGCCAGGAAGTCATGGGGTACATCACCAAAGATAATAAGATGGCTATACCTAATGGTAGTAAGACCTATGTTGACCTAAGTGATACCATTGAAAGATAGAGCTCGGTTGACCGCCGTAAAAAGGTAACTTAACAAATAACAGGAGATATGTACACCTTCCCTACAATAGCCTTGGAAGCCTTAATGGAGCTCAGGCCACTTCATCACACTATAAGCTTTAACAGAAAGCTACGCTTTTGATTTCATCAGAAGGAATTGGGGCAAACTCATCCTAAGCCATAGAGATGCCCAACTTCTGTCAGATGAACTTCTCCTCCCGTTACAACCCAGCGATGAAAAAGTACCCGAATACATATTCCAACGAAATTTCAAAGATCAAACCAGAAAAAAATGAATTGACGACCCCAATCAGGGAACAGGAATATAATCTTAAGTGATCTAAGCAAGTAATATCCATGGGTCTACTGACAGGGCACTGTAGACAGAAAACCACCTATCCAAATTGGGTATTTATAGTAGCAAGCAGTGTAGGTGTTTGAAGGTGAGGAGGAACCCGCAATTCAAGTCCTAACAGAATGTAACGTCTTATCCCGGAAAAAAAAACAGCATCCTAGGGATGCATGCTATGAGTTTCAATGACACTTTAAGGGGGTACAATATATCTAATAGGTCGCTGTACAGAAACCCCCAATTTATAATAATAATAATAGGCTGAAAGATTTGCGTAAGACGCATATTTGAATTGCCACCAGGCAGCAACAATGACAGTAAGCAGTTGATAAAAAAAGGACACAATGGGATGCCCCAAGGTCGTGGCAAAGCTATTTCACAGGTGCCAGCCTGGCATTCGAACCCATTTTTTAAATTAATAATGTCAATTGCAGGTTGGCTCTTTATTGCAAATCGAAATGCTTGTGAAACTTAGCAACTGGCAATATGACAATTGAAATTGCAAATTTCAAATAGAATGCAACTTTGACAAAACAGCAAAACTTCGGCGACTTAGAAGATGGGCAATTACAAATATTAAAAAATGTCCACATATAAAGTAGCAGAATATATTTAATTTTATTATTATCTATTTGGTAAAAATTGCTATAAGACTGTGTTGTCTTCGTTTTTTGACTTAAAGTGAATGCCAGAATTTCAGTCATGATTTTACTAAATTGCAAATACCTTGTACTGTTTCTCTCTTTCTCTTAAATTCTTTACCAACATTATAGCCCAAGTTGTTCAATGCTTAGAACTTTAACAGTAGTACACAAATAATGAGCTAACATTTCTAATTTCTAGCTTAAGCCCTACTTCTGGCTCACATCCGCCTCGCACTTCAAAAATTGTATTTTGGAAATTTATTATATAATTATTTCAAGTGCCTGAGCTAATAGTGAAGATGAAAAAAAAAACAAAATTAAAATACCCAACAAGAAAAATCGACTTGATAAAATACGCTTTACTGTTTATTTACGCATTTTATTTAATTAACATTTTTTTTAGCATAAGTTGTCTTTTGACACACACACACACACACATACACGCATTCACGCATTGACATTATATTTAACATTGGATTTGTAATGCATTTAAGTAACTTGAAATTTTAAAATCATTGTAATTGTCAATCACAATTTGATCTTCATAGGCACAAAAGTGTACCTTATTTACATATAAGGAAGTCTAGCACCCAACCCAACCCAAGCCAAAAGCCACTACGAATATTGTGAAATTTTCCTAATCAGCAATATCAACAGCAGCAGCAGCAACAACAGCAGAAGCAGAAGCAGCAGCAGCAACAGCAGCAACAACAGCCGAAGCAGGAGCATCGCTAACAGAAGCAGCCGCAATAACAGCAGAAACAGCAACAGTAACAGACATAAAGAGCCCGCCGCCAGCAGATATTTTGGCAGCGGTTATTTTTTATTGTGTGTATATTGATGTTGTGTAAGTATATGCGTATATGCATGTGCCTGTGTACACACACGTATCAGTACTTGCTGTTATGTTTCTTCAAACATTCTTCAAGATTTTATTTGTTATTTACGTTGTTCTTAGCATAGTTTGTAATATATATTTATTTGCTTATTGATTATATTATATTTTGGTTCTGTGAGGCTTATTATTAATATCATTTTATTCGCTTCATTTGTTTGGTAAAATTATTTATCATGATTTTTGGCAAACTTACGATCCGTTTTTTGTGTACATATTTGAAATTTTAAATATACTCCATCAAATACCGTCAAACATGTGTTTATCTATATTTTAACTTTCTTTGTGTTTTTTGAATGTTGGTAAAAAAAAAAAACCGGCACGGCGAAAATAACATTCTTTTGCAGATCAAACAAAAAATTTAAACCATTTGCAAGGTCTAAAATTTTGTAAACTTGTTCAAGAGTCTTGTTATGGTATGACAATATAAAACTGTTGGATCTTGAATCAGAATGCTTTTCCTTAGAGTTAAACTTGGAATTCCCTGACGTCGGGGAAAGGCTTTCGCTCCAACACATACCCACAAATGGTTATGAAGTATTTATGAAATTATAAAAAAATAATTAAAGGGTTTATTTGATTCATTTGAACAGTAATGATAATTTATAGTCACTGGCAAACCGTAAATCGCGTAGCCTTTAATAGACTTATGCGGGCTTTGGCCTGATAAGCAGATCGGTTCAGATTGCCGAAGATTAAATACACTGACTAATGGTTAATCATTTGATAACCAAATTCTGATTAAGCACATTTTGTCAACCAATTTTGCTATATGCTAGTAAACGAATTTAAATTAAATATTAATGTTTTGTTCATTTTTGAATTTTTTAAATCGATCGACATTGAATAAATACATAAATATATTGAATAAATATATATTTACAAATTTTAAAAACAAAAATGTACAGAGCAATGTATATTTTAAACCCTGCGTCTATTGAAAATGGGTAAAAAGGGTAAATGTTTTTGTGCAAATATATGAAACATGCAGAAGGAAGCATGTCCATACTCTTTATATATATTCTTGAACAGAAACACGCGGATTTCAGAGACTATAAGAACTAAAGACTTTAAACTTATATCCGGCGCAGATCATGTCCGCTTTATTTTACCGATAACTGCCTTTGTATCTCGATTATCGACACACTTAGATTAACGAAAGCAAAGTGCTTGCTATAAGAAATGACTTAGCCTGCTCATATCTGGGCAAACTTTCTAAAGGCAAATTTTCAATCAAATTAAAATATTTTTAATAACTGTGTTCAGGGTATATCGTAGTCGAGACCACTCGAATATAGCGTTCTTAATTCTTTTGTTTAATTTTTTATTTTTATTCTTTGCTCGATGTGTGCTTTCCTTTTAAAAATTGTAAAGCCTTGCTGAGTGTAAGGAAGTGTGTGTATGTGTGTGTCAGTAACTGCATGAGAATCTGAACAAGAATTTTACATTTTTATCATTCTATCATTCTGTCGCCCTTATGCGATTGCTATATAACCCGATTAGTTCATTCGGTTTAGCAACGTGTACATTGAGTAAGTTCCCTTGACAACCTGCAAAAGTGAGTGAAAGATTCACCAATATTTAATATAACTACTATTTAAACAAATTAATATTTTCTTTAATATATATCATTAATATTAGTCGATAACAAAAATATATAATTTCAATTAAAAAAATTAATTTCAAGAAATGAAAAATGAGGTGTATATTTGTATATTTCATAAAAATTGAGTGCTTTAATACATACCGCCAATAGAGTACCCATGTTTAGTGGCAGAAATTGTACTGCCCTAATGACCGATGATCGCTGTGATCGCATTAGCATTATTAACACGATCCGTCGATGCCTGACAGGCATATTGAGCCAATTGCAGTTGTAAATCGCTATTGTCATCTGCTCGGACTCATATTGCACCATCTCGGAGGCATAACAAATGATGAACATTTGATTTAACAACGAAACGAACAGAAGGAGCATATGTACACACAGCAAAAAATCCACCTTAAGTTGGGATACGTATGCCGCCTCTGTACACATTGCAGCTGCTGGAAATAAGCATTGTATGAAACAACCAATCGACAGGCTATCCTCTAGCAATTTTCGCAATCTGTAAATATCGTTCCAATGACTTGCAGTAATTCCAATTAGGATTTTCATATACATACTGCAATATAATCTGGTGATCCTCAACGCATTTTATCAGTTGTAAATAGCTCTGGTCGCGAGTTGTGCGCTTTGTATTCCCCACCTTAGCCATGCGTACGGTCAACGCCTTCCAGTGGGCAGCGACTATTATCAGATAGGCAGACGAATAGGTATCAGTGCTCACCATACTCATCGCAATCAAGATTAGGCTAATATGCAGTAAAAAGGTCGTAATCAGAAAGCGGAAAAGCGAATGACGCCATTCCCACGGTACCCAGAATTTATATGGCAACACTTGTGTCCATTCATTGAGCAAAAGGCAATTAGCGAGTACAATGGTGCCAAACAAAATAAATAAAACCAATAGAAAGAGTTTCTGCACCCAACGGACTTTATCCTCTATTATCCGATACTCTTCGGATGATTGCAGGCGTTCATCCAGATGGCGCAATATACCATGGATATCCAATAAGCGGCGACGTATTCGTAAAAAATTGATCAGCTTCGGTATCTGCACAAGTATCATAAGAATCACTGGGAATCCATTAAAAAAATCTGCTAATGATTCGGTTTTAACGAATTCTAATAAAAACGCAATCGATGCACTAACAGGGCAAATCAAATTTATGATAATTGCATAGATCCAATAATGCCGTGCAATGAACGAATCCCCGGATGGCGAATGGTATCCCAATATGCGCCACGTCAACCAGTGGTATGAAAATGCTTTAGTCGAATCAACGCTGAACATATTGTTTGTTCTGCTTTTACTGTTGCACTTTGACTGTGCCACAGTCGCGGACGTGTGCTCCTTTTATAGCAATCAGACTATTGTAAATTGTCATTAAATAAGCTGACACTGTCCCACCAACACCACCCATTCATCAACCCATAGCAAGGACATTCTTTTGGAAATACCTTTTTCAGTTACGCCACGCCACCTGGCGTGTACAATGTATTTAAGTATATAATTTAATTCCCAATAAATAATATAAATTATTCGGATTACCTATTTGATTATACTTCTTTTAAAAAAATATTAATATGGAAATGGCGGAGACTTAGAATTTGATTTTTTATTACTATCTAGAACAGGGTGTGTTTTATCTCCAAGGTAGGTGAACATCACCAACCCTAAGTTCCTCAGGGTTAATATCTTTTTTACGGAACACGATGAAGAAACTGGTGGCTTATTCAATCAGAAGCACTCTGCTATGCATGCATACAGAGTAGGCAGGTAAACAGACACAGCCCTCTTTAAACTGCAGCGACTTTAAGACTGGCGACAGTCGACAACAAAGAAGAAGCGATGTGCGCCTTTCTAGACATATTATGCGCCTTTGATAGCACATCGCATGAGGCGATAAAGGCCACCCTCTCAAAGGTGGGGGGCCTGTTTTTAAGCAGGTGGATACTTGCACTGCTGCTGCCCCCAGGCCCCGTCATCAACGCATGACGTCTTAACCACTAAACCACTAAAGGCTGTCCCCATGGGGAAGTATGGTTTCCGCTGCTCTGGAGTCTGTTAGTAAATGATCTTCTTAACAGACTTTTCACCATGGTTATTGAATTTCAAGTCTTCGCCGAAGACAATCCAAATAGAAGCATGAGGCAAATATGAAGAGGGTTAAAGATAACGAGTGACTAGTGTACGGAGGTTGGACTTAACCTAAACCCAACAACAACTGTCCTTGTTCCTTCTTTAACTAGACGCTATAAGGTACAGTGGATGAAGCATATATGGCTTTTAAGAAGCCTATTAAAAACGAGCAAGAAGGTAAAATTCTTCAGGATCACATTTGACAGTAGGTTCAACTTTGGCACCCATGTACAAAATACGATATTGAAGTACTCCAGAGCGCTTTATAAATGGCGTAGCATAGCCAGGAAGTCATGGGGTACATCACCAAAGATAATAAGATGGCTATACCTAATGGTAGTAAGACCTATGTTGACCTAAGTGATACCATTGAAAGATAGAGCTCGGTTGACCGCCGTAAAAAGGTAACTTAACAAATAACAGGAGATATGTACACCTTCCCTACAATGGCCTTGGAAGCCTTAATGGAGCTCAGGCCACTTCATCACACTATAAGCTTTAACAGAAAGCTACGCTTTTGATTTCATAAGAAGGAATTGTGGCAAACTCATCCTAAGCCATAGAGATGCCCAAATTCTGTCAGATGAACTTCTCCTCTCGTTACAACCCAGCGATGAAAAAGTACCCGAATACATATTCCAACGAAATTTCAAAGATCAAACCAGAAAAAAAGGAATTGACGACCCCAATCAGGGAACAGGAATATAATCTTAAGTGATCTAAGCAAGTAATATCCATGGGTCTACTGAAAGGGCACTGTAGACAGAAAACCACCTATCCAAATTGGGTATTTATAGTAGCAAGCAGTGTAGGTTTTTGAAGGTGAGGAGGAACCCTCAATTCAAGTCCTAACAGAATGTAACGTCTTATCCCGGAAAAAAAAACAGCATCCTAGGGATGCATGCTATGAGTTTCAATGACACTTTAAGGGGGTACAATATATCTTATAGGTCGCTGTACAGAAACCCCCAATTTATAATAATAATAATAGGCTGAAAGATTTGCGTAAGACGCATATTTGAATTGCCACCAGGCAGCAACAATGACAGTAAGCAGTTGATAAAAAAAGGACACAATGGGATGCCCCAAGGCCGTGGCAAAGCTATTTCACAGGTGCCAGCCTGGCATTCGAACCCATTTTTTAAATTAATAATGTCAATTGCAGGTTGGCTCTTTATTGCAAATCGAAATGCTTGTGAAACTTAGCAACTGGCAATATGACAATTGAAATTGTAAATTTCAAATAGAATGCAACTTTGACAAAACAGATGGGCAATTACAAATATTAAAAAATGTCCACATATAAAGTAGCAGAATATATTTAATTTTATTATTATCTATTTGGTAAAAATTGCTATAAGACTGTGTTGTCTTCGTTTTTTGACTTAAAGTGAATGCCAGAATTTCAGTCATGATTTTACTAAATTGCAAATACCTTGTACTGTTTCTCTCTTTCTCTTAAATTCTTTACCAACATTATAGCCCAAGTTGTTCAATGCTTAGAACTTTAACAGTAGTACACAAATAATGAGCTAACATTTCTAATTTCTAGCTTAAGCCCTACTTCTGGCTCACTTCCGCTTCGCACTTCAAAAATTGTATTTTGGAAATTTATTATATAATTATTTCAAGTGCCTGAGCTAATAGTGAAGATGAAAAAAAAACAAAATTAAAATACCCAACAAGAAAAATCGACTTGATAAAATACGCTTTACTGTTTATTTACGCATTTTATTTAATTAACATTTTTTTTAGCATAAGTTGTCTTTTGACACACACACACACACACACACACATACACGCATTCACATTATATTTAACATTGGATTTGTAATGCATTTAAATAACTTGAAATTTTAAAATCATTGTAATCACAATTTGATCTTCATAGGCACAAAAGTGTACCTTATTTACATATAAGGAAGTCTAGCACCCAACCCAACCCAAGCCAAAAGCCACTACGAATATTGTGAAATTTTCCTAATCAGCAATATCAACAGCAGCAGCAGCAACAACAGCAGAAGCAGAAGCAGCAGCAGCAACAGCAGCAACAACAGCAGAAGCAGGAGCATCGCTAACAGAAGCAGCCGCAATAACAGCAGAAACAGCAACAGTAACAGACATAAAGAGCCCGCCGCCAGCAGATATTTTGGCAGCGGTTATTTTTTATTGTGTGTATATTGATGTTGTGTAAGTATATGCGTATATGCATGTGCCTGTGTACACACACGTATCAGTACTTGCTGTTATGTTTCTTCAAACATTCTTCAAGATTTTATTTGTTATTTACGTTGTTCTTGGCATAGTTTGTAATATATATTTATTTGCTTATTGATTATATTATGTTTTGGTTCTGTAAGGCTTATTATTAATATCATTTTATTCGCTTCATTTGTTTGGTAAAATTATTTATCATGATTTTTAGCAAACTTACGATCCGTTTTTTGTGTACATATTTGAAATTTTAAATATACTCCATCAAATACCGTCAAACATGTGTTTATCTATATTTTAACTTTCTTTGTATTTTTTAAATATTGGTAATTTATCTTGAGATGAAAACCCGGGAAAAAAACCGGCACCTCGAAGATTACATTCTTTTGCAGATCAAACAAAAGATTTAAACCATTTGCAAGGGCTAAAATTTTGTAAACTTGTCCAATGCTTGGCCTTAGAGTTAAACTTGTTAGCTTTACGCTTAAGAGTCTTACATACTGTTGAAAATTATGTTATTTTACATTGAATGCAGCCGTGCATTAATACATATGTTAAGTTTCTCATAAATCGATAATTATAAAGTTAATTAACATTCTTGAATAAACTTTGATTGAGTACACAACGCTGGTGGGACTCAATTTTATTTCCTTATGCAGGAATTCCCTGACGTCAGGGAAAGGCTTTCGCTCCAACACATACCCACAAATGGTTATGAAGTTTTTATGAAATAATAAAAAAAAGATTATCGCATAGCCTTTAATAGGGTTATGCGGGCTTTGGCCTGAAATGAAATTTTAAATATACTCCATCAAATACCGTCAAACATGTGTTTATCTATATTTTAACTTTCTTTGTATTTTTTAAATATTGGTAATTTATCTTGAGATGAAAACCCGGGAAAAAAAACCGGCACGGCGAAGATTACATTCTTTTGCAGATCAAACAAAAGATTTAAACCATTTGCAAGGGCTAAAATTTTGTAAACTTGTCCAATGCTTGGCCTTAGAGTTAAACTTGTTAGCTTTACGCTTAAGAGTCTTACATACTGTTGAAAATTATGTTATTTTACATTGAATGCAGCCGTGCATCAATACATATGTTAAGTTTCTCATAAATCGATAATTATAAAGTTAATTAACATTCTTGAATAAACTTTGATTGAGTACACAACGCTGGTGGGACTCAATTTTATTTCCTTATGCAGGAATTCCCTGACGTCAGGGAAAGGCTTTCGCTCCAACACATACCCACAAATGGTTATGAAGTTTTTATGAAATAATAAAAAAAAGATTATCGCATAGCCTTTAATAGGGTTATGCGGGCTTTGGCCTGATAAGCCGATCGGTTCAGATTGCCGAAGATTAAATCAGTGAGTGACAGGATGTTGGTATTTGAGTGACTGGAGGAGGGTGCTTGTGTCGCATACAGGTGTCAAGCGCGTCGTGTATTCAAAATAATAATGCCAAATTGATTACATAACATTTGCCAATAGTAATCGGGTTTCGGGCTGGAGATCGACAAAGCCATCCGTCAGCATGTTTGAATATGATTGATTTAGGCGGCATAAATTATGAACAGGCCAGAACCTCGGAGCTACCACTAGCTGGGAGGTAGATAGGCTCTCGCCAGCAGTTTCAGTTTCAGTCCCAGAATCCGTTGCCAGCTTTTGGCCAAAACACTGGGCAACCTGGTCGCGACCTTGAAAATAACCTGCTTAAGCGGAAAGATCCTGGTCAAAACCACTTTAGGGATAGTTCGGATGGCGCTGAGCCACCAGGCTACCAGGAGGGTCGCGGGTTGCGACCGCGATAGTGAAAGCGTATTGAAATAGGTAATGTGGCAAGCATTCGCGCAGGGCCGAACCAACACTCGGCGCAGGCCATCGAACTGACGGAGGATCTTGCGGAGCATGAGGGGTTGGTGGACACGGCACTCTGTCAAGATGCAGAGATAAGCGATAAGTACATTTCAATGTCCTCACAGGAGTTGGCAGAGGAACTGCAAAGAGATACAGCTGAGGCCGCCGGTCCTCTAACGAAAAATTGTGACGGTGGCAACTCCAGGCCTGTACTCCGTCGATTTAAAAGTAATCTGGGACAAGAGATCTAGCACCCAGAGCATGCATTATAGTGAGGAGGAGTAATACTTTACTATCCTTTCAGAATTCCTCCAATATTGGTACAAACCATTGGTAGTGCATTTTCTATGGTAGTAGTGTCTGCATACTTCGAACGAGACGTAGCCTTCGCAACACCAGAAGTAGAGGAACTGGTGGAGAACTCCAGAAAAGAGAAGATACCGGTGTAAATCGGTTGCAATGCCAGCACGTACCACACAATACGGGGCAGCAGTGACATCAATTTGAGGGATGAGTACCTCACAGATTATATATTTGAATATAACTTAGAACTAGGCAATGTCGGATCCACACCCTTAAGCCACACCAACAAATGGAAAAGATTCAAGACGTCCCTAGAGCTTAATCTACCCAGAAACATCTGGTATACCCAAAAATTCACTGGATCTAGAGAGAGCTGTAGGGAATCTGAAAAAAAAAATAATTAATGATTTTGAGAAAAACTTCCCGGTAGGGAAGAAGAAACTGGAAATGATGCACTCTGGTGGAACGTTAGTCTTGAAAGGTTGCGTCTCACTTCAGGTCACCTCTTTACCAAAGCAAACAGAGACGGAGGATGGCAATGGTACCGTAAAAGTCTGACCTCCAACAACAAGGAGATTAGCAATGCCAAACGGTCGAATTATAAAAGCTGCCTCTGTTTCATTATTTTATATTTACGTTTGGATTTCAGATTTCCAATTTCTTTGCTTGCTATAAGAAATGACTTAGCCTGCTCATATCTGAGCCATCTTTCTAAATGGAAATTTTCAATAAAATTACAATATTTTTACCAATTGGGTTCATTGTATATCGTAGTCGAGGGCACTCGACTACAGCGTTCTTAATTCTTTTGTTTCAATTTTTTATTTTTGGAACGATGTGTGCTTTCCTTTTAAAAATTATAAAACCTTGCTGAGTGTAAGAGAGAGTGTGTGTGTGTGTGTGAAAATACATTATAATTTTAACAAGAATTTTCAATTTGATTATAATCACTTTGTCCTCCTTATGCGATTGCCATTTAATCCGATGAGTTCAATTGGTTTAGCAACGTGTACACTGAGTAAGTTCCCTTGACAACCTGCAAAGTCAGTAAAAGATTCACCAATATTTAATAGAACTATAATTTAATCATATTAATATTTTCTTTTATATATCATTAATATTAATCGATAATAAATATATAAATTAAATTTACAAAATTTATAATTCAAGAAATAAAATTAAGGCAAGGCTACCATTTTAGTTTCGAGGTGTAAGTTCAATTTATAACTGTAAAAATAAATTGTAAATAAATAAAATTTAATTTAAAGCGCAATTAATGGAATGCGGATATATCATTCCTATTCTATAGTGTAGCAGCAATAAATTCTATAAATGGACGAAGGTATCTTAAAAATTAGTCCAAGAGGTACGATCCAAGCTTGACCAACGTGGGGCTCACATCAGAATCACCCTAAGGTGGGTTCTCGGGCACAGGGAAATAGCAGGGAACGAAGCAGCGGATGAGCAGACGAGAATGGGTGCAGAGAGGCCCCTTATAGGGCCTGAACCATTTTGTGGCATAGGTAAACTTGCAATACGACTGCAACTCAGGAATGAAGAAAGACAAAGGAGACTGCAGAGCTGGGAGGAAGCACCGGAACTCCAAAGGGCCAAATGTCTTTTGGGCGGCTATAATCATGGACGATTTAAGCAAGTAATATCCATGGGCAGGAATAGGCTAAGGATACTTGTCGCTCTACTGACAGGACATTGTAGATTAAAAAGCCACCTGTCCAAAGTGGGTATCTGTAGCAGCAGTCAAGGCAGATTTTGTGAGGTCGAGGAGGAGTCTTCAACTCAAATCCTAACAAAATGCATCGCCCTTTCCAGGAGAAGATGCAGCATCCTAGGGATGCATGTTATGAATGTCAAAGACATAGTAGCCCTCGACCTTAGTTGGGATGCGTTTGCCGCCTCTGTACACATTGCAGCTGCTGGAATAGAGCATTGTATGAAACAACCAATCGACATGCTATCCTCTAGCAATTTTCGCAATCTGTAAATATCGTTCCAATGACTTGCAGTAATTCCAATTAGGATTTTCATATACATACTGCAATATAATCTGGTGATCCTCAACGCATTTTATCAGTTGCAAATGGCTCTGGTTGCGAGTTGTTCCCTTTGAATTCCCTACCTTAGCCATGCGTATGGTCAGCGCCTTCCAGTGGGCAGCGCATATCAAAAAATAGGCCGGCGAATAGCTATCAGTGCTCCCCGCACTCATTATCATCAAGATTAGGCCAATATGCAGTATGAGCATCGCAAACAGGTAACGGAAAAGCGATTGACGCCAGTCCCACGGTACCCAGACTTGAAATGGCAACACTGGTTTCCATTCACTGAGCACAATACAATCAGCGACTACCAAGGATGAAAACAACGTAAAGACCAAAAATAGAAAGAATCTGTGCACCCAACGGACTTTGTCCTCTATTATCCGATACTCTTCGGGCGATTGAAGGCGTTCATCCAGATGACGCAATATACCATGGATATCCAATAAGCGGCGACGTATTCGTAAAACATTTAACTGCTTCGGTATCTGCACAGCCACCATGATAAACACTGGGAATACGTTAAAAAAATCTGCCAATGATTCGGTTTTAAAGAATTTTACTAAAAACGCCATTGATACACTAGCAGGGCCAAGCAAATTTAAGATAATTCCATAGATCCAATAATGCCGTGAAATGAACGAATCCCCGGATGGCAAATGGTATCCCAATATGCGCCACGTCCACCAGTGGTATGAAAATGCTTTAGTCGAATCAACGCTGAACATCTTGTTTTTTCTGCTTTTACGGTTGCACTTTGACTGTGCCACAGTCGTGGACGTGTGCTCCTTTTATAGCAATCCGACTAATGCAAATTGTCATTTAATTAGCTGACACGGTCCCGCCAACACCACCCATTCATCCACCCATAGCAAGGACATTCTTTTGGAAATACCTATTTCAGCTACGCCACGCCACCTGGCTACTTCCTAAATTATGTACAATGCATTTAAGTATATAATTTAATTCCCAATAAATAATATAAATTATTCGGATTACCTATTTGATTATACTTCTTTTAAAAAATTATTAATATGGAAATGGCGGAGACTTGGAATTTGATTTTTTATTACTATCTAGAACAGGGTGTGTTTTATCTCCAAGGTAGGTGAACATCACCAACCCTAAGTTCCTCAGGGTTAATATCTTTTTTACTAAACACGTTGAAGAAACTGGTGGCTTATTCAATCAGAAGCACTATGCTATGCGTGCATACAGAGTAGGCAGGTAAACAGACACAGCCCTCTATAAACTGCAGCGACTTTAAGACTGGCGACAGTCGACAACAAAGAAGAAGCGATGTGCGCCTTTCTAGACATATTATGCGCCTTTGATAACACATCGCATGAGGCGATAAAGGCCACCCTCTCAAAGGTGGGGGGGCCTGTTTTTAAGCAGGTGGATACTTGCACTGCTGCTGCCCCCAGGCCCCGTCATCAACGCATGACGTCTTAACCACTAAACCACTAAAGGCTGTCCCCATGGGGAAGTATGGTTTCCGCTGCTCTGGAGTCTGTTAGTAAATGATCTTCTTAACAGACTTTTCACCATGGTTATTGAATTTCAAGTCTTCGCCGAAGACAATCCAAATAGAAGCATGAGGCAAATATGAAGAGGGTTAAAGATAACGATTGACTAGTGTACGGAGGTTGGACTTAACCTAAACCCAACAACAACTGTCCTTGTTCCTTCTTTAACTAGACGCTATAAGGTACAGTGGATGAAGCATATATGGCTTTTAAGAAGCCTATTAAAAACGAGCAAGAAGGTAAAATTCTTCAGGATCACATTTGACAGTAGGTTCAACTTTGGCACCCATGTACAAAATACGATATTGAAGTACTCCAGAGCGCTTTATAAATGGCGTAGCATAGTCAGGAAGTCATGGGGTACATCACCAAAGATAATCAGATGGCTATACCTAATGGTAGTAAGACCTATGTTGACCTAAGTGATACCATTGAAAGATAGAGCTCGGTTGACCGCCGTAAAAAGGTAACTTAACAAATAACAGGAGATATGTACACCTTCCCTACAATGGCCTTCGAAGCCTTAATGGAGCTCAGGCCACTTCATCACACTATAAGCTTTAACAGAAAGCTACGCTTTTGATTTCATCAGAAGGAATTGGGGCAAACACATCCTAAGCCATAGAGATGCCCAACTTCTGTCAGATGAACTTCTCCTCTCGTTACAACCCAGCGATGAAAAAGTACCCGAATACATATTCCAACGAAATTTCAAAGATCAAACCAGAAAAAAAGGAATTGACGACCCCAATCAGGGAACAGGAATATAATCTTAAGTGATCTAAGCAAGTATTATCCATGGGTCTACTGAAAGGGCACTGTAGACAGAAAACCACCTATCCAAATTGGGTATTTATAGTAGCAAGCAGTGTAGGTTTTTGAAGGTGAGGAGGAACCCTCAATTCAAGTCCTGACAGAATGTAACGTCTTATCCCGGAAAAAAAAACAGCATCCTAGGGATGCATGCTATGAGTTTCAATGACACTTTAAGGGGGTACAATATATCTAATAGGTCGCTGTACAGAAACCCCCAATTTATAATAATAATAATAGGCTGAAAGATTTGCGTAAGACGCATATTTGAATTGCCACCAGGCAGCAACAATGACAGTAAGCAGTTGATAAAAAAAGGACACAATGGGATGCCCCAAGGCCGTGGCAAAGCTATTTCACAGGTGCCAGCCTGGCATTCGAACCCATTTTTTAAATTAATAATGTCAATTGCAGGTTGGCTCTTTATTGCAAATCGAAATGCTTGTGAAACTTAGCAACTGGCAATATGACAATTGAAATTGTAAATTTCAAATAGAATGCAACTTTGACAAAACAGCAAAACTTTGGCGACTTAGAAGATGGGCAATTGCAAATATTAAAAAATGTCCACATATAAAGTAGCAGAATATATTTAATTTATTTATTACCTATTTAGTAAAAATGGCTATAAGACTGTATAGTCTTCGTTTTTTGACTTAGAGTGAATGCCAGAATTTCAGTCATGATTTTACTAAATTGCAAATACCTTGTACTGTTTCTCTCTTTCTCTTAAATTCTTTACCAACATTATAGCCCAAGTTGTTCAATGCTTAGAACTTTAACAGTAGTACACAAATAATGAGCTAACATTTCTAATTTCTAGCTTAAGCCCTACTTCTGGCTCACTTCCGCTTCGCACTTCAAAAATTGTATTTTGGAAATTTATTATATAATTATTTCAAGTGCCTGAGCTAATAGTGAAGATGAAAAAAAAAACAAAATTAAAATACCCAACAAGAAAAATCGACTTGATAAAATACGCTTTACTGTTTATTTACGCATTTTATTTAATTAACATTTTTTTTAGCATAAGTTGTCTTTTGACACACACACACACACACATACACGCATTCACGCATTCACATTATATTTAACATTGGATTTGTAATGCATTTAAGTAACTTGAAATTTTAAAATCATTGTAATTGTCAATCACAATTTGATCTTCATAGGCACAAAAGTGTACCTTATTTACATATAAGGAAGTCTAGCACCCAACCCAACCCAAGCCAAAAGCCACTACGAATATTGTGAAATTTTCCTAATCAGCAATATCAACAGCAGCAGCAGCAACAACAGCAGAAGCAGAAGCAGCAGCAGCAACAGCAGCAACAACAGCAGAAGCAGGAGCATCGCTAACAGAAGCAGCCGCAATAACAGCAGAAACAGCAACAGTAACAGACATAAAGAGCCCGCCGCCAGCAGATATTTTGGCAGCGGTTATTTTTTATTGTGTGTATATTGATGTTGTGTAAGTATATGCGTATATGCATGTGCCTGTGTACACACACGTATCAGTACTTGCTGTTATGTTTCTTCAAACATTCTTCAAGATTTTATTTGTTATTTACGTTGTTCTTGGCATAGTTTGTAATATATATTTATTTGCTTATTGATTATATTATATTTTGGTTCTGTGAGGCTTATTATTAATATCATTTTATTCGCTTCATTTGTTTGGTAAAATTATTTATCATGATTTTTGGCAAACTTACGATCCGTTTTTTGTGTACATATTTGAAATTTAAAATATACTCCATCAAATACCGTCAAACATGTGTTTATCTATATTTTAACTTTCTTTGTATTTTTTGAATATTGGTAATTTATCTTGAGATGAAAACCGGGGAAAAAAAACCGGCACGGCGAAGATTACATTCTTTTGCAGATCAAACAAAAGATTTCAACCATTTGCAAGGGCTAAAATTTTGTAAACTTGTCCAATGCTTGGCCTTAGAGTTTGTAATGGTCGGTGCTCTGGAAATTTGAATATGTTTACATCGCAGACTTTTGGGTGCGATGTAAAGGTAGATCTGGGTAGGCAATGATTTTTTTTCGTCGTGCACGAAGGGAAAAATCGTTGCATACGTTTGGCCGCTAACAAAACGTTGTGGGAAGCAAGCCCTGCTTAAGGTGAAAGCTTTGCGCGGATAACTGTTAAATAAGTTCCTGAAGGCAAGAGCTTGCCCCCACTGACGTATATAAGCCCAGATGCGCTCTGAGAAGCCCTCTTTCTTTTTGATTCGCTCGGGTTATGGTGCACGGCAGCGCATCAATGCAGTTCGCCGGTAAATAACTTGCAAAACCAAAAAAAAAAAAAAAAACCACGTGCATCGAAAGTAAAACGCGAAAATAACCTATAAGCCCCATTGCGGCTACAAAAGAAAAAAAAAACCTTAAATCCATCTCGAAAGTGTTAAATCACGCAATTTAACATTTGAAAGAACGAAAATACAAATGGTTTTGCTAACCAAAGAAAAAATAATTATCCCGCAACAAACCCCATCTTGGATGGTAGTAACTTCTGCGTGGAGGAAGTCCCAGCTCGAGCACATGGAGAAAAGACAACAGTCAAAAACTAAAACAAGGTTATGCTAAGAAAAAAAGAAAAAACCCCCAACAGTGTTAATATAACCACCACCGAAAAAAAAAAGAGAAAACGAAAAGGAAAGAAAAAATCCACAGAAGCCAAACCAAGATCGCAGTTTTGAGAGGGTCCGCACGTGGCCAATGGAGCACCATCATCATCATCACCATCAGCACCCCATCACCAACGTGTACCGGCGCACCGCAGACATCTCCTCGTTTAATTAAGTTAATTGTTATAGTTACATACATATATATAAGTGATTTGCATTTACATTTTTTTTTATAAAATGAGTTAAACAAATATCTATGAAAAGGTGGCAAGTGTGGTAAAGTGGTTTAAAAAAAAAAAAGAAAAAAAATTAGAAAAAAAAATAGAAACAAAAAAAAAAAATTTTTTTGTTCAAAAGTTAATAACATTTGATGCTCGTGCCACATCAACGTGTATGAAGAAAAAAAGATTTGGGCTTAAAGAAGTTCCTGAAAGTATGTTAACTGATATTTTTTTTGTTAATATTTTTTTTGTTGAAATTGGTTTCTGTGCATCAGTATTGGCAGTTAAGTGAAATTCGTCAATAAAAGAACCAAAATATTATATATATTGAAATGCAAGACCCTCAACGTCGAAAGGCCTTTCTTCGCTGGATGTTCATGTAAGTTGTAATTTATTAATTGTCTTTAATTATGCGGAAGGCCAAGATCAACAACAAGTTAAAGAAAAAAAAAGAATAATAATAAAGAAAGAAAAAATAAGTGAATAAAAATAACCCTAAGTAACATGCTAATGTAAATATATATGAAGTATCAAATTTTTTTCGCTTCATACATTTTGATCCGCTCTTAAACTTCTAACAAAGGGTTAAATTTAAAACATATAAATTTCAATAAATCATTAGCGAATCTAGCTAAGTTGATGGACTTTACCCACTTGCACCTATTAAATTAAATGCTGCTGCTGCTGAGTATGCAATAGAAAAAAATAATTAGTTGTATTGTTACAAGTATACTACGTTTACCAGATAAGGGCACTTGAAAGCCTACCAATAAATACACCAGATAAATTAATGAAGCATTAAAATAAGAAAACATTGTGAAATTCACCAAGTGAATGTACTTATTGAGAAAGTAAAATAGACTACCTTCTGGTAGTAGTAATACAGTAATTTTTTTAAACTTGATTGTTAAAATGAATGTACGAAAAATTGAAATTTATGAATAATTAGATTATTTAAGAAACATGGATACTTAATTTGCGTTATTATTTCCTACTGGCCGAAATGTTAGCTTAAGTGAGCATCGGATTTGCTTTTGGGGATTTCCAGAACTAACCATGCAGCGCAGGAAGTCCAATTGGATGGGTGGGTAAAGAGCGCTTTATCGGGGCAAACAACAGCTAGCACCCCGATACCCTTAACCAACACCAACGAAGCTGTCGCGCTTTTCGCATTTTCAGTTAGGTATTTTAACCAAAAATTGCTTGCTTCGGAGTTAGACTCCAAAGAAAAAGGGACTCTAAAAAAATAAAGTTATGTCCAGACAGGAATATCAGGATGGTAGAAACAACCCCCCCCACCTCCCGGCATGAGCTACCACCAGTAGGGTCCCACACCACTACCCATTCCGGTTTCCGCTCGCCCAGTTAACATGCAATTAGTTTGTGTGTTGAATTAACCAAGTTTTGGTTTTAACTGTGCGAGTTATTAGTTACAGATTTCTTCGGCCTCCAATATCTGGCCCCTATCTGTATCTGGTTTCGTCGATTGGTTACATAATTTTTGGCGCCCAACGTGGGGCTATTTGTTAAGAGATTTCCCAATTTAGGAACCACTAACGTGTGACTTATTTTGAAGAGATTTCTTGATTTATGAACCACTAATGTGACTATACTATCTGAAGAGTTTACATAACACAAGGACCACTACAGTGGGCTCACTTTTATAATCAGAAATGCGTCGTAGTTAGGCTCACAGTTAGTTGTCTCACATATTTAAGTTGTTTGAGTATATGGTATAGAATTATTTGATTATTTTCTATCCCATTTCCTTAGAGTATCAGTGCAATTTAATAAAATTTTTGATTCACTGAGTGGGTCAGTATCTATTCTATACGAGCTCATACTTTCGTGAATCTTGCGCATTCGGCTCAGCAGAATGCCCTGCCGGAAGTCACTGAGGTTGCTTTAGTAGTATGAATCCTTAACGGAGGATCGCTCAACAACGTTTTGCTCATTTTGTTTTCGTATCGCAAGTTGTTTTATCTTGGATTTGGTTTGATAATTTTAAAATACTCTTGTATACTTCTGTGAATCTTGCGTATTTGGCCCAGTCGAATACCCTGCCAGAATGTCACTACATCATAGTTTTTGGAGTTGTCTTTTCAGATCGGAAATGGAATATTTGTCATACAATTGGAACAGACAAGTTGTTTTATTCTGAGTTTGGCTTGAAGATTCCAAAATACTGTTGTATACTTCTGTGAATCTTGTGCATTTGGCCCAGTCGGATGCCCTGCCGGAAAGTCACTACATCACATTTTTCTGGAATTTTCTTATCGGAATCGAATCCTTGTCATACCAATGGAACAGACAGAAGAGATGAGTTCTGCGCAAAGTTCTTGCAGCTTGTTGAATATGGAGGACGCTGCAAGTGCGTATCTATACATGAGCTGTTAAGCGGGTCGAAGAGTCACTCACTCTGTATGCTGTCTGTTCCCAGTGTAATTGTAATAGCCCAAAAAAAAAAAAAAAAAAAATCTCCCTCTACTTCGTTGGTTAAAATTTGTTGGTTAGTATTAGTTGTTCACTTAAGTTAATTATTTTGGCCATATAGTAGGAAATTTTTTTATGATAATGCCTGTAAATCGCAGCCCTATCAATCAGTCGCAGACTGAAGCAAGAAATGACACATGTATAGTGTGTACTTGTGAAATGGCTAATACTCAACCATGTCTGATGACAAGTTGTAGCCATGTATTTCACCAGAGATGCTTAGAGAGTTGGTTTGAAGCAAATGCCCAATGTCCTCGTTGCAATTGTGCGTGCACTATTGGGACATGTAAATTAGTAGTTGGAAACTGTTCACCTTCTTTGGATCGAACAGCCGCTAGTGCAAGGCCAGCTGGTGTTACCCATCGTCCTGTCACAAGGAAGCTAGCAAGAACCATGGACCCAGCCGTCGAATTGGAAGCTAGTGGCCGACCTACAACGGGGTTGGATGGAAGCAATACATCAAATCCCTTAAGTACAGCTGCTGCGCCGAGAGGGACACGCTCGAGGCGAGGTCGACCAACCCGAGCAAACACAAATCGTAATAACCCATCATCGGACTATAATGTAATTCAATCCATGATTGAACAAACGGTGACAAGAATTTTATCATCGTTACATGTTAGCCCGCCGACTAGCACGGTTCCGCCAGAAGAAATTCCTAGAGCCGTTTCTTCTCCCAGCTATCCGTCTGTGCACCACAGTCGAGTGGCGGATACCATGCAGAAATGGAACTTAAACTTCAATGGATCTGAAGATAGTTTAAGTGTTGAAGAATTCATCTATAGAGTCAAAACATTGACGGATGAAACGTTAGATAGTGACTTTCGTGGCCTATGCAAGCATATGCACGTTTTGTTTGTTGGCAAAGCCAGAGACTGGTACTGGCGCTATCATAAGGAAGTGTCTGCAATAGTATGGAAAGACTTTTGCGCCGCTCTTCGCCAACAGTTCAAAGAGTATCGATCTGATTTTATGATCAAAGAACGAGTGCGTTCCCGTAAGCAGAAGCCTGGAGAGTCGTTTACCATCTTTTATGATGCGATCTCGTCCTTAATGGATCGGGCCACCGTAAAGATCGGTGAGGAAGAACTCTTGGAGATTTTAAAGAACAACCTCCTACCGGTCCATCGTCACAAACTATTGTTCGAAGAAGTTGAATCTGTAGGCCATCTCCGAAGGTTGGTTCAGATGAACGAACATTTAATCAATGAGTTGCGTACCACGCACTCAGAAATACCGAAGCCGAAACTTCCGGGTAACCGACAGCACGTATATGCCATGGAGGAAGTAGTATCCGAAGAGGAATCTAGTTTGGAACCTGACCCACTTGCTGAAGTAGCCGCTCTACGTCAAGCAGGTCCAAAGGTCAAGTGTTGGAACTGTGAGGGAATGGGACATTTCTGGGAAGACTGCTTAGCCGAACGAAGAGTATTCTGCTATGGATGTGGAGCTCCGAATGTGTATAAGCCACAGTGCACAACTTGTATACGCCGCCTTTCGGAAAACCGCCAGAAGGGGGCAACCAAAAACAGTCGGTTGTCCCTGTCGTAAACACAAACCCACTAGCAAAAGCTGCACCTTTAGCGTCAAAGCCCGTCAGCATATTAGGCCGTGCAAAGGAAGAGTTTTTGCATAATACAATACAAACCAATTTGGATGATAGATATAAGGAAAAGTTAGAGAACTATTTAGCCATTAGAGACCGTATTTTTAGTGATGTTCCGGCTAAGTCTAAACCGAGTTCCGAACGGATCCGGAAATTCTACGGAAAGGTTAGGAAATCTCGACAATTGTTAGTGTCAACTATTTTCAGTAGTGCAAAAGATATGCGAAGCTATGCTACAGTGTCGTTTTTAAATCAAATAGAACATGGTTTATTAGACACTGGTGCAAATGTCTCGTGTATAGGTGATAGTTTTGAAGGTCAAGATCTGATTACTCTGCCAGAATTTAAGAAAATAAAATCGCATGTACAGACAGCGGACGGCAAGAGTCAGGAAGTGATAGGTATTCTTAACGTTGTTATGACCTATAAGGACCAACAACGGCCTATGAAGCTGTTTGTTATTCCATCTATTAAGCAGAAGCTGATCCTGGGTATAGATTTTTGGAAAACCTTCGCATTAGCTCCAAATATAATCTCTGCTATGGAAATAGAGCCAGCTTCCGGGTCAATCAATCCTAATCTTTTTCCCTTGACAAGCTTACAGCAATCACAATTAGATGTGGTTAAGAAATTATTCCCAGGTTGTGAAAATAATCTTGGCCGAACAAAATTAATACAACATCATATTGAAATTGCAGAAGCCAGACCTGTGAAACAAAGATTTTATCCGGTCAGTCCTGCAGTGGAAAAACTTGTCTTCGCTGAAATAGATCGCATGTTGGAATTAGGAGTCATCGAGCCTTCAACAAGCGCTTGGAGTTCACCTATGAGGATGGTCGTTAAACCAAATAAAGTTCGTCTTTGTCTAGATGCACGAAAACTTAATGACGTCACAAAAAAAGATGCTTATCCCCTACCCAGCATTGATGGAATCTTTTCACGACTGCCTCGTGCTAATTTAATTACAAAGCTTGATTTAAAAGACGCTTATTGGCAAATTGAGTTGAGTGAGGAATCAAAGCCCCTTACCGCGTTCACTGTCCCGGGAAGACCCTTATATCAATTTAAGGTAATGC